>CM046882.1:560401664-560781978 GCA_025667525.1 Glebionis coronaria | reverse complement strand
ATGTTTTTAATTGGTGTACAATGTGTATATATGTTGGGCTAGTGAAAGTTCTAACTGTAGCCCAATCTAGATTTGATTTAAATTAGACTAAGTGTTATGTGTCGCTGATGGAGTCCAACGACACAAACAATGACCAGCTGAAGGCCAAGCCTCATATGGCACACCAAACACATTCATGTCAGAGACATCTTTAGAGAAATCAAAGATTATCTGAAGACATACTCACCAGCCTTTATGGATAAGCTGGAATGTAAAAGGAATGTGCTGGTGTTCGAGGACCTCTAAGGTGGCAATACTCAGAGGTCACTCCATACCCTTTGAAGACTTAGCAAGCAAAGAATTGCCTTATCTCTTTATGGTTTAGGCGGGAGAATATGATAAAGCACTTTGGGCGAGACAAAGTGAAGATTTAAGTTAAAGAAGCCTAATACGACCTAGTGGGATAAGTAAACAGTTGGCAGAATTTTTCACTAAAATTTGGTTAAAGGGATATCCAAGAATAGACATGCATTTAATGTAGTGTACTACTTCCACTTAAAAGTTGACACGTACCAACTACCCCCCACTAAGGTAGTAACCTCGTACCACTATGAATAAAGATATGTAAATACAAATATTGTTTTAATACGATATTTATGTTTTAATCACTCTTAACGTTTTGTTAATGACAAAACATCAAACATATTTTTATGTTTGTATTTCAATCAATATCTAAGTCTTTTAATCTGTGAACTTATGTTCTAAACTTTTTTATACTCTTTAAAGTTTTTAAGTGCAAATATAAAATGAACAAAATGTATCCATCTCTCTCTCTATGTCGGATATATAAAAGTCAACCTTTTCTATATTCAACGATTGAGTATGATCTTGGACAAACATTACGAGGTAACAAAACTCAAACCCGGCAGACTCGGGCGAACCCTAGGGTAAAAGGGCCGACAGGTTCCGTGGTTTCTTGGTACTTTGCCTATAAATACCATGCTTTGTCTAAGCTTAGAACTAACCATCTTCTAACCTATCTCTCTAAACTCTCTACATATATCTAACTCTCTAACCCCATTCTTGTAAAACCCGCTATAAAATACTCATGAACATTAAATTTGAAATCACGATTAAATTAAAACTTTAATATTTATTAATATACGGCACGTATCATGAACATTTAATTCAAGAATTACGTATATTAATTAATTACGACAAGTACTACGTATATTATTAATAAGTATTTACGTATAATGCTTAAAACATGACAAGACTTAAAACACGAGAATTAAAAGCACGAACGTACACGAAAAATAAGTAAAACACGAAACAGAAAAACACATGTGTGTGTGTTCGGCCGCGGCAAAAAAAGAAAAGAAAACAAAAGGGCCTTTGGCCCAACCCATTTATTAATTTACATGTCAGGAGGAACTAGTTTTCATCTCATTATACCACTTTTCAAGAAATCAAAACCCTAGCCACCCTTTTTGTCCTTTGCCGCCGGCTACACCAAGAGAAAAGGGAGAGGGAGAACTTGTTGATCTTGATTTTGGTTACGGGGTGGTGTTCGGATTCTAAATCATTTAATCATTTCACAATGGTAATCATTTAAACCTTAATGTTTAAATTCATTCTTTTATTTATGATCCATTTGATTAAAAAGATGAACACATGATGATTTAGTGATAAAAACATGGAAGGGTTTAGTGTTGGTTTTAGGTTTGGCTCGGCTGTGCACACAAACCGAGAGTCGTATGACTCTCGGTGATAAATTTTCCTAACCAGCCGCACCCTTATAAGGGGCGGTAGTGGTTTTCTGATGGTAGCCGCAACACCCAACAGCCCCCAATGGAAATCGTTGGGCAATAAGTGGGAACCGAGAGTCCTAAGACTCTTGGAGGTTAACTTAGTCATGGCAGTGGGACCCGACTTAAGCCAGTGGGAACCCTGTGGCTCACACTAGCAACCAGAAGCAGTCAAACTGCTTGGCCACCAGCTAGGTGTTGGGTCAAAAGTTGATGAGTCAAATCACTATGGAAACAAGAAGGACCAAATATAGCATTAGCAGAAACTTCAAGCTGGTGGACAAAATACAAGAGAGTTTCCCCTGCTAGTGAAACATCCCACTGCTTGAAGATTCCCCTGCTGGAGTTCCCCCTGCCATATATGATAAGAATGAAAGATTTGGTCAAATATAGGATAGGAATGAATATTTCTGTTTTGATTTAGTCATTATTATCTTATTTAGTTTCCATGTATATCTGGTTTCCTTATGTTATAAAAAGAACCACAAGACCGTAGGTTTAATAATCAATTTTACTACTCAAATGTAACCTATCATCAATAATACAAACTCTTTGGGAATCTTTCATCTTTGTCAAACATCTTGTTCATGTTAATTGTGCAATTCCGTTGTGTTCATCACATGTACAATTAACAACCTAGATAAAACGGTTTCGACTGTTTGAGTCTAACGATCTTGGATTCAACAAGTGGTATCAGAGCTGGTGGCTCTAGATATCTAGGAGATCAAGATGTTTTTCGTGTTCATGTTGCTGTGAAGTTGTTGTCCAGAATTCGCGACAGTTTTAGCGACAGATTAGCGACGGTTTTTCAGTTCTTTGACAGTTTTATGACAGAAAAAGCGTCGCTAAAGGTTCTGATTTAGGGTTTTGCAAGAATCCCCTAATTACAAAAAAGACGAGGTTTGATCACTCTTTTCTCTTTTTCCTAATTTAATTTTTGTTTACAAAGTTATTGATTGCATCTGACAATAGTGATGAGTATTGGTCTGGGACCAATCGATTGTTATTGTTGTTTCAACTAATTAGGGTGAGTTGGTCCGGGATCAATGATGAACCCTAGTTGAGATGTAATTAGTGGGTATTGTAGGCATGAATTTAGAAAAGGAAGAGGTAAAAAGGATGCTTGGATTTTTGTTTTTTTATTTTTAGGGTTTGATTAATAAACCCTAGAATTGGTAATTAATTTTGTTGCTGAAAAGATGGTTGTGACTGCTGCTGTAATCGAATGGTACACAGTATGAATAAAAGTAATATGGCTTTGATTATTATGATATGTTTATAAGGTTTCTCTTCATGTGGGTTAAATCAATAAAGCGGTTTGATTGGTCAAAGATTCAAGTACTCTTTTGGTTTAATTTATATTCACGTGAAGATGTTTATCCAAAAAGTTTGTCATATCTGTTTTGTACGTGGGAGAATGGGATGTGTCCCGTGACTTGATGCTCAGAACAAGGTCATTTGGCATTATTCGATGTATAGTATACAACCAACAGAGACTTATGTCCTTTTCCACTTAAAGTCAAGGTGTAAATTATTTTATGTATGGGACAAAGTTACAAGTAACGTGGGGTAGAATTTTTAAGAAAGGGATGTACGCACATGAGTGGAAAACATTTGCTAATCTGATTTTTATATTAACAATTCCCGATGTTGGTGTTCACGTGGGATCATAAGAGATGTGGGTTACAGTTGACGCTTATGATGGTGACATGATATGTATTGTTGGTTTTGAGAAGCAAATGGGACGAAAAGTTTGTGTTCACATGGTTTTATTGAATGGTGCAATAAATGGACACATATGAATGACGAGGCATAAAGTGGGGTATAGCAGATGTGATGGAGTTTGTCTGCACGTAACAGTGAGTAACTTTAAACAGAACAGTGAGTAACTTTAAACAGCTGGTAAAATTTATTCCGTGTGTTTTGTTATTCTTCTGTTATAAAATTCGTTCCAACTGTGTGTGGGTTTGGCACAGTTAATAACAAAAACAGTGGCATTAAAAGTTCCCCCTGCTTTTGAAAACGTTCCCCCTACCTTCGTTAAAAGTTCCCCCTGCTACGACCCCCTGCCTTCAATAGTTCCCCCTGCTTTCATAAATAGGTTCCCACTGTTTTTGAAAGTTCCTCCTGCTGTTAGATATGAGTTTTGGGACAGCAAGGTTTTGGAGTTTGGTATATTCACAGCAACTGGTCTTAAAGGTATAAAAGGCTTTCATATTGATTGTTTACATAGTCATGAAGGTAATTGACTATTGGCTATTTGAAGATGAAGTATAATTGGTTGAGTATGTGTTTTATTCATGCTTTATTCCGTAATGATGCATTGACAAAAATACGCAAAGGTATGAGATTTTTCTTAGGTTGCTCTATGCTCATATTTGCTAAGATATTGGTTTTTGTCAAGAGCCTCATCCACTCCCTATACATTCTGAGATGTATACGTTCGCTGTTATGTGGATATTACATGGTATAATACACAGATTCGGGTTTTTCTACTACTACATCAAATAGGTGATACTGAATTTTCTTCGCTTATGATTATTACTTTCAAAGCCTACAGAATTGAAGATTCATGAATGACTGACACTCATTAAGGGGAAGTTCATTTGATAAAGTGTTAGTCATTTACATATGACATTGAAGTGAAGGTTTTCCCTACTGCTTATTGGTACTACGACAACTAATGTGAATATCTACTGCTTAAAATCATTTTTTTGGATCCCAGGCCTATGTGCTTCATGGAGGGTATTTTGAAAGGTGGAATGCTTGGGTTAGAAGTATGGTATTGGTTGGTAGTTGTTGAAAATCAAGGTTGTTTACATAGAAGACCCCTATTTGATCATGTCAAAAAGGGGAAGTTGTCTACAGAGAGTGTTCAACTTGTTGATCTTTGGTGTTGTATGTTTAAGGGGAAGTGTTTTGACATCATCAACTAGGGGAAGATTGTTGGGTCAAAAGTTGATGAGTCAAATCACTATGGAAACAAGAAGGACCAAATATAGCATTAGGAGAAACTTCAAGCTGGTGGACAAAATACAAGAGAGTTTCCCCTGCTAGTGAAACATCCCACTGCTTGAAGATTCCCCTGCTGGAGTTTCCACTGCTGGAGTTCCCCCTGCAATATATGATAAGAATGAAAGATTTGGTCAAATATAGGATAGGAATGAATATTTCTGTTTTGATTTAGTCATTATTATCTTATTTAGTTTCCATGTATATCTGGTTTCCTTATGTTATAAAAGGAACCACCAGACCGTAGGTTTAATAATCAATTTTACTACTCAAATGTAACCTACAGAGTCTTTGATCTCTAGGCATGGGATTCAATGTATACATGCCTGGAGTGGTTTGTGTTAATCATCAATAATACAAACTCTTTCGGAATCTTTCATCTTTGTCAAACATCTTGTTCATGTTAATTGTGCAATTCTGCTGTGTTCATCACATGTACAATTAACAACCTAGATAAAACGGTTTCGACTGTTTGAGTCTAACGATCTTGGATTCAACACTAGGAAGCCACAGCCGCCGGCTATGGCGTTGGGTTTGGTGTTTTGTTTGATTGCTAGTGCAACCGAGACGAGGATCTCGGTAGGCTCAGGTTTAAAGGGCTCGGGTACACATGGATGTTTTATTAAATTACTTTTATTAATCTAATTAATTTTAAAGCATGTAGTATTAATTAAATTACCATGGACTTAGAGTATATTTATTTTAATGAAATAAATCATGAAACTTAAGATATAATTAATAAAAATAATTATTCATGAAACTTATATTATAATTATTTTACGACATGTTAGACATGATTTAATTAAATTAAAACTATACCTTAATATAATTATATAATTATAAACTTATAGTAAAGTTTTATTTAATTTTAACCAAACTATACTATTAATTAATAATCCTTAATAAACCATGCATTATATTATTTATTAATAACTATCATGTTAAGACTAAAGTATTTTATTATTATTAAACTCTACTATATTATGACATTAAATCATCATGACTTATAAATTATACTTATTAAGCTCTAGCTTATATAATATGCTTATTTATCCAGATTATTACTATTTATGGAAACTTTTTATTTTTGGAAACTTACTAATTATCGAAACTTACTTTTTTGGAAACTTACTATTTATGGAAACCTGCTATTTTTAGAAAGTTACTATATTTAGAAACCTACTATGTTTAGAAAGATTGCTTATTATGAAACAACAAGAAGAATAACATATAAAACATGAAATACAGGAATCAAGAGTACATGAAAACACTAAAAAATACATGATAATACATGAAACAATAAAACAAGACAAGAATATTTAAAACAAGTAAAGAACCCTAAAAACCAGTAAAGTATACAGTAATCAGACAACTCATTCACGTCTCTTATTTATGTAGCACTCGTGAAGTCAGAGTAGATCTTCTGTTTTCATCTTCATTCGCATTACTAGACATAAGGTATGAATATTCCGTTCTTTAGTAACGACACTCTCTTCCTATACTTAAGATTTCCCCGTTTGCAACCATTTAGTTTGCCTAGTAGTTTACTTAAACTAAACAGTAATTATATGATTTATATTTTAGATTTCCTGAGCTATATACATGTATGCCAGTTCCACCTAGTTATGGAGGTACTATAACCATAACATTGGAGGCACCGATGTTATGACTCTTCCGTGGTGAGAGTGATTGCTCGCGGCGTCCCTTTCAGTTATTTGGCCTATTTTATTATTATTATCATGTGGGGCGAATGGGTGCATCCTAGGATAAGTTGGCAAGATTTCATGGTAATTGTAGTGTGTGCCTTGCATCCGTTACATGGAGATGATCCCTCCACTAAGACTATTATAATTAGAGGCAACCCCTCTAGTTGCATGATGAGGTCACCCCTCTATGTATTTATTCACGCTGATACTTTCATGACCTATATGGGCTCTTGGGCATTTAAAATACAGTTTTTATGAAATAAATATAAGTCTTTTCAGAATATAAACCAGTTTATAACACGTACACCAGGTTTTCCAGGACTTACATTGTTCCGCTGCACTATCATTTCATACTTTGGTTATGTTTATGCTATTCATTTCAATGTCATATATCCGTTCACTGATCGTATTGCTCAGTCGTTTATTTTTTCTTTCCATGACTCAACGGCAGGTACCCAAGGACATACTTGAGCATGGAGAGGACGTGCATAGGATGGGAGCTACCTTATACTTCTCTTCCTTTTGCATTTCATATACTTTATGCATCTTTTGATTTTATGTTGGGGACCGATGTTTGATTCCGTTTTTCCCCTATATGGTCATTTATGTTTTATAACATATTATCTTGCATGTTTGATTCCGGTTTTCCCCTATATGGTCAATTATGTTTTATAACATATTATCTTGCATGCTTTGATGACACACGATAATTATTATGTAATGGTCCGCTTATTAAAGTGGGGTGTTACAATCATGATATCAGATCCAGGTTTCGACCTGTAGGCTCTAAAAACTTGACTTGTGACTAGTGGGTAGTCACCAGGATCTTCCTAAACTAACAGTTGATTTTCATTCATTTATTTCATGTATCATTGTTTTATGCTAAGTTTTTGACTAAATAATGGTTGGTATAGGACTAGCCATATTTAGTCGCATGTGTTTTTCATTCAAATTTTGTTTTGTGAACCGACCCATAGGCGTTCACACTTGCTCATGTCAAATTTCATGTTTTTCATTCGAATTTTTGTTTTGTGAACCGACTCACAGGCGTTCACCCTTGCTCATGTCAGATTTCATTGGCTATGCCTTCGTAAACTATTCCAAGCATCCCTTATGTTTTCCTTGAAATTTGACCAATATGAATTGAACCCTAATCATCCATACTTTGTCACATGTCTTTCCTTCAAATTTTATGGATTGAACCATAGACATCCACACCAATCTATGTTAAATCCTAGTTGATTATGCTTTTATATTTTTACGACAACGATATTTTCATGATCTCATGTCAATTATGTTTTATGCTGATTATGTTTTCATGCCTCCTTATGTTGATTATTTTCTCATCATGTTGATTATGCTTTCATGCTAGACATTGATGGTTTTCATTTAATCCTGCTTTCATGATAGTCATGGTTGCTTTTCATTAATCATACTTTCATATTGATCATCGTTGAATTTCGTCTAACTATACTTTTGGTGTTGTCTCTTTGCAACCAGAATTATGTCTACGCCGGAATGGCTAGGCTATCATGTTGCTCGCTTCAGTACGGTTGCCTAACCGTTTAATTAAATAGTTCCTTTAAAAGCATGACAGATGATTGACACCCATACCAATCATCTCATGTGCTTTCCATATGTACTCCATGTACCATATTCCATGTGTACTCCATGTACCGTACTCCGCGTGTACTCCATGTACCGTATCCCGTGTGTATTACACGTACCGTAATCTATGTGTATTTCACTTAAAATACTTCATGAGTATTCGCTAGTCGACTCTCAATCATCTCAGGCGTATTCCACTTGCCTATATTCTACAAAATGTTGATGCTGCTCATAAGTTGGAAATTTTACAAAATACTGATGCTTCTCATAATTGGAGATCATACAAGACGAAGACAAATGCGTTAGATCAAAACGATCGAACGAGGAAGATGCTTCACCACCTGAAGATTTCCATCGCAATCCATGTCCTTATCTTTTTAGTTAAATTTCACACGTCATTCAGTTGTCTTTTTAGGCATATGAGTGGGAACCGGTTCCAACCGGCCACTCAGCTGAATAGTTACATGAATCACCGTCATGAAAATGACCGTCCTGGGACTGACAGACAAGGAGGTGTTGACAACTACCGTGACAAATTATACCTCGCAATAATGACAGAAACTACGGTAACGGACGAGACCAGACATACAGAAGGTCAGTAGTCCAACTGATCCGCCAATTCTGGTATTATGACCAAAATTTCAACTTGATTCATCTTGCATCTTGAGACACATGCCAAGACATCCGTCAAGACACATGCCTCACTTATATTTCTGATGACACATGTCAAGACATCCGTCAAGACATATGTCTCACGTATATTTTCTGAAGACACATGTCGAGACACATGTCAAACATATATTTCTCAAAACATGAGTCAAGACACACGACTCACGCATAACTTCTGAACTAGGTCTCAGTAATCCAGGGTACCTCCAAGGGGTATACCCATTATGTTGTGCCATATGTGGATCAAATCATTAGAATTTCAGTACCATCTCTGGCATATTGTTCATGTTTGGACACGCAATGTTTGTTTTGTGTGAGACGGGCAAAACACATTCAGCGAGATCTGCCACGTTTACTTCATGTAATGAAATGGAACCTTCATTTCTCGATCACATATTACATATATCAATTCTGCTAACGCACCTTTCTTTGGGCAAGTATGAGTTGGATATGATTTCAGGCATGAAATGGTTAGCAGCACGTCGCGCTACGATTGATCACCATTCATATTAGATTATATTAAGCGATGTTCAGGCTCCTGAATACTTTCATCAAGGATTTCCTACCGAGAAAATCTGGACAAATGATTTCTGTTTTATCAGCACGTGCTTATCATCCCATGGCAACGAAGACTTTCTAGCTATCATTTATGATGTGATTCTGAAGATTCTTATACCCATGATCATCTGATTGTTTCAGAATCCCCATATACATTTCCAGAAGAACTACCCTGTATACCACCCATTCGTGAAGAGTTGCTAGAACGTCAACCATCTCAAGGAATTGGAGACAACCACAAGAGTTGCTAGAACGAGATTTTAATTCATCGAGTGTGTCACCTTGGGGTGTGCTAGTTTCGTTTTCAAAGAAGAAGGACGGTAGCATGAGGTTGTACATCGATTACCGTAAATTGAATAGGATCACAATTCATAATTATCATCCCCTCCATAGTATTAATTAATCTATCCGATCAACTACCAGACTCTAAACACTTTCCTAGATTGATAACGATTAGAATACCAACAGTTGCGAGGGAAAGGGCAGAACATTTTAGTGATTTCTCTTCGCACTAAATTTGTGGTTATGCCTTTAGGTCTCACGAATGCCCAGCAGTAACTATGGACTTGAGAAATCGTGTTCCCATGAATTCTGGATAAGTTCGTCATTTTGATCATTTATAACATTCTGACCTTCTCTAAGTCAGGAGGAGAGCATGAAGACCATCTTCGCATTATGTTACAATTCTACGACAGAAGAAATTTCATACTGAATTCTTTCAAGTACGAATTTTGGTCGTTCACAGTGACACACGAAATCACATTGTTCTTACGGTTAGTCACTATGACTAAGCTTATACGCAAAGGAGAGAATCCTGCATTTTATGTGTTCTAGAGGATCCTATGCTAAGAGAGGTCTAATTTACCGAGACTAATAGTCTTCCAAAAATTTCTATGTATTCAGTTCCTACGAATGTATCATGATCTCAAACTATATTTTGGTGAACCGACATGAAACAAGATGCAGTTACGTTCATATCTAAATGAATGACTTACCAGCAGGTTAAGATAGAACGCCAACATGCTAGCAGTTATTTCAACCATCAGAAATTCCTGAACAGAAATGGGACAAGACCTCCATGGATTTTGTTACCAAACTGCCGCAGGCTTAGAAGAAGCATAATACTATCTGGGTCATCGTTCGACCATTTAAGCTAATCTGCATGTTTTCTTTCATCTGAAAGATTACGCAGTACGATTTCCGATATTCCGTCAACAATCGTATCAGCCAGAAATTTACGTTCACGTTTACATCGACGATCTCGATTACGTCTCTCATTCGTGATCACGACCTGGTACGCGTTCATGTCCTTGTTCAATTTCACAATCTGCTTCCGCACTCACGTTCATGACGTCAATCACGTTCATGATCGTATTCTATCTTACGATTTACGTTTCACATTTCATTCTAGAAAGATGTGTAGAAAGCTTGGGAGACCAGACTCAAGCCTAGCATAAATTTCCATCTTCCGACAGACGTCTCACGTCACTTTCATGACTCAACTCTTATCGCTTGGCGTTACCTCCTCAGTTATCGCACGTTCACGATATGTTTCACATATCATGTTCACTCTACGTTTCTCATATCACGTTCACGACATGTTGCACGTATCGCGTTCACCATAGGTTCCACATATTTCATTCATCATATCTCCACGTATCACGTTCACAATTGTTCACGTATCACGTTCACAATTGTTCACATACTACGTTTCAATCTGTTTCGCGAATTATTGCTTAGCGATTGCTAATACCATTATTTTCAGGTTATTTTGTATCGTATCGTTTCAAGTATCTTTATATGGTATGTCTTATCCACTCGATCAGATTCATGAGGACCTATCTGGTGTTATGAATCAGAAACTTTTACGTATCGTCAAAACGGGGTCATAAAGACCAAGATTTATTCTTTTCGTCAAGGTCCTTTGGAGGAACCATCCCAAGTGGGAAGCCGCTTTGGAAACAGAGGAGTCCATCTGGATTTCTTATCCTCATTCCTTTCATAATCCGAATATGTTCTTTTAGCCACGTCACGTTCCAGATTCTCTTCAGCCACGTCGCGTCCACGTCCTATTCAGCTTATCGTATCTCTAATTCGAGGACGAATTATTCTTTTAGAGGGGAAGAGTTCTAAAACCCGCTATAAAATACTCATGAACATTAAATGTGAAATAACGATTAAATTAAAACTTTAATATTTATTAATATACGACACATATCCTGAACATTTAATTTAAGAATTACTTATATTAATTAATTACGACAAGTACTACATATATTATTAATAAGTATTTACGTATAATGCTTAAAACATGACAAGACTTAAAACACGAGAATTAAAAAACGAACGTACACGACAAATAAGTAAAACATGAAAACAAAAAAACTCATGTGTGTGTGTTAGGCCGCGACAACAAAAGAAAAGAAAACAAAAGGGCCTTTGGCCCAACCAATTTATTAATTTACATGTCAGGAGGAACTAGTTTTCATCTCATTATACTAGTTTTCAAGAAATCAAAACCCTAGCCACCCTTTTGTCCTTTGCCTCCGGCTTCACCAAGAGAAAAAGGAGAGGGAGAACTTGTTGATCTTGATTTTGGTTACGAATTGGTGTTCGAATTCTAAATCATTTTAGCATTTCACAATGGTAATCATTTAAACCTTAATCTTTTTAATTCATTCTTTTATTTATGATCCATTTGATTAAAAAGATGAACACATGATGATTTAATGATAAAAACATGGAAGGGTTTAGTGTTGGTTTTGGGTTTGGCTCGGCTATGCACACAAACAGAGAGTCGTATGACTCTCGGTGGTAATTTTTCCCAACCAGCCGCACCCTAATAAGGGGCGGTGGTGGTTTTCTGATGGCAGCCGCAACACCCAACAGCCCCACAGTGGGAACTGTTGGGCAATCAATAGGAACTGAGAATCCTAAGACTCTCGGTGGGTAACTTAGTCACGGCAAGGGGACCCCACTTAAGCCAGTGGGAACCCTGTGGCTCACAACGGCAACCGGCAGCAGCTAAGCTACTTGGCCACCGGCAAGGAAACCACAGCCATCGGTTGTGGCGTTAGGTTTGGTGTTTTGTTTGATTGCTAGTGCGACTGAGACGGGGGTCTCGGTAGGCTCGAGTTTAAAGGGCTCGGGTACACATGGATGTTTTATTAAATTACTTTTATTAATTTAATTAATTTTAAAGCATGTAGTATTAATTAAATTACCATGGACTTAGAGTATATTTTTTTAATGAAATAATTCATGAAACTTAAGATATAATTAATAAAAATAATTATTCATGAAACTTATGTTATAATTATTTTACGACATGTTAGACATGGTTTAATTAAATTAAAACTATACCTTAATTTAATTATACAAGTATAAATAGTTAAGTAGAGTATTATTAATTTTAACCAAGCTATACTATTAATTAATAATCCTTAATAAACCAGGCATTATATTATTAATTAATAACTATTATGTTAAGACTAAAGTATTTTATTATTATTAAACTCTACTATATTATGACATTAAATCATCATGACTTATAAATTATACTTATTAAGCTCTAGCTTATATAATATGCTTATTTATCCAGCTTATTACTATTTATGGAAACTTTCTATTTTTGGAAACTTACTAATTATGAAAACTTACTATTTTTGGAAACTTCCTATTTATGTAAACCTGATATTTTTAGAAAGTTACTATATTTAGAAACCTGATATGTTTTGAAAGGTTGCTTTCTCAGCAAGTATAATAACATATAACACATGAAATACAGTAATCAAGAGTACATGAGAACACTAAGAAATACATGATAATAAATGAAATAGTAAAACAAGACAAGATTATTTAAAACAAGTTAAGAACAAGTAAGGAACCCTAAAAACTAGTAAAGTATACAGTAATCAGACAACTCATTCACGTCCCTTATATATGTACCACTCGTGAAGTCGGAGTAGATCTTCCGTTTTCATCTTCGTTCGCATTACTATACATAAGGTACAGATATTCCGTCCTTTAGTAAGGACACTCTCTTCCTATACTTAGGATTTCCCCGTTTGCAGCCATATGTTTTCCTCATTAGTTTACTTAAACTAAACAGTAATTATATGATATATATTTTAGATTGCCTGAGCTATTTACAAGTATGCCAGTTCCACCTCGTTATGGAGGTACCATAACTATAACATTGGAGGCGCTGGTGTTATGACTCTTCCGCAGTGAGAGTGATTGCTCACGGCGTCCCTTTCAGTTATTTGGCCTATTTTGTTATTATCATGTGGGGCAAATGGGTGCATCCTAGGACAAGTTAGCAAGATTTCATGGTAGCTGTGGTGTGTGCCTTTCATCTGTTACATGAAGTTGATCCTTCCACTCAGACTATTATAATTAGAGGCAACCCCTCTAGTTGCATGATGAGGTCACCCCTCTATGTATTCATGCATGTTGATACTTCATGACCTATATGGGATATTTGGAATTTAAAATGCAGTTTTTATGAAATAAACATAAGTCTTTCAGAATATAAACCAGTTTATAAAACGTACACCAGGTTTTCCAAGACTTACATTGTTCTGCTACACTATCATTTCATACTTTGCATATGTTTATGCTATTCATTTCATTGTCATATATCCGTTCACTGAGCGTATTGCTCAGCCGTATATTTTTCTTTCCATGACCCAAACGGTAGGTACCCAAGGACAGACTTGAGCATGGAGAGGACGTGCATAGGACGGGAGCTACCTTATACTTCTCTTCCTTTTACACTTCATTTACTTTATGCATCTTTTGAGTTTATGTTGGAGACCGACGTTTGATTTTGGTTTTCCTATATATGGTCAATTATGTTTTAGGACATATTACCTTGCATGCTTTGATGACACGCCAACATTATTATGTAACGGTCCGCTTATCAAAATGGGGTGTTACAATTCTTGTCTTACTCCTTGTCTCTTGTGATTTAGATCTTTGTGAATGTGAAGATCGATTACAAGAATTCTATAGTCTAAGCTTTGATCCTTCAAAGATTCACTTCGTGTGAATGTGTTAAGTGTTACCTATACAATCACCATTGTTGTACCGATTCTTCTACCTACTTGTATAATAGTGTGGTTGGTGTTGTAAACCACAAAGTAAATAGTGTAAATGGAATCAGTGTACACGTGTAAAGAACACGACATCCTAGCTTAGGTGTCGATAAAGATTGAAGCTAAAGTGTGAAAGTTTCTCCACTGGTGTAAAGGAGATTCGTTTTCTAGTGAAGTAGAACTCTCGAGTGGATACCTGATGAGTGGAAGTAAGGGCAAGATAAGTGAGATCTTGCTAGGCCGAACCACTATAAATCATTGTGCATTGTGGTTTGTTAATTATCTTCTCATCCCTATAACTTTGTCAATCAAGCTTGATGTATATCCATAATAGTCACGAAAAAGTTTCAAAGTAATTAAAACTAATCAGTATAAACTATTCAACCCCCTTTTAGTTTTCAACAATTTGTATCAGAACTACGTACTCAAGATCTTTAAAGAATATTGTTCTTTAAAACTTGAACCAATCCATGGATTCTAAAAATTACAAAGAAGGGCAATCTATACAAAGACCACCACTCTTTGAAACTGATGGTTTTATATATTGGAAAAATCGTTTTGAAACTTAAGTGAAATCTAAAGATATAGATCTTTGATACATAATCATTGAAGGTGATTATAGCATCGATGGTTAAAAATGTACCAACTAACCATTTTGAATCAGTTCCATGCGAAAAGCAAACCGATGATCAAAAGAAAATGTTGGCGAAAAAACATGAAGCCAAAATGATGCTTTAGAATTCTCAACCTAAAAAGGATTATGAAAGAATATTCATGTGTCAAACCGCCAAAGAAATTTGACATTCGTTAATAGTCACACGTCAAGGAAACTCACAAGTCAAAGAGAATAATTGATCTACTTGTTCAAAAATATGAACAATTTTCTATCCTTGTAAGAGTCAATTGATGTGGGATTCGCTCGGTTTAACACTATCATAACTTCACTTAAATCACTTGACGAATCTTTCTCCAATAAGAACTTTGTCAGGAATTTCTTAGAGCACTTCATCCAAAATGGAGAGCTAAAGTCACGGCTACTTGATATGAGTGAAATCTCATATCAGTTATAACATATTAAACCCTAAAACACAAAGAAAAATACCAGATTTTATGTATAAAAGTAGTATTATGGGGTATTCTTTATTGTTTGTGCTTTTTAGGTAAAAAGATACAAATTTGATGCAAACACGAATTCCAAGGCATTTATATTGAAGAAAACACAAAAGAAGGACTTAAGATGACAAGTTTACAAAGTCAAGGTACCTTTCTTTCCAAACTGCCAAAGTTAAATGACTTAAAGTGCAAAATCAACAAAGTCAAAATCAAAGTCAAATCAAGTCAAGGACATTTAATGAGTTGTTTGGCATTAAATAGAGTATCATAACAGTATTCTCCACTCACCACGCCAGAGCCAATCAGATTTCTCCATGATATATCACACAGATCACACTATTCTTATGGATAGTGATCCGTGTGATAATTATCCAGCCAATCCAAGGGCGACACGTGTCACTTATCATTTTTCTAGAATTCAGAACGTGATTAAGGCAATTTCAGAAGATACTTTCAACATGAAAAACGATTGTTATTGAGAGACGAATGCAACCCAACACTCCAATTAACAATTCATCCATTGAAGAAAAATCCCCCAAATTTGTGAAGAACACGTGATTATCAATTATGCAGAATTGGACACTTGGCATTCTCTTATTGGACAAGATACATCAGAGACCTCACCAACACTCCATCTTAGCTCTATAAATACCCATGTATAGCTTTCATTTGTGGTAGTAGTTTAAAGTGTGAAATCACACACACTTTAGATAATTCTTCCACTCTGTTTTTCTTTCAGTAGTTCAACTTCTAGGAGTGATTGAAAACCACTCTTAGATAGTTTGTTAGGTAGTTATAACCACTTTTGTAACCATAAACTCCATTAATAAACTCAATTTCTCTCATTTAGTTCTCAATTCCCTCAATTAATACTACATTACTGTTCATTCATGGATTCTGTTGTTCAAGCTTGAACAATAGAGTTTGTTAGTGTGTTTTGGAAGCTGTTAGTTGTGATTAGTCCTTGTTGCAGTCCAGTTCTAGCCAGAATTCATTCCAGACCTGTAGTAGATCAATCATGATGATCAATGGTGATGGATGGTGTTTTGGTGATTAGTGAGTA
Source organism: Glebionis coronaria (assembly GCA_025667525.1). NCBI lineage: Eukaryota > Viridiplantae > Streptophyta > Magnoliopsida > Asterales > Asteraceae > Glebionis > Glebionis coronaria. The sequence goes on along the minus strand of CM046882.1, from coordinate 560,765,363 downwards.
TTGATAAGTTGTAGATAAGATCATAAGTGAGTTCAGCGCTCATTTCTCCATCAAAGGAGACAACATTGGCTAAAAAGTGCAAGACTGATTTACTTTTCCTCTAAAATGTCTCTGTATGCTATTTTTCTTGTATTAGTGTAGAATTGTTTGCTATTGCCTGATAAATGATCTTAGTTATCCTGCTGATATGTTTTGCTAGTTGATAGCTTAATTCTGTTAGTATAATCAACTTTGCTTATTTATAAAATCTGTTATATCAGTAACTAGTGTTTGGTTGAATGCCAAATCTTTTATTCAGTTTGTGAAATTGGTTACAAAGAGTTGTTATACACTTACAAATTGATAACAAGTTCTTTTGTAAAGGTAGAAAGTCAAACCAATTGTCAAACATGCAAAAGGTCATAAAAAACTATGGGTCAGTGATATAAGCCTAATTCATGCCAACTTCAAACCAGCATAACTAGATCAATTCTTGGATTCAGATTGTGATTTCTAGTTCTATAGATAGTTTAAGATCCTAACTTCAAGATTCTATAAGCTAGATTACACAATTCTCAGAATTCAGTGAGAAATAAGCCCCTAAAAGTCTATGTAATAATCAAAGGTTTCTATGATAGCTTATTTTCCATTCTAGCTTATTCTTTTCATAAAAGTCCTAATTTTTTTTCACAAATTAGCTTAACAAGTCATAAAAAGTTGTTTGGACTTTGGTCAAAGTTGGTCAACTTTGGTCAACGATGGTCATCATAAGCTCATTTTGGCTTATTGGCTTTTCTGGGTTATTTCTTGGATGGATTTGAGATTTTCTTGGATAGGTGTATTTTTTTGGGCTCTTAATCAGATTTTGACAATATCAGACCGTGTGCTTATTCCAATAAGCCTATCTCTAAAAAGTAGCTTATTACAAAAGTTCTTATTAGAGTTTTAGTTAACTTCAGCTGATTTCCTTGAAATTGGCTAAGTCATTTTGAATTTACAAACTTTTGAAACAAATTTCAGCTTATTTGGTGGACTAAAACTCAAGATACATCTTAATAAGTGATAAGCTCGTTTTTCTTATCAAAAAGTTTTAGAAATTGCAATTTAGTCCTTAAAATTTAGGATAGTTTACACTTTGTTTTAGCCCTGATCTTGTTAGTTTGTTACAAATTCAGTTACTATTTTGTTATTTTTGGTTAAAATTGGTTAGCAGTTGGTTAATGTTACATTTTCAGTCCTTTAGCTTTCCAATTTTACATTTTCAGTCCCTCTACTTTCATATGCTTTACATTTTTGGCATTTTTACTAATTGTGCATTAATTGGTAGTACATTTAGCATAATACTTGGTAAGTGCAATATGTTTTTAGACTAGTACGGTTACGTAGAGATATTATTTTTACCCTTTTGCGTGTTTAGTGATAATTAGACCTAGATACCATAAATTTTACTAATCAAACACAAAAAACAATTAGTTAACTTGATTTCTCTCGATCATTCAATTCGTAAAGATATCGAGGAAAATGAACTTAAAAAATGAAATATTAAATGGCGCCGCTGCCGGTTCTTTACGTGGAGATTGACGATTGATTGACGGTTACATATTGGATTTTTGGATCCGTTCACTTGTGGACGTTCCTTTTACGTATTATAAATAAAAAATATAAAAAAAATCAAAAAGAGAAAAAAATATATAAGAAAACCACAAAAATCAATTCTTTCCAAAGAATTGAACCAAAAAAATAAATCAAAAAGTAATCTTTTTCCTAAAAGATTACACCAAATATATATTGTATATATTGGATTCACTCGTTTTTACGTACATACTATACTTTCATAAAAATCAAATAAATACAAAAATATTTTCTCTATATTATTATATGTAAATACATATACGTAGATACGAACAACCAATTTACCTACTTCCATAAGTATTGCCTTGGCAATACACCGTACTTGGGGCTGTTCCAGTCCTATTTATGTGTATCAATCAAAGTAAATTAAAGGCAAAAATAGATAAACTCTTTCAATAAGCACGAATTCGAGAAATATGAACTATTAAGTGAATAGAAAGGCAGCTTTTCTAAAAAATGAAAGCCTAAGGGAAACAGGTACTTAAGAGCTTAGCGCCACCTCATTCCCCCCATTTACTAATAAGTATTTCAAGAAGGAAGGCTTGTTGGGGGGTTTTGCCGCCTAATTAGTACTACATATGTATTATAATTTCTTGTGGTTTTCACTATTGAACGTCGGAAGAGATAATCTATTCTTTTCCAAAGTCGACCGAGAGCTCCTCTCTCATGCCTCATGTTGAGTTGCATGCGCACTCGAGCGCGTGCATATATATCTATTGGTGTACCATTTCCTCCCAAAAGGAAGAGAAACAAGAACAAAGCCGTCCATCAAGCCGATCACGAGCATAGTGCTTTCGAAAACTTAAATGAATCCATGGGCAATAGACCATTGATTGAGATTCTCAAATCCAACGTGGATGGGAATGCGGATGCCATAGTCATTCCCGAGATAGCCGCTAACAATTTTGAGTTTAAGACATGTATGATACAAATGGTTTCTTCTATACCTTTCTTAGGGAGACCTATGGATGACCCTCATGACCATATCAAGATATTCATGTATTTTGGTAATACCATAAAGTATAATGGGGCACCTCACGACGCAGTTATGATGATCTTATTCCCTTTCTCTTTGGAAGGAAATGTTAGGAGTTGGCTAGATAAGCAACCCTCAAATATCATTCACACTTGGAGGACTTGAAGAAGAAATTTGTGAACAAGTTCTTTCCCCTTTCAAGAACCACCGCATTGAGAAACCAAATCATAGGCTTTCAACAAAAGAGGGACCAACCCTTTAGTGAAGCTTGGGAAGAGTTTAAAGAGTTGTTAAGAAAGTGCCCAAACCACGGTTTTGATCAAGTTCACCAAATTAACACCTTCTACAATGGTTTGAGACCTCACCATCAAGATTCCCTTAAGTCGGCCGTGGGTGGGAACATTCTTTCAATGTACACTCAAGATGCATGGGATATCATTGAGACAAAATCCATGGTTCAAAGTAATAGGGATAGAGATGAGGTGGTACATGTTGTGCAAGAGAGTGATCCTAAATCAACTGATAGTCAATTACTTAAGCAAAAATGGAATTACTTAAAAAGTTTAACCAATCTCAAGACATGTTCCAAGAGTTTATGAAACTTACCTTGAACAACTCTTCTACCAATAATATCAATGCCATCACACTATCTTGTGAGACACGTGGAGGCCCTCATTCATACTTTCAATGTGATAAAGTTCAAACTTTCAAGGAGAATGCTATGCTTATAATGATGATGGAAGAGAACACTTTAAACCAAACATCAATCCTAATCACCTTTCCTACAAGTCTAACAATTACCTTGCTCCACCGGGTTTCCCTCCCCAACAAACAACCAAAAACCAACCAAACAATCCACAAATGCTTAATATAAACCAAGTGCCAAGAGGAAATTATCAACGAAATAACAACAATAGAGGGTCTAATAACTTTCAACACCAAGGAAACAACTTTCATGGAAATAACCAAGGATTTCACCAACCACCTCTACCTTTCCACAATCAAGGTTACAATCAAGGGAATGGGCAAAATGAAACCATTGAGCTACTTCATAAGATGAATCAAGAGACCGAAAGAAGGATCTGTGAGAGTGAAAGAACTACAGATCAATTGAGGGCCATGCAAGAGGAAACAAACAAGAAATTTATGTTGCTCTTAAACCAAAGACCACAATGTGCTTTACCCTCCAACACTCCAACCAATCCAAGGGAAAATGTTAATGCAATCACTACAAGAAGTAGGAAAACAACCATGGAACCTTCTAGTTCTACACCTTTCAATCCTACACCTACTAATCCTTCACCTTGTACACATATCATTGAATAAAACCAAGAAGAGAGTCCTTCAACACCCTCTACTCAACCTTTACCCAAACCAAATCTTCCATATCCTTCTAGATTTAGAAAAGAGAAGCTTAAGAACAAAGATGACATTCAAGTGTCCAACTTTTTGAGGATGTTTAAGCAATTGAATATCAACATATGTTTTGCGGAGGCTTTAGCTTACATGCCCAAGTTTGCCAGGATGTTTAAGGACCTTCTCTCCAACAAAGAAAAATTGATTGATATGCCTAACACTTCATTGAACGCAAATTTTTCCGCAGTGTTGTTGAAGACTTTACCTATCAAACTTGGTGATCCAGGCTGGTTCTTGATTCCATGTAATTTCCCGGGGGTAGAGAATTGCATGGCACTAGCGGACCTTGGTGCTAGCATAAATTTGATGCCTTTGTCGGTTTGGAAACAACTATCTCTTCTCGAGCTTACACCTACTAGGATGACACTCGAATTAGCAAACCGTTCAATAGCTTATCTGGTGGGGATTGTGAAAGATGTTTTGTAGGATTTTATAAGTTCACATTCCCCGCGGATTTTGTAGTTGTTGACTTTGACATGGACCCTAGAGTTCCCCTCATTGTATGAAGACCTTTCTTAAGGACCGGTCGCACTCTTATTGATGTGGCGAAAGGGGAACTCATCATGAGGCTAGAGGATGAAAAACTTGTGTTTAAGATGGGAAAACTTTGGTCAACGCTGGTCAACATAAGCTCATTTTGGCTTATTGGCTTTTCTGGCTTATTTCTTGGATGGATTTCAGATTTTCTTGGATAGGTGTCGTTTTTTGGGCTCTTAATCAGATTTTGACAATTTCAGACCTTGTGCTTATTCCAATAAGCATATCTCTTAAAAGTAGCTTATTATAGAGGTTCATATTAGAGTTTTAGTTAACTTCAGCTGATTTCCTTGAAACTGGCTAAGTCATTTTGAATTTACAAACTTTTGAAACAAATTTCAGCTTATTTGGTGCACTAAAACTGTAGATACAACTTAATAATTGATAAGCCCGTTTTTCTTATCAAAAAGTTTTAGAGATTGCAATTTAGTCCCTAAAATTTAGGAAAGTTTACACTTTGTTTTAATTGGTTAAAAAGTGTTAGGGTTTGCAAGTTAGTTCCCTGATCTTGTTAGTTTATTATAAATTCATTTACTATTTTGTTATTTTTGGTTAAAATTGGTTAGCAGTTGGTTAATTTTACCTTTTAAGTCCTTTAGCTTTCCAATTTTACATTTTCAGTCCCTCTACTTTCATATACTTCACCTTTTTGGAATTTTTTACTAATTGTGCATTAATTGGTTGTATATTTAGCATAATACTTGGTAAGTGCAATATGTTTTTAGACTAGTACGGTTACGTAGAGATATTATTTTTACCTTTTTGCGTGTTTAGCGATAATTAGACATAGATACCATAACTTTTACTAATCAAACACCAAATGCTAGAACGCTTAATGATGCCACTATTAAAGACCATTTTCCATTACCTTTCATGGACCAAATGCTAGAACGCTTAGCGGGAAATGAATACTATTGCTTTCTTGATGGATTCTCAGGTTCTTTCCAAATACCCATTGATCCAAAAGATCAAGAAAAGACCACATGCACTTATCCATATGGCACATTTGCTTACAAGAGAATGCCTTTTGGCTTGTGCAATGCCCCGGGGACATTTCAAAGGTTTATGATGGCAATCTTTCATGACATGATAGAGCACACAATGGGAGTGTTTATGGATGATTTCTCGGTGTTTGGATATTCATTTACTTCTTGTCTCCCCATTTAGAACGAATGCTTAAAAGGTGTGAAGAAACACGTCTTGTTATAAATTGGGAGAAGTGCCATTTCATGGTCAAAGAAGGGATAGTTTTGGGTCATAAGATATCTAAGAAAGGATTAGAAGTGGATCGTGCTAAATTAGATGTTATTGACAAACTTCCCCCACCTACTACGGTAAAATGAGTTAGGAGCTTTTTGGGACATGCGGGTTTCTATAGACGTTTGATCCAAGACTTTTCTAAAATAGCTAGACCCATGACCCACCTCTTAGAAAAAGAGGCTCCTTTCATATTCACACAAGAGTGTTTAGAGCCTTTTGAGATCCTTAAAGAAAAGTTGACTAAGGCTCCAGTCTTGCTTTCACCAAATTAGGTTTTGCCTTTTGAACTCATGTGTGATGCTAGTGATTATGCCGTGGGGGCCGTTTTAGGGCAAAGGATTAATAAACACTTTCAACCTATACACTATGCTAGTAAGACAGTGACGGGTGCTCAATTGCATTACACTACCACAGAAAAAGAATTGTTAGCCAATTCTATATGCTTTGAGAAATTCCGCCCATATCTTATGCTTTCGAAGACCATAGTGTATACAGACCATTCGTCTCTCAAATACCTTATGACAAAGCAAGATGTTAAGCCTAGATTATTGAGATGGTTTTGTTGCTCCAAGAGTTCTCCACAAAAATTCATGATAAGAAAAGAGCCAAGAATTTAGCGGTGGATCATTTGAGTAGACTTGAGCATCCTTTTCAAGGAGAATTTCCTCATAAGGAAATAAATGAATCCTTTCCACTTGAGGAACTCATCTCTATCTCTTTACAAGAGGATGCCACACCTTGGTTTGCGGATATTGCAAACTATCTTGTGAGGGATGTGCTACTTGAGGGTCTCACTTCCCAACAAAAGAAAAAGTTTCTCAAGGAAGCTAAATATTACTTTTAGGATGACCCTTACCTCTTTAGACAATGTGCGGACCAAATCATAAGACGTTGTGTAGATGGCCCCAAAGCATTTAAGATAATAGAAGCTTGCCATAAGGGACCCACGGGGGGGCCATTTTGGGCCTAATTACACGGCTAAAAAAGTCTTTGATTCGGGTTACTATTGGCCTTCCATTTACAAAGATGCCCAAAAGATAGTGAAATATTGTGATGTTTTTCAAAGACAAGGAAAAATTAATCAAAGAGATGAGATGCCACAAAATTTTATACAAGAATGTGAGATATTTGATGCATGGGGCATAGATTTTATGGGACCTTTTCCATCTTCTAAGGGGAATAAGTACATACTCGTAGCGGTGGATTATGTTTCTAAGTGGGTTGAGGCTAAGGCCTTGCCTACTAATGATGCTCGAGTTGTAGTAAAATTCTTGAAGAAATTATTTGCTAGATTTGGTGTACCTCGTGCCATTATAAGTGATTGTGGGACTCATTTTTGTAATGATCAAATTACAAGAGTCATGAATAAGTATGGTGTTAACCATAGACTTTCTACCACGTATCACCCACAAACCAATGGGCAAACCGAGTTCACAAATCGTGGTTTAAAGAGAATTTTGGAACGTACGATGGGAGAGCATCGAGCTTCTTGGTCGGATAATCTTGATGATGCATTGTGGGCTTTTCGAACCGCTTTTAAGACACCAATAGGTTGCACACCTTATAGACTTGTCTATGGAAAAGCATGCCACCTCCCATTCGAGTTAGAACATAAGGCTTCATGGGCTCTTAAGTGGGCTAACTTTGATCTTAATCAAGCCGGTTCACATAGGAAAGACCAACTTAATGAGATGAATGAGCTTAGAACTGATGCCTATGAAAACTCCATGCTTTACAAAGAAAAGACTAAGCAATTGCATGATGCTAAGATTAAGAACCGTGAGTTCAAAGTTGGAGAGTCGGTTTTACTTTATAACTCATGGTTGAAACTTTTTGCAGGCAAGCTTAAGTCACGATGATCCGGTCCATTCACTATTGCTCAAGTATTTCCATATGGGACTATTGAGTTGTCTCAACCAAATGGCACAAATTTCAAAGTGAATGGTCATCGTGTGAAGCATTACTTTGGGGAGGAAATTTCCATTGAAATGGTCCAAGAGACCCCCATTTTCCCCATAAATTAATTCATTGTGGGAAGAGTCGAGCTAGAGACTCCTTAAATCAAGCGTGGATAACTAAGGTTAGATCATTTAGACTAGAGTGTGGTAGGATAGGAATAAAGGGTAATATAGTGGAGATGAAGTGTAGGGGGTGCCTATCTTTTGTCTTCTTGGTGTTTGTAGGGTTGCTCTCTCTCTCTCTCTCTCTCATTTCATGTATTGGAGCTTATAGAGGAGGCCCTTGTATCGGGTTCACTTTGATACTTTTGTGATTCAAAATTGACTCTTAATAATGTCTAACATGAATTCACTTTAGTAGACATTTATTTAGCTTGAGTTAAGCAAAGTTATCAATGTCATAATCTTAAGTGTAGGGGGTCTTCTATCGAAGTGACCTTACCTAAAACATTACCTTGCCTTCATGATAATTGGGAAATTAATTTTTCCACATTTTTCAAATTTTTTATCTACTTTGGCCACCAAAAATATGCATTCATAATTTTTGCTTTAGTCATTTTTCATTTGCATAACACATTTGAATTGTATATATTTCTTCTTTTATTTTTCATCAAAAATATATAAAAGGAAAAAATATAATAAAGGATATGGTTTAACAAATTTAGACTTCTTTGACATAATAGGTCCGCCATGAATATTTTGACTCAGCCCGAGTTTGCTTATCTAAGCATACTCTAGCTAGTATCCTTAGCCATGTAGACCTTTATTGTTTATTAGGCTAAGCATCCACGAGTCTCATTATTTGAGATTTTAAACTGTAGAGAACGAGAAATGATAGAGTTTGAAGTAAGTGTAAAGGGCTAGATAAACCTCATATTAATTACGTGTGGCTTTTATATCACCTTTCGTAACCTTTACTTTCTTGTCAACGCATGTATATATTGTTAATAAATAATCAAGAATGGTTTTAATCGGTTAGTCTCTTATGCATTTTTGACTAATCATTCGTGGTTGATATAAGTACGTCTTAAGATTCTAAGTTAGAACGTTTTATGTGTACTAGACTTATGTCATGCTTAATACTTAGCGGGTGTTTTTTCTTTTATTCTTTTCAAATTTTATTTGTGAGAAATAAAGAAAAATAAGAGCGGCTTGTAAAAAAAATGAGTGGCTAGAAAAAAAAAAGAAAAAAAAAGAGAAAAAGAAAAAAAAAGAAAAAAAATAATTATACAAGACTCCCAAGAGGGACAGCGAAGTTTTAATTATAGTAGCTATGAAATTCTAATATTACTCTCACAAGGATTGCGGGGATTTAATAGTTGATCAAATCCAATATTACCTTGACGGGTTGCAGGATTGAAGATCCAAGGTCTCAAAAAGGCGGCGGATATAAATTATTGTGTGAGTTTTATTTTCCTTTTCTTAGCGAGCGTGTAGCTACTTATTAATGCATGACATAATGATCTTACACATACGACGAATGACTTATTATTTTGGGACGGACTTATATAAATTGTGGGAGGTTTTTCGATTAATGGATAAGTTGCATGGTTTCTTAGGATTAAAAACATGCTTCCTTATTTTCAGGTTTTACACTTCTTATGTTTCACGCTTTAAATAATGACAAATTTGCTCAAAAGTAATTTGCTCATATAATAACCGGTCTTAGAGGCATATTAAGTGGGGGTATAACGGTAACACAATTAATTTGTATGAATAAGTCGATGCACTTTCACTTATGAATAACAATGATCTCGTTTTTAAGCTTGATATGGGGAAAGTGAAACTTAAGGATGATAAATATTCATGGTACAAAAGCCCTAATCAAAGTCATTGAGTTCTTTATAAGTTATTTCCATCAAATCATTTCAAGAAAAATACAAAAAATATATAAATAGAATTGTTTTCCTTGCATTGCATTGTAAAAAGCAAAATCATGCATCATATAGTATAGCATAGTGTAAAAGCATTTCATCTTGGCCAAGGTGGATTAATTATGAGAAAAATGTAATTTAGAGCTTTGGAATATGGCCTTGCATGAGGCCATGACAATGATCAAGTGTATGGGATTTGATATGAGTGAAATCTCATATCAATTATAACATATTAAACCCTAAAACACAAAGAAAAATACCAAATTTTATGTCTAAAAGCAGCATTATGGGGTATTCTTTGTTGTTTGTGCTTTGTAGGTAAAAATATACAAATTTGATGCAAACACGGATTCCAAGGCATTTATATTGAAGAAAAGACAAAAGAAGGACTCAAGATGACAAGTCTACAAAGTCAAGGGACCTTTCTTTCCAAACTGCCAAAGTTAAAGGACTTAAGTGCAAAATCAACAAAGTCAAAAATCAAAGTCAAATCAAGTCAAAGGATATTTAATGAGTTGTTTGGCATTAAATAGAGTATCACGATAGTATTCTCCACTCACCCCGCCAGAGCCAATCAGATTTCTCCATTATATATCACACGGATCACACGATTCTTATGGATAGTGATCCGTATGATAATTATCCAGCCAATCCAAGGGCGACACGTGTCACTCATCATTTTTCCAGAATTCAGAACATGATAAAGGCCATTTCAGAAGATACTTTCAACGTGAAAAATGATTGTTATTGAGAGACGAATGCAACCCAACGCTCCAGTTAACAATTCATCCATTAAAGAAAAATCCCCCAAATTTGTGAAGAACACGTGATTATCAATTATGCAGAATTGGTCACTTGGCATTCTCTTATTGGATAAGACACGTCAGAGACCTCACCAACACTTCATCTTAGCTCTATAAATACCCATGTATAGCTTTCATTTGTGGTAGTAGCTTAAAGTGTGAGATCACACACACTTTAGATAATTCTTCCACTCTGTTTTTCTTTTAGTACTTCAACTTCTAAGAGTGATTGACTGTTGGGAATAAATTATGGGTCAGTTCACTAGACGCTGATAAGAAGAATTCAAGCGCTGATAAGATGACATTGGACGCTGACAGCCAAGCGTTGACATTTGTAGAAGTCAACGCTGACAGCCTTGAAGATTAACACTGATGGAATATATCTTCATACGAATCTTTTTGTTTATTTGTTTCTTTATTTGTGTATGGTAAAGATAAGCTCGACATTGTATTTTCTATTATTATCTTTACCTAGAATAGTTGATTCGTAGCATATTGTACAAGACTTCTTAATCTATAAAAGAAGATCTTTTAGGTTAATGTTAATCATCAGTTATCATAAGTTTTCACAAGTTAAACCTCTTTCATTGTAATCAAGTTCGTTCATTCTAATACAAGTGAAAGTTTGTTTAACATCTTTGTGTTTTAGATTAAGTGTTAATTCCGCATAACACTTAGTTACTTTATTCATAAGCAAAGGTTTCTCTACGTGTATTACTTGATCTAATCTCGTATACACAAAGCTTAATCGATCTAAGTTTGGGATCAACAAGTGGTATCAGAGCTTGTTGAGAAACTTTTGATCTTTAAGTAACGCAAGAACCCTAAAACACCAAAAACCCTAAAAACCCTAAATTTCTCAAAACCCTAAAAACATCATGTCTGGCACAGATCAACCTCCTGCTCCAGTTTTGCTACAAAACAACACCACAAACCCTAGTATCAAAATTCCCATGTTTGATGCCAGGAACTTCGAGCTTTGGAAGTCTAATTTTGAGCAATATATAGCCATCCATGACTACACTCTTTGGGAGATTGTTGAATATGGGAACATATTCAACAAAGCTCAAAAGATTGCTAATGCTATTGCCACAAGGATAGCTGTTCCTAATTGTCCTGAAGCTGATAAGAAGGAAAAGCCTGAAGATGGAAGAGCTGTATCTGCTGAAGATATAGCCAAGAAAAGGGTGGACATGAAAATCTTGAACATCATGAAACACGCCTTAGGTCATGAGAATCAGCACAAGTACAAACGCTTTGAGTCTGCAAAAGAGCTTTGGGAAGCTCTTGAAGTAGCACATGGTGGCAATGCTGACACAAAAGAAGAAAAGAAGAAGCAACTCATGCATGAGTATGTTGTATTTAAGGCTCAACCCAATGAGAATCTCAGCAGTGTGAGAAGTAGACTGCTTGACATCACAAGTCAACTTTCCTTCATGGGAACACAGATTGATGACCCTGACTTGAATGCTACTTTTCTCAAAAGCCTTGGTGATGTATGGAAGATTGAGACAAGATCCATTCTTGTCAATAACACCCACAAGACCTCCAGGTTTGATGACATCTTCAACAAACTAAGACTGTTGGAGAATGAATGGCTTTTGGAGAGTGATAATAAATCTTCCAGTAGCAACATGGCCTTCTTCTCACAAAGTGAAGGCAAATTTGATTCCATGAACTCCTATGGACATCCAGTCACTGGATCTCAATGTGTCAACGCTGGATCACAGTCTGTCAGCGCTGGATCATATCCTGTCAACGCTTCATACTCAAGCGTTGACACTCACAACTTTGGCGCTGATAGAATTAAACCTGCTGGTTTAGATCTAGATAATGTGTGTGCATTCATTGCTTCTTTGCCCAGTGATTCAAGGATTACATATGAAGATCTTGAGCAGATAAGTGATGAGCAATTGGAAGAAATAGACATCAAGTGGACTATGGCTCTTGTATGTTTAAGAGCAAACAGGTTTAATAAATGGTTCAAGAAGAAGATGACCTTTAATGCTAAGGATGTTGCTGGATTTGACAAATCCAAAGTTGAGTGCTACAATTGTCATCGGATGGGGCACATTATGAGGGAATTTAGATCTCCAAGAAGATCTGATGCTGGTAAGCCTTCAAGCCAAATGGTTAAGAGCCAAGATCCCAAGGCCATGGTTGTTGTTCAACAAATTGATGGTGTTGGAGGATGGGACTGGAGCTGGAACTTTATGGCTAAGGATGAGGAAGAGGACAGAGCTTTGGTTGCTGAAGTTAAAGAAGAGCATGTTGAATATGCTCTCATGGCACACTCCTCCTCTTCATCAGATAATGAGGTATATGATGATGCTTTCTGTTCTAAGGGCTGTCGTTTAAATACTGAAAAACTAAATCAAGAGATAGTAAAATTATTAGATGAGGCAAGTGCTGAAAGATGCAAAGTATCTAATTATCAAATTGCTCTTACCCAAACAGAAAAGACAGTAGCTGAGTATAATAAAATGGAGTTTGATTTAAAGGATAAAATAAATATCTTAACTCATGAGTTACATCAAAGTAAAGATATTCAAGATATCACAAACAGGGTTAATCTTGATTTGATAGCTCAGTTAGATGAGGCTAACAAAAATAAAGATAATGTGAGTCTTAAAATCCAGAGATTTGATAAAGCCACACAATCCCTAGGAGAGTGTGTTAGTAAACAAAGAGACTCTAAGGACATGAGTGGGATTGGGATGAAAGATTATACTGGTGTTCCACCACCAGCTGGGGATTTCTATGGTGTCCAATCAAAGGACTTATCTTGGACTGGCTTGCCAGAACTCCAAGAGAAGGAATTCATTCCTCCACCTAGAGTGACTTCCCCAGTTGAAGAAAACAAACAAAAACTGACTGACCTAGATGAGTGGAAGAAAGCTAACCACACTTTGTTTGTTAAGGGAGGGTTGTTGTGTGAAAGTCCAAATGAGCCCACACCAGTCACGAGCCATGATCCTACACCTATTAAAATCACACACCCAACCACTGGCAAAGCTGTTGACCTTGGCCCACAAACTGTTAGAAAACCTAGTGTTAAGTATGCAGAGATGTATAGGAATACTAGGTCACCAAAAAGCCAAGTTAGTAACCATGGAACAGGCTTCTTTGCTTCTAGACCTAAGACTATGTCTAGAAAAGCTTGTTACTCATGTGGTAGCTTCTCACATTTGGCATACAAATGTGTCAACGCTTCCAATGTCAACGCTGATAGGAACCATTTCAGCGCTGACAAAAGTCAACATAGGTCAAACACTGTCAGACCCAATACCTTTGTGAACAAAAGTTCATAAGTTGTTAGACCAGCCCCATTCTTTACTAGAGGGTCTAACACACAAGGCCTAAGACCCTTCCAAAAGTCAAACACTTGGTCCAATAGGCAATGGGTTCCTGTAGCAAACCCTAGGTTCAACGCTGATAAAGGCAATCGGGGCGCTGACAAGAACAATTTCAGCGCTAACAGACACACTGCCAAACCTAGGTATTTGCAACCACAGGGAAATGGGTCTAAAGCTTCTACTAGCTTAACATGGAGACCAAAACAAGACCAAAACCCTAATTCTACTGGTCTTTCTATGACATGCAACAGGTTTCATTATATTTCAAAGGTCATGTCAAGACCAATTGGGGTTAACTGGGCATTTCATCCAAAAAGTGATGAAAGTGGGGTTGTTATGAGAACCAAGTCTGTTCTCGTTGAACAACCAGATGAATCCGAGTCTTCCAAGGCTTGGGTTCCCAAAGAAAACTAATGTGTTTTCTTTATGTGCAGGGCATTCAGAAGAAGATCAATGATTATGGATATTGGGATAGTGGATGCTCAAGGCACATGACAGGAAAGGAAGACTATCTGACAAACTTCACTCCTATTCAAGATGGTGATAAGGTATACTTTGGAGGGGGCTATGGCACCATCACAGGAAAAGGAACCCTTATTACCAATAATCTACGTTTTGAAAATGTCTTCCTGGTAAAAGAACTGGATTATAATTTGTTTAGTGTATCACAAGTGTGTGATAACAAAAATAAGGTTCTTTTCACAGATACTGAGTGCTTGGTGTTAAGCAAAGATTACAAGCTCCCTGAGGAGAAATATATAGAATTTAGAACACCAAGGCATAAAGACATATATAATGTGAATCTTAATGGAATTAAGATGAATAATAAAATGATGTCATGTCTTTATGCTAAAGCCTCAGTAGATGAAAGTAATCTTTGGCACAGGAGATTAGGGCACATAAACTTTAAAAATATCAATAGACTTGTGAGGCTTGGTTTAGTTGATGGTTTACCTGAAAAGGCTTTCCACAATGACCACTCTTGTGTTGCATGTCTTAAGGGCAAGCAGCACAAGGTCTCATTCAAATCTAAACAGGTGCACTCTAGTTCTAAACCACTTCACTTATTGCATATGGACCTCTTTGGTCCAACTAATATAGAAAGTTTGAAGGGTAAATCATATTGTTTTGTCATCACTGATGATTTTTCCAGGTTTACATGGACTTTCTTTTTGGCCAAGAAAAGTGAAACTGCCCAAAGTCTGATTAATTTCATTACCCAGATTGAAAAGAAGAATGGTAATGAGGTCAAAATTCTTAGAAGTGACAATGGGGGTGAGTTTAGAAATCAGTTGTTAGATGATTTTTGTGCCAAGAAAGGGATTACTAGGCAGTTTAGCATAGCTAGAACTCCACAGCAAAATGGGGTTGCTGAAAGAAAGAATAGAACCCTAATTGAAGCAGCCAGAACCATGTTGGCTGATGCCCACTTTCCTATAGCCTTTTGGGCTGAAGCTGTTAACACAGCTTGTTATGTTCAAAATAGGGCATTGGTCAACAAAATACATAATAAGACACCTTATGAGTTACTTTGGGGAAGGAAGCCAAATATTGGCTTTCTCAAGCCTTTTGGTTGTCATGTAGTTGTTTTAGAAACTAGTGATGCCCTAGGTAAATTTGATTCAAAAGGTGATGAAGGCTACTTCATGGGTTATTCAGTGTAGAGCAAAGGATATAGGGTTTACATTAAAAAGGAAAAACGTATACTTGAAAAAGTACATGTTAGGTTTTTAGAGAGTAAACCTAGTGATCCTGAAAGTGGTCCAAATTGGTTGTTTGACTTGGAACCTTTATCTAGAGCTTTAAATTATATGCCTGTTACTGATCCAGACATTGTGAAGGTAACTTCAAGTGTTTTGGAAAAGAGAATTGGTAATGTTTCAGGTATACAGGTTGCTAAGAAGGATGGACCACCAGCAGTTGAGTCATCTCCCACACAAGAATATGTTACACTTCCTATATGGACAGATGAGTATTATGCTGTTGCTGCTGCTGCTAGAAAAGATAATGGTGGTTTCCAAATACCACAAAATACAAACATGCATGGTTCTTCAAGCGCTGACAAAGGGAAACCAAGCGCTGACAAGAGCAATTCAGACGCTGATGGATCAGACGTTGACAACAACAGTTCAAGCGTTGTTAGCCCAAGCGCTGACAAACAAGGTTCAGACGTTGATGACACCTTTGCACATCTTTTCTCTTCCCATTTTGAACAAGGTGGACCTTCCAATGTCCATGAAGAGATTCCTGTTGATCAAAGAGAGTCTGATGAAGAAGATATTGGCAACATGGAGCGTGAAGTTGAGGACACCAGACTTTTTGAAGGAGGAGTTCTCACTTCCACAATAAAGGATCACCCCTCATCTCAGATCATTGGTGATGCTATGGCTCCAGTTCAGACAAGAAGATCCCATCAAAATCTTGGTGGATTTATTGCCAATATACACAAGAAGGTTGATACCCCTCTTGTACAAGCATGTGTGTTTGCATGTTTTCTGTCACAAGAAGAACCCAAGAAGATTTTTGATGCTCTCAAAGAACCTAGTTGGGTGGAAGAAATGCAAGATGAGCTTCACCAATTTGCTATACAGGATGTTTGGGAGCTGGTTGATTGTCCTAGATATGTGAGACCAATTGGGACAAGATGGGTTCTAAGGAACAAGAAAGATGAAAGGGGTATTGTGGTTAGAAACAAGGCACGCTTGGTAGCTCAGGGATATACACAAGAGGAAGGTATAGATTATGAAGAGGTCTTTGATCCTGTTGCAAGAATTGAAGCTATAAGAATTTTCCTAGCTTATGCCTCTTGTATGAACTTCACTGTTTATCAAATGGATGTGAAGAGTGCTTTCCTCTATGGAACAATTGTTGAGGAGGTATATGTTATGCAACCTCCTGGTTTTGAAGATCCTGAGAATCCAGACAAGGTTTATAGAGTGAAGAAAGCTATGTATGGACTTCATCAGGCCCCAAGAGCATGGTATGGTACATTGTCCACCTACTTGGTGGAAAATGGTTTTAAAAGGGGCACCATAGATCAGACATTGTTCACAAAGAAGGAAGGTAAGGATGTCTTACTTGTCCAGGTCTATGTTGATGATATCATTTTTGTATCCACCAATCCAAAGATGAGTGAAGACTTTTCCAAGCTTATGACAGATAAATTCAAGATGAGTGCAATGGGTGAGATGAACTTCTTTCTAGGCTTACAAGTTCAGCAGAAAGAAGATGGTATCTTCATCTCCCAAGACAAATATGTAGCTGAAATCTTGAAGAAATATGGTTTTTCTCCACATGAAAAGAGTGCTTCCACTCCTATGGATAGGGAACACCCTTGGGGAAAAATTGGAGCTGGAAAGGATGTGGATGTTAGGCACTATAGATCAATGATTGGTTCATTGATGTATCTTACAGCCTCAAGACCTGACATCATGTTTGCTGTGTGTGCTTGTGCACGCCATCAAGTGACTCCCAAAGAATGTCACCTTTTTGCTGTGAAAAGAATTTTTAGGTACCTAAGATGTTATCCAGATCTTGGCTTATGGTATCCAAAAGATTCTCCATTGGAGCTTATTGCATATTCAGACAGTGACTATGGTGGTGACAAGTTTGATAGGAAATCCACAACTGGTGGATGTCAATTTCTTGGGAGTAGATTAATATCTTGGCAATGCAAGAAACAAACAGTGGTGGCAAACTCTACAACTGAAGCAGAATATGTTGCAGCAGCTGCTTGTTGTGGACAAGTCTTATGGATTCAGAACCAGCTGTTGGATTATGGGTATAATTTCATGCATACCAAGATTTTTGTAGACAATAACAGTACTTTATGCATTATTAAAAATCCTGTACATCATTCTAAAACCAAACACATAGAAATTAGACATCATTTTATAAGAGATTGCTTTGAGAAAGGTTTAATACAACCAGATAGGGTAGCCACAGAAGATAATGTGGCTGATTTATTAACTAAACCTTTTGATACTGGAAGATTTCAATATTTGGTAACAAATATTGGAATGGTTAATCTCACTTAATATGTGTTTTGGAACCTTTTTGTAAAAGTATGTACAGGATAATGCATTGTTATTGGTCTTTGTGATGATTTAGATTTTTCCACTTTATTTTTCTAACACTGACAAAGGTAAATGTAACGCTGTCAAGTGTTATTTTGCCGTTGTTAGAGATATTATTGTCTAACGCTGACAAGAGTTCTTTCAACGCTGATAAGTGTTGTCGGGGCGCTGTCAGCAACAAATGTTAGTTTTGTGGTTTTCAATCTAAATGTATAGGTGGTGGTAGCTTTATGCCATTGGATACAGAGTTGCTTATGGATCTTTGAAGAGCTATTTGGACATGTTTTTGTTTATGGATGATGGTTGGAATATTTATATTCCTATCTTGACATAAATTTTTAATGTTCATATATATTTTGAGAAACTCATGTATCATAGTTTAAGGGGAGGTTTAAGGAACCTTTAGGACTTTTGGGTATTCTTATAATACTCTCATCACAATTCTAGATTGTGTCCACAGGTGAGTATGGGTTAGTTTTACTAAACCATGAGGCACTGTAGCATGCAAAGTTGACAAACTATGCATGCTGCCAAGACATTTTTGGCCTAGAATTGGTTGTGGTCTGATGGGAGACTTGGGAATAGTTTTGGTTATGGGTTTACCTGGGAGTTACAAAGAATTTTATGAAATAACTTTGTTGGTAAGTATTTTGGTTAGCAAGGGACACTTGAGGACATTTGTGTCTATCTTGCTTAAGCAAGTGTGCATAAATGGACAGTGCTTGCCGCCCAGTAATTATTATCAACTTGCAAGATATTTCCCTTAGGATAAATTACTTTGTTAAGGTCTTTTTCTTTTTAAATATTTTTATTTTTAGACGCTGACAAGTTTTTCTCCAAACGCTGTTACGTCCAATCGTGACGCTGACAAGGCTTTAGGCAAACGCTGACAAGAAAATATAGCCGTTGGGCGTTGATGGGCTATTTTTGACCGTTGACACCTAGTGGGCCCTACCCAGTTGTTATTTTTGACTAATCTTTGGCCGTAATTTTGGGGAGTTGTTACTTTTAATTAATGCATGAGATAAATTATATTTGATTCAATATTTTCATCATTACTCTTTGAATATGACTGCCTCATTTTTGACCAATCCAAATCATGCATCTCTCCTATAAATTTGGCTAAACTTTTTGTTCTGGGTATTCATATTTTCTTGTCTAACATTTTTCTCCTAGATTTTTCCCATATCACATAACCTCAACAGCTTTAAACATGGCACCAAAGTTCAACTCAAACAATCTGACATTGGAGTTCAAGAGCCAACATAATATGGTAGCTTACTTGGCTGCTGATAATGATTTGTTCCCTCAGTATTCACAAATGGTGGCATTTTTAAATGCATCCTCAATCAGGTATGCACTTTCTCATGAGCCACTAGTCCCTGTCGCACACATTAGACAGTTTTGGAACAATGTTAGTTCCACAACAGCTAATGGAGTGACCACATTAACATCTACTGTTCATGGAAGAACATGGGTGGTCACTGAAGCCTTGGTTCGCCAAGCTTTGCGTCTTGATGACGCTGATGGTGTGACTACCCTTGCCATTGCAACAATAGAACAAGGTCTTAGGGAATTGGGTTATCCTATTCCTGCTGGTAAAACTTTAAATAAATATCATAAGAAGGAATTTCCCTCGGATTGGAAATATTTGATACATGTCCTTCTTCAATGCTTAAGTCCAAAATGTACTGCTTTTAATGAAATAAACAGGTCCATTGCAAGTGCTTTGGTTTGTATGTCACATGGGCTTAAGTATAATTTTTCAAAAATGATTTTTGAAGGGATGTGTAAAAATAAGGGAAGTAAAATGACTTTGGCTTACCCAAGATTTTGCAAATGGTGTTTGATTTACAAGAATATTGTACTAGGGATCATGACACTTTTTATGAGATCCCTAAGCAAAAGAAAACCATTTTTGACAAGATGAGCTCCACAAACAGATCTATACCTCTCACCCAAGCCATGCTTGAAGTCATTCAGGCTGCTCAACCACAACCTGACCCTGCACCTCAACTTGAGCCTATCCTTGAACCATTACCTTCACCTAATCACATGGACGTTGACCAACCCAATGTCAACGCTGACACTCAAAATGTTGGCGCTGACACAGCCAATCCCAACGCTGATGACATCCCTGAACAATCCCAAACACCCCTTAACCAACCAACACCCACACAATCTACCTCATCTTCCACCCCATTAGCATCTAGGTTGAATAAACGCCAAAGGACTACTGGAGTGTTCTCCTCTAGTGGTCCTAGCCTTGTTGCAGAGAGAACCACCTCCACAAGTGTGGCTGGTGACATGGATGAGGCTGGGGCTATTGACACACGCTTAGATGCTGGTCAAGACAGTCCCAACATCATTAAGACCTCATCCATGCCCTATGATTCTATTTTGGGAGGTCAAATTCCCATTCTAGCTGAGGGCAGATTGGAACCTATGACATTGACTGAATTGACGGCTGCTGTCATTAGCTTGCAAAAGCAAAATGTCAGCCTTGTACAAATTGTCAACAATCAGGGCCGCGAACTCCAAGTATTGAGGGAGCGGGTAACTGTTTTGGAGAATCCAAGTAGCAGGAGTAGAATGGAGGAATCTTCCAAAGGGGAGGATGAAGAGGATGAACTGATTCATACAGCCAGTGAGAAGAGTTCACAATTTAGTGAATCTTTAAATGTTGCTGAAGCACTCACCAACTTGAAGAAGCACCCAATTATTGATACATCCAAGGTAACTCCATTGAACTTGGAAGGATCTTTCACAGCAACAATGGGCGCTGATACAGGTTTGAACGCTAACACATCCAACGCTGACAAAGGTAATCGGGGCGCTGATAAAGGTAACTTGAACGCTGACAAAGTTGCAGGTGGTGTCGATGTTTTCCAGTCATCAGCAATCATCAAAGATGTGTCCACACAGGTTTCTTCTTCTACCTTACCTATTATTGATCCAAAAGACAAAGGTAAAGGAATTTTGGTTGAAGAAGATGTTCCAAAGAAAGATGCAGCACAAATTGCATTTGATGAACAGTTAGCTGCACAACTTTTGGAAAGAGATTTGAAGAGGAGTGGTAGATCACCATTTGTTGCTACTTCTGAGAGTGAGGAAGAGAGTGGTGATGAAAAAGAAGAAGATAGCTCAGATTCAAGTGTTCAAATTATTGAAGATCTAGAAAGGCTTGAATATGGGGATGAGTTGGCAAAAGAAAGATTGAGTGATTTGAAGAAGCAGGTTGATTGGGACCTTCCAGAAATCACCAGAATGTACCATGCTTGGGAAGACAAAGTAATGGACAACCCAGGGATGAGCTTGTCAGATCAAATTTGGGGGTTGGAAGTTCTTCTCAGGGTACAAGATGATATAAAGGTGATTTTGAGGTTTAATGCACAAGAGGTCAAGACTTGGCTTAAAAGAGATAGAAGGCAGTTGTATTACAAGTTGCTTAGATGCCATCAACCTAGATGGACATACAAGAAGTTGCTGGCTTTATCTTTTGAGGAGTTAGAGTATAGGGCACATCCTATTTGGAGGCATGTGCAAGAAAATAATGTCTACCAGTTTCTTTCAGAAGAAAGGAAACAAGAGCTTGCTGAGGAAATGCAGATTCAAAAGGAGATGAGGATTGCTCAAAGACTAGTGAAGAAAGGAGATCCTCTCCAATTTCCCAAAGATATGGATGTGTATTATCCAACTGAAACTGTCATAAGGAAGCATCTCAAGCTTTCTCCATTGGAAGCTTCAGATTTGGTTAA
The DNA here is from genome assembly GCA_025667525.1 of Glebionis coronaria. Lineage (NCBI taxonomy): Eukaryota > Viridiplantae > Streptophyta > Magnoliopsida > Asterales > Asteraceae > Glebionis > Glebionis coronaria. The sequence continues at coordinate 560,743,738 of CM046882.1, read as the reverse complement.
TGTAGTACCTCTAGATGACAGAAATCCAATCATAAGTTTTGATGAAGATGAGTGTGGATTTTGGAAGATTGGCAGGTTTGGAAAGGAGGTACACACTTTCACTTCAATTATTTCTATCTTTGCAAGCATAGACAGAGAAGACTTGGTGCATCTATGGAGATTGATAGAGGCCAAGTATACAGCTGAAGCACCTACTTCAGCAAATGGAATAAGACTATGGCACACATTTTTGACTTTGTGTGGTCCAAGGGAAGCAGATCCTGCCATATGGAAGGATCTTGAAGATGACCTTAGTAATCTTCATTGGAGGCTTTATTCTACTTGTGGTGTGTTTCATTTGAGCTCTACAAAGTTTTCAGAGTATCTGCTTGTGGATGCTAACTATTTCTTGTCCAAAGAAGTATTGGAGAAGATGAAGGAGACACCCTTGGAGATTGATTATACTAGTAACGTGGCCAAAGACTTGATTAGATATGTTTATCACCAACATAAGAAGTTTTTGTAAGATTCCTCCTAAGCCTTAAGTTTTTATTCAGAAACTTGATCATTGGAATAGATATCAAGTTTAGGGGAGGATTGTTGGGAATAAATTATGGGTCAGTTCACTAGACGCTGATAAGAAGAATTCAAGCGCTGATAAGATGACATTGGACGCTGACAGCCAAGCGTTGACATTTGTAGAAGTCAACGCTGACAGCCTTGAAGATTAACACTGATGGAATATATCTTCATACGAATCTTTTTGTTTATTTGTTTCTTTATTTGTGTATGGTAAAGATAAGCTCGACATTGTATTTTCTATTATTATCTTTACCTAGAATAGTTGATTCGTAGCTTATTGTACAAGACTTCTTAATCTATAAAAGAAGATCTTTTAGGTTAATGTTAATCATCAGTTATCATAAGTTTTCACAAGTTAAACCTCTTTCATTGTAATCAAGTTCGTTCATTCTAATACAAGTGAAAGTTTGTTTAACATCTTTGTGTTTTAGATTAAGTGTTAATTCCGCATAACACTTAGTTACTTTATTCATAAGCAAAGGTTTCTCTACGTGTATTACTTGATCTAATCTCGTATACACAAAGCTTAATCGATCTAAGTTTGGGATCAACATTGACAACCACTCTTAGATAGTTTGTTAGGTAGTTATAACCACTTTTGTAACCATAAACTCCATTAATAAACTCAATTTCACTCATTCAACTCTCAATTCCCTCAATTACTACTACATTACTGTTCATTCATGGATTATGTTGTTCAAGCTTGAACAATAGAGTTTGTTAGTGTGTTTTGGAAGCTGTTATTACAGTCCAATTCTAGCTAGAATTCATTCCAGACCTGTAGTAGATATATCATGATGATCAATGGTGATGGATGGTGTTTTGGTGATTGCTGAGTATTGATAAGGTGTAGATAAGATCATAAGTGAGCTCATCGCTCATTTCTCCATTGATGCGTATAGTCCCCGAGCCGGGTCTTGGGCTTGGTCCCTTGGTATTATTCGTATTCGGCCCAATACATTTGGGCTGGATATATGTTATCTAGGTTGTCAGGCTTTGGGTAACATTGGCCGTACGCGGCAAGGGTTAGAAAGAATCCCAATCTAACTGAGATTGGGTTTTACCTTCAAGTAAAGGGATATTCACTATCCTTAATTAGAAGATACCAAATAAACTAATTATAGTGTTTATCTCTTACTTGGGGCCGAAGGTTCGGTAGAGCCCAATAAGGACTCTACCGCCTATATAAGGAACCCCCAAGGGTTCCACAAAGGTATCAATTCTATATACACTCAACCTACAGCCGATTATCTAATCATGGGATACGTTTCAACGGTAAGTCTAACGTGTGTTGTTTTAGTGTGCAGGATCTCAACAAGTTATTCACTTGGTGCAAGAGCCAGAGCCCAGCCTACCCGGATTAAGCCTAGTTCGGGTCAAGCAAGGATCATCCAACTTTTGAATCAACATGTTGGCGCCATCCGTGGGACCCATACACTAAACTCATTCTCAATATCAATCTCTCCCCACTGACGAAGGGACACTTTGAAGGAAACCCAAGGAACACAAATCCTGGGAATCAGAAGTACGCAGGTGATGGAGTAATCACCTCCGCTCAATCTCAGGGTGGCCAAGCAGGAGGGCCAAATAAACGAAACATGTTTCAGTCTCTTGGTGGTCCAGGCACGTCTAATAATACCCCACCACCAACCATCACTTTAGACAACCCTGACCCGGGAGCCGCACCAAAGGCCCCTACCAAGGAGCCGCAAAAGCCACCAGTGGTTGAGGCAGAATTGGAGGTTGGTTCACTCGATGACGAGGACCTCGAGCGGGTACTCACCTAAAACTTTGACAGAATCATGCCAGGCATCTCGGCAAAGTTAAATCTGGGACGGAACCTCCAGTCCATGCTTAACTTTGGAAGATCCACGCATGGCACTCCCCCTCGTGCTAGGAAAAGGGGAAGGAAGACGAGAGCTAAGGAACAAATTTCCTGTGAGGAAACCCCTCGACTATAGAATGTGTTTGAGCGCATAGGGGATCGCATCATGAAAGAATTGCAAGAAGCCCATGAAGATGGAGATAGATCCGACGGCTCCACTGGACGCCCGGTGTTGGAAACTCCCATGGACAATCACCACACAAGCGTGTGGCGGAGGATAAACTCTGGTGGGAGGGACGCTCCCTCTCACAAATGTTCCCATCAATGAGGTGGGGCACCGCCTCCACCTGACGACCCATCTGGGTCTGATTCGGATGATCATCCCCCTAGACGTTGCCGACCTAGGTATTCCCCACAACTACCATCGGACGATGAAGGGCGCTACGGTGATTCCTACTAACGTGATGAAGAGGTGGAAGAGCTCTCCCTTCCGTGGTGCGGCGACAGGGAAGACGCTTTCACTCTTCGCATACGAAACTACTCCGAGGAAAAGAAGTGCCGTATGCCGGCGTGCGTAAAAACCTATGATGGATCTGGTGATCCGAATGATCACTTGAAAGTATTCAACACACAAGCTAAAATTGAACGATGGCCGATGCCTATATGGTGCAAGATGTTTAATTCAACCTTGATTGACAATGCCCGTGATTAGTTTGAAAAGCTCCCTCATCGGAGCATCGATAGCTTCGGCAAGCTACGCACCACGTTCAAAAAAAAGTATACTCAGCGAAAGAAGTATAGTAGGGATCCAGTCTCGTTGGCAACTGTTAAGTAGAGGCCTGGAGAATCTACAGAAGACTTCACGGAGCGTTTCAATGATGAGTGCATGCGTACCAAAGCATGTCCGGAAGTTCTCAAAATTTCTGATTACATGCACGCCATAACTGACAAGGAGCTAATTAGGCGCCTTAATGATAAACGCCCGGAGAAGTTTGACGAGCTCATGTAAAGGGTTAGGAATTTTGTAGAGGGAGATACCACGGTTACTGCGGCTTACCCTACAAAAGGGAACCACGGCTACCGGTCAAACGATTAGCCTAGAAGGCAATCAGGCGGCCAATGTGGTTCCGGCAGTGCAAGGAGTCAGGACTACAAAAACCAAGCAAAAGGAGGACGGTCGGATGACAAATTCACCCCTCTAAAGATGACTTATCGGGAATTTTTGTTAACAGAGGGAGCAAATTTTCCAAGACCTCCCCTGATGACAACTCCAATTGATCAACGTCATGGCAATCGCTTCTGCGAGTTCCATAATGACAAGGGTCACGGCACGGAGGAGTGCATCCAGCTCAAGAAGCATATAGAGTCGCTGGTTAAATCAGGCAAACTAAAACACCTGGTCAAAGATTGGAAGGATGGGAAGGATAACAAGAAGTATGATAAAAAGGACTCCCAAAAGGACAAGCCTTCAACCATCTATATGATACAATCATGGCAGCACCGCACAAAGCAGAAAGTTAGTCAAAAAATTTCACGCGACAGAAAGATCTCGTTCCCTCCTATCACACCGAGCAACGTGGCCGATGCACCTCTCACGATTGAGGTAAGCATTGGCACCCACAACGTTCGTCGTATGTATGTGGATGGAGGATCATCGGTAGAAGTACTCTACGAACATTGCTTCATCCAGCTACGACCAGAGATCAAAAGCCAATTAGTGCTGGCCACGTTGCCGCTCATTGGCTTTAATGGAGATACTATCTGGCCAATAGGACAATTGCGTCTACTGGTAACCATTGGAGATAAAGATAATTCCACCATGGCGTGGATGAACTTCATGGTGATACGTTCACATTCTCCATACAATGGTATTATTGGAAGACCAGGTATCTAAGCCATACGAGCAGTTCCGTCCATGGCACACGGCATGATTAAATTCCCAGTTGAAGGGGGAATTGTAACTATTTACAATTCAATCACATCGGCATCCGCGTTCCACGCCATGACAACACCAATTCAGCCGGTTCCTATAAAGGAAGGATCACCTCCCCCCAATTAGAAGGTGGTAATCCACCCCGACTACCCGGAACAAGAGGTCGCTATCGGGGGAACGCTTTTAGAAAATGGGAAGAAGGTCATGTGCTCTCTCCTAAAAGCAAACCTTGATATATTCGCATGGGAGCCAAAACATATGAAGGGCGTACCACGCTCGATAGCAGAACATAAGCTTCAAATACGCCCTGGATATCCACCTGTTAAACAAAAGAAGCGTGGCCAAGCACCAAAACACAGCCATGTGATACTGGACGAGGTGCGAAAGATGGTAGACGCAGGAATTATGCGAGAGGTCTATTATCATGAAAGGATTTCTAATCCGGTCATGGTTAAAAAGCATGACGGAAGCTGGCGCATGTGTGTGGACTTCACGGACTTAAACAAAGCATGCCCACAAGATTTCTATCCTTTACCAGAGATTGATTGGAAGGTGGAATCCTTTTGGGGGTACCCTTTTAAATATTTCTTGGACGCGTATAAAGGATAGCATCAGATCCAGATGGCGGAGGAGGACGAGGAAAAACGGTGTTCCACACCAGTCAGGGCGTGTATTGTTACATTAAAATGCCGTTCGGACTCAAGAACACGAGCGCCACATATCAACGACTTGTTGATAAAGACTTCGACTCGCAGATAGGCCGTAACCTAGAGGTCTACGTTGACGACTTGGTCATCAAGAGCCATACGGAGGAAGAGCTCCTCCGTGATATCCAGGAAACGTTCGACACGTTGAGGAGAATCAACATGAAGCTGAATCCAAAAAAATGCACGTTTGGAGCAACCGAAGGAATGTTCCTTGGGTATATGATTAATCCAAACGGCATCAAACCTTGTCCGGAGAAGACGGACACCGTGATACAGCTGGCATCCTCTCGGAAACTCAAAGAGGTGCAATCACTCAATGGAAAGCCGGTTAGGCTTGGTTGATTTTGTCAGAAAAGAAAGTTGGTTTCGGGGGTTCATTGATTAGTACACCCCCGGTGCTGGTAAGGTCGGGACCGTGGTCGTACGTCTCCGGTTTGCCGGCCTATCTTCTTTCTGAGATTGACCAGCCAGCTGGGCTGGTTTGGCTATTCTTTTCTATTGAAAAGGAGTCAGCTGTCTGCGCGAGTCATCTTCTTCTAGGCTCCGCTGGACGACACGGCATTCTCGTTTAAATAAATAGATGTCGGCCGTACTTGTGATGGTTCCCAAGGATCCAATATGACCACTTCACTTAGGTCTACGTTGCCACGATATTGTTCTATGGAAGCGGGCGGGCTGTTAGAAGTTCGGCTTAATAGGTTCTTATCCAAGTCCGCGGAGAAGTCACTTCCTTTATTTAAAACACTCAAGAAGTGCTCAAAGAAAGGAGACTTTCGCTGGACAAAGGAGGCAGAGGAAGCATTTGGGCAGGTCAAGCAACACCTCGCGGCTCTTCCCATGCTAGTCGCACCACGACCTAAGGAAGAGCTAATTATGTATCTGTCCGCTTCGTACGGAGCAATAAGCGCAGTCCTTATGACTGATCGGGATTCCATCCAAACCCCGATTTACTTCATAAGCAGAGCGTTGCAAGGGTCGGAGTTAAATTATTCATCAATGGAGAAGTTAGTTTTATCATTAGTTTACGCCGCAAAAAGGCTGCGCTGGTACTTCCAGACGCACCCAATTGTGGTTATCACTGATCAACCAATAAAACAGATCATCTCTAAACCGGATGTAGCCGGGAGATTGCAGAAGTGGAGCGTCCTACTAGGAGAACATAACATCTCTTATAGACCAAGGACAACCGTCAAGGGCCAAATTTTGGCAGATTTCCTAATCGAGAAACCTGAGGAGGACGAGCCAATGGTGCAAAAAGAAGAAATTCCAACGGAACCATGGGTTTTGTTTACAGATGGATCTTCTTGCACGGACAGATCGGGAGCCGGCCTCATTCTCACGAATACGGAAGGAATGGAATTTACCTACGCCTTGCGCTTTGAGTTCACAACCACGAATAATGAGGCAGAATATGAAGCATTAATTGCGGGTTTAAAAATTGTCGCTAGGATGGGAGTCCGCAACCTTGAAGCCTATGTGGACTCACGGCTTGTCGCGAATCACATCCTAGGGGGGTACGAAGCTAAGGAAGAAAACATGATCCAATACCTGGAGAAAGTTAAGTCACTTATTGCCAGTTTTGGTAAGTTCTCTATCAAGCAGGTGCCACGAGGCGAGAACAAAAAGTGGACGCTCTTAGCAAGATCGCGTCCACAAGCTTTTTCCATCTATCCAAGCAAGTGTTGGTTGAAATACTCAAGGAAAAGTCCATTACCGGAGGAATAATGAAGAGAGGCCTACATGGATGACCCCAATCGTGAACTATCTCGCTGATGTGACCCTCCCTGAGGATGAAACAGAGGCGCGGCAAGTCAAAAGGAAGTCGTAACATTTTGAAATTCGAGACGGCGTTCTATATAAGCGTTCCTTCCTACAGCCGTGGCTGCGATGCGTCGGGCCACGACAGGCTAGCTATGTGATTAGTGAAATACATGAAGGGTCGTGTGGCATGCACGCAGGCCCTAGATCAGTCGTAGCACGAGCTCTACGCACAGGATACTATTAGCCAACTATGCATCGGGACGCACGAGACATGATTCTTAAATGATGTTATTGCCAAGTACATAGGCCAGTACAACGACTTCCATAGCAAGAACTAACACCCATCACATCCCCATGGCCATTCTACAAGTAGGGGTTGGACATCGCAGGCTCTTTTCATGTTGCCGCAGGTGGACTATTTCACTCGCTGTATAGAAGCTAAGGCGTTCAAAACGATTACGGGAAAATAGGTAAAAAAGTTTGTTTAGGAAAATATTGTGTGCCGCTTTGGTTTGCCAGGCGAGATCATCTCGGATAACGGGAAGCAGTTTGCGGATAATCCATTCAAGGATTGGTGCGCGGCACTGAACATCAAACGGCGTTTTGCATTAGTTAAGCACCCAAAGACTAATGGTCTCGTTGAACGGGCAAACAGAAGCCTAGGCGAAGGTATAAAAGTGCGCTTAGATGAAAGAAGCGCCAAGTGGGTAGATGAACTGCCACATTTCCTATGGGCACACTGGAAAATGATCAAAACAGCCAATGGGAACACCCCATTCACGCTGGCTTATGGAACCGAGGCTGTTATCCCAACAGAAATTAGGATGCCAACAATCCACACGGCGGAGGTTAACGTCTTCACAAACGATGAGCAACTGCGGGTCAATCTAGACTTGTTAGAGGAAAAAGGGAGATAGCAGCTATCAATGAGGCTAAATCTAAGGCACGTATGAAAGCTTATTACGACTCCAAAGTCAAGGGCGTTTCCTTTCGATCGGGGGATTTTGTCTATCGTGCTAACAAGGCAAGTCGCGCGGAGAGCACGAGGAAACTTGGTACAAAGTGGGAAGGGCCGTATGAGGTCACGGAAGCTTTAGGGCTAGGTGCATACAAGTTGCGTGATATGGATGGCCGTGACTTGGATCGTACATGAAACATTTATAACCTTAAACCTCTGAAAGGCTATGGCCTCCGCGTGGACACTTCGTTGTGGTCAGCTTCAATAAAGTTCCATGTATTTTTTTTATTTCATGTTGTCTAGGTTATATTTGTCTTAGGATTTTATTTCTGTCAAAAAAATCGTAGTTGTTATAATAAAATGTCGTGGTGCCTAGCTAGCTCTACGGATTGTTCTTGTGCAAATTACTATCTTATGTGTTCTTAGCATTATTTTTTATTCTTTTATGTGTTATTACTTATTCGTATGCATTCATTCAGCCGTACATGTACTATTCACTCCCAGGCGAAGTAAGAGGATTAAGTGAACCTACTAATTCAACTTGTCGCATAAGAGGGATGAAACCCCAGTGACGCGGATCATGTATCGTTACTAGACACCTTATTTATAAGACGTTGTAATAAGTTCCCACATGTCGTACTTACATAGTACCGGACATGGTAAAGACACACAGTACACGTCTAGTAAATTATAGACTTAGCTTTATTCTTAATCAGCCGTGACACGTCATGCAAATAGATACATGATATCTACGAATAAAAACAAGTTTAAAATACAAACGAACAAACATTACCGTGATTACCACGGTCACATACATATATTCTAAGTGTTCAAATACGGGTTACACAACGAGTGTTGTGGACATCCACGGATGAATATTTATTACAAACATAAATGTTCAAAAGCTACAGCTACTGAAGCACGCCCTATATGGGGGGAGGAACTTGCCAATCTTGTTCTTCTCTTCGGCTAGCCAAGAAGAAAATGCTTCACCATGGGCTTTTTTCTTGTTACAGTCCTGAACCGTGTTCATCTCTAGTGTCTTACCCAGCGTCTGTTCACCAGTCACGATCCTGGTAACGTCCTCATATATAGGTAGGGTGAGTTGGCTGAGGGAAGGCATGATATAGGATCGGGAGTCTTCTTCACCTTGTAAACACGCGTCCACGCACAATTTTTCCATAATTTCCTCATTGGACGCGTCCTTGACGGCCTCCAGCTCGGCCAAGAAGGGGGTTTTCCAAGTACCTCATGGCAGCCATGGAGGCATTCATCTTATCTTCTGCCCCTAGATTAAAGTAAGCATGCCCGGTGAAGTCTTTTTTCTTGCTTATTAGCTTGGCGGCCATGATCATACCTTCGTGTCAACCACGGTCAATGTCGTCTGACACAAGATCGGAAAACTGCTGCACAAATCGGGGAGATTCCATCACTTTCATAACAGCCAGACGCGCTCCATGTCCCACCATCCACCTACGACCAGCAATGGCCTATGCAGTTGGGGGCACGACACCTCATCACGATCCGTGACAAGGGTGTCCAGCTCAGCATCCTTCTGGGCAGAAGTCTCAATCTTTCTCTCCAGTGCGGCCCTTACCTCAGCAAGTTCATCCTTCAAAGTCTCCTCTCCCTTGACCAACATCCGCACCTCCTCCAACTCCTTTGAGAGGACAGATGCTTGGTCAGCGGAGGTCTTCGCCAACGCTTCGGCTACGGCCACCTGTGGATAGTATGCTAAGGTTAGAACGAATCATGCATAGTATGGACGCAGGCATAAAATCACATAGTTTACGGACAAATACCTTAGCTTTTGAAGCCTCGAGTTGGGCTTCAAGCTCGTCAACACGCTTGTCATGAGCAAAGGCGTGCGCGACCTGTTCCTTCACAGTCGCTTCAGCTGCAGCAAGTTGGGATTGAAGGGTTGCAATCTGGGATTCATTCTTCTAAATCATCTTCTCTCTACGACCATTTTTCCTATTCAGAGAATCGACATGATCAAGGGCGGCCTTAAACCTTACCCGCATTGATGTACCCATGGCCATCTGATGCACAAGGGCCCCATTGTATTCATCCATTAAGTCATGATGACTTAGTTCATTAATGTCCCTCACGAGGCCAGGTGGGATACAATGGTCAAGGTAGTCTCGGAACTCTTTAACGTCCCTCATCCTATCTGTAGTGGATGTATTCCACTCAGGGTTAAAGCATGGGGAGGGGCCGGATACAGGAACTTCCTGCGAAGCCGTTGGGGTACCTTCCTCGAAGGTCGGGCCAAATTTGGGTGCCGAGGCTTGATGGACAAGTGCTTTCCCCTTCCCCGTCCCTGGGACTGGCGCGACACCAGCTTGGTTATCCCTGCGAAAACATCATCATTCACATAAGTATCGCTACAAGGCGCTCGCCTTTTACTTAAAAAAATAACACAAAGAAAAATTATGAGGATAACTTACAAGTTTGTCTTCTCCAGCTCTGATGTGGTGGGAGGAACCTGTGTCACCTGCTCCACAACTTAGGCTTGCACGGTTTTGGCCGTATGGGCATCCTGCGCCGTTCCCGAAGCCTGGTTGGCGCTCTCGCTGGATTGGTATAGGGGATGGTCTTCACGCAGCCTTTTGACCGGAGCATTGTGCTCCCCCACTACAGCCTCGGTGGCCTTTCTTGCCTGCTTGATCTTCCTTCTCGTACGCCTTTGGACGGGCTGCTCTTCTTCTTCCTCCTCCTCCTTAGAGTCTTGCTACACTTCTTCCTCATCGTCCTCACCCATCATTCGGGCTAGGCTGGAGGTGGTTCTCTGAATATTATCACCCTGCTCCTCATCATGAGCATGGGTAGTGGTCTTAGGCCGTGAGGAGGGCCCAGCATCAGTATCCAGCAGCATCGCGTCCCTGTCCTCATTGTCAAAATCTATGGGAGGGGGGGGGGGACTTCAGGATAGTCGTCTCTTCCTCGTCAAAGTGAGGGTCGGGTACGGCCGCCAAGGCGACGGTCACGTCCCTGGTCTTTTCAAGCAATGGAGGCTCATCTTCTCGCCTTGGGTACATTCCCTCGAGAATGGTATTGGGATCTCCCTGGCGTAAGACTCCAAAGAAGTTCATCTCTGCAAAACAAACGGTACATTAGTTACGGACTACAGAATTACATATCTTTAAAAGTAGATTATACTACACCTACCCTCGCCTTGGCTTCTCTAGAATGCGGGGTATCTGTTCGATGGACCAAAGTAATTACGACTAATGCCTAAGAGGCAAAGGAATGATTCGGGTAAACTTCTATGAAAACCTGTTCAATTTCTGTCTATTTCTTGTGCGTGTCGGCATTGTATGTACCGGCGGTGGGAAGGAAGTCAGGACGTAATCTATTCTTATATACAAACTCAGTCGACCACACTACGGCTGATGTAGGTTTTTCGTACACGTTTTAGGAAAAACGCGTATGTGGAAAGTATTAAACGTTACGTTTTAGGAAAAACGTAAGACTGAATAAATGCGGGTTCGTTCTCGAAGGAGGTGTGTGGAATAAGTGCCAATTACGTAAAATCAAGAGTTTGGATTAGTGACGTTTTTGGTTGAGAAAAGAAGGAAAAATAAGACGGATTACGCTAAAAATTACCCTACGACGTAAAACGATCGAAATCGTAAAACTCGACAAAAAACGAAAATGCCCTAAAAATTACCAAAAAATTCCCAAAAATCAATAAAAATATAAAAATTACAAATTTGAAAACTAGAAAGTCTAAAACCTTTTTAATAATTTTAAATTAATTTTTAAAGTTAAAGAAAAACCTTAAAATCAAATAAAATTAAAAATTAACTAAAATGAAAAGTTTAAAAGTTGTAAACCTCAAAATACTTAATTAAAACCTAGAAATATTTTTTGAAAATATTTAAAACTAATAAAACTATTTTTTTATCTAATTATTAAAATACGACTATAAAAATAATAATAGAAAAGAACTTAATAATGGGAAAATAAATTTTTTAAATCAAAAATTCCCTAATACTGCAACAAACAAAGATAAAAAGAGGAAAAAAAGCTTCTTTAATAAGCTGAATTAGCTTATTAAACACACGGCTTATATTAATAAGCCCAAAACCAAAAACGTGTTAAATAGGTGATGTTTTGAGACTTTAGCAGTAAAAGTCCCAAGGGCACGACGGTTAAGGCTTTGGTGTGTGAGAGGAGTGGCGCAGGTTCGAGTCCTGGCCACGTCCTTTTTACAAAAACTTTTTTTTTTACTTTTTCTTTTTAAAACTCAATCCCTGTGACTATACTAACCACAAAAACACAATTTTAAGCTAAAATACTCAAGATTAAAGCACCAGAAATGAAAACGTGAAAGAAAGAAAAGGAAAAGTCCTACAGTGTTGAAACAAAGAAAACAAAAGAATGTCTTTATCTTCACTAATAAAAAGATGAACAATTGTGATCGATTGATGATGATTGCTTGGTGTTTTTGGACAAGGGGGGCACCCCCACAACCAGTTGGGTTGTGGGGAGTCAAGAAATGCAATAAAAACGCAAGTCAGCACACAAAACTAGCACACAAGGGCCTAATGCAGTCACTGATGTGTTCTACAAGCCTATGGGGGCTGTTACTGATCTATATGGCAGATTGGGGAGTTGTAGCTCACCAAATCACATTCAATATCACAACAACTCACAACCAACTAAGTAAAACATCTAGATTAACCTCTACTCTAAAAATCCACAAGATTTGGATCACAAAAACCTAACACAAAGTTGTTACAGCCAACTAATGCACTTAATGATACTTTACCAATTTTTTAACATACAAACTTCCTTTTAAAGCTAAACCAAACTGAAAACAACAATACAATTATCCTAACTCAACCAAAGAGAGTGTGTGTAAGTGGTTTTTAACAAATTTATTGTCACTATAAACTATCAAATCCCTAAACCCAAACACCCCTTACTTTTCTGAATTTGAAAAATTAACAAAGAAATGATTCACAAAACCTTACTAATCTGATTTCTATCAACTAATGCAAGTATATCAACCAATAACAAACATTATCAAATACTTAAATATCTATAACCAACAAGTATACACAAAATTCTCAAAAATTACATAAACTCCAATTTCCTAGCTTTTTGGGTTCAAGCCAAACCTAGATCAGCTGATGCCTTCAAAAAGGCGGGATGAGGGCTTGTGAAAGCTTCTGAAACATGTGTAAAGATGGCTTGTTGGAGGAATCCAAGGTGGACCCTAAGCCTAAATATCTTCAAAAGATGAGAAGAATATGAAATGGAGAAGGATGAATGATCTTGCTTGCTGCTTTCTTGCTCCCTGCACACAACCACAAGACCAAAAGCAAACTTCAAGTAGGCAATAGGCCACAAGCTGCAAGCTTGTGACTTATGCTACAGTAACAGGTGAGTAGTAAAAAAATGAATAAGCTGATTTTTCTTAAAAGAAACTTTGTTGAAACCAAACTTAAATGAGACAAAGATTAAACACAAAGCTTGATTCACCCCACAATCCACTTTCACTTCATGTGGGTGTGAAATTAAGCTGTTAAAAACTTTTTTCTCAAGAATTACTTTAGAACACGTTTCTGAAAATGCTTGCTTAAACTGAAAACCTTTTTTAAAAGACCTTAAACTAATTTGCTTGAATTTAAAATATTACACTAGATAAAACAATAACTGGAACTCAACTTTTGCACACTTAATAAAATACTTTAACTATTAATTTCATAAAAATAATACAAAAGTTGGAACAAAAAACTAATAAAGGGTACATGCACCCTTTATATAATACTCAACAGAAGATACTAGAACAACATTAAAAAATTACAATCCTGAAACCCTAGTTGCTGAATTTCCTAAGTTGCCCTTTGACGAATTTGAGTTTTTGGTCTTCTAGGCATCCATGTAATGTTTGTCCTTGTTGACATCTTGCATATATGATCTTGCTCCCTTTATTTGAGCTTGGGGGATAAGTAGAGGTGTTTGGGGCGTTGATGTAGTCAAAGACACGTGATGGGTGTAGCAGGGGAGGGGAAAAAAGGTGGAGTGGTCGTTTTCTGGGTTGTGGGTTGTGTTGGGAGTGGGGTAAGGAGTAAAACCCCTATGGTTAATTAGGGTTTGGGTTAATAATTAGGTTAATTAAAATTGGGTTTTTCTAGGGTTTATGAGATGAAGGAGGGTTAACAGTGAGTTTTAATTCGTTTGGTGGTTTTAAACTTTGTTTCCCTCACTTAATTTTTTAAATTAAACTGATTAAAAAAAATCAGTTAACTAATAATCAAGTGGAGAAGTGATGTGGATGAGGAGGGGGTTGTGATTGGCTGTAGTGTGAGTGGGGATGACGTGTCAGTAGGTGATAGGGGGTTGAAAGTTTGTTGTCTGGATAGTTATAGTCCCCCAAGTCCCTTTGTCTCTTCACTTTATAAATAACAGCCTAAAACTCATTTTCCATTGAAAAGAAAGTTTAATTCTTTCCATTTTGGACACAATAACTTTTGAAAAGTTATTCCAAGGACTTAATGTGTTATTTGGACAATCTTCAAGGACCATAAATGTAATATCTCATCATTTTAGGGACCCAAGTGTAAAATTGAGGATTTACAAGGGTTTAAAATGACAAGTCTTCCAAAGTTGAGGGACCAATCTTGCCAATTCTTCAAAATTCAAGGACTTGATAGGAAAATCATGATTCGGGTCCGGTTCTTTGTGCGGCTTCGTTTCCCGTGTTCGTTTTTGCTTGATTCCTTTGATCTTTTGGTGAATTCACGATATCCGTACCTAAAACACACAATAAACACAAGCATATATTTGGGTATTTTGATGATATTTTAAGCGTTTTAAGCCCGATTTGGACGATGAGACTATGTATAATTGCAATCTCATCACTCCCCCATACTAAACCATTGTCGTGTCCCCACGCAATGCTAGAAATAAGTATCATAGCACTTCCAAAATTCATTTTATGATGACATTTATTAAAGACATAAACTTAAATAAACTACTACACGTGTTTTAGACATAATGTATTGCTTTCATCACGATCAAGTGACTTTTGGGATCATAGAACAAGGACACGTGAATGCTTCGTTAGAAATAATTTCATCGTCCTCGATTTCACACAATTCCAAGCAAAGCGTGAAACGAGATCATTGTTATTACAAGTTAGCAACACGATCACATCTCATGAGTGTTAATTATACACCTAAACTCTCTTATTCCTACTTGGTATCTCTTATATTTTATTTTTGTCTTAATGATCACGAGGATACATCATTGACTTATGCGTGAATATAGATTAATTCTAAAAATAGAGTTTTAACGGTGTAACCAAAATCATCAAATTAATAATTCATCCTAATAGACAACGATTTCAAAAAATTAAGTCAACAAGAAGGATCGATAAACACGGTTGTTTTGAACATGAGACTTATTACCAAGACTTTTATACGCCCCCTAACGGAAGGGCCTTATTATCATAGGTTTACCTCCATCTTTTATTCAACTTCGCGATGAAGCTTTTATTATGACTTCGGTCTTGCCTTGCCTTTTATTATCCGCCTCAGCGGTGGTTTTATTAGCCAAAGACGTATATCCTCACGCTAAAGCGAATTTTGGATCTTTAAAGCTTCAAAGATTAAGGCTTGATTCACTTTCAATTTGGGCATAGATTTTTCGGCCTTGTGAGCTTCAAATTTTAGCTTAATTTAGGTGAGCACTTGAAATCTTATCATTAGGTGAAGCTTTTGATTATTCGGGTGCCAATACTTCAAAACCGTGACGCTGGCGATACCTTAATGTTTTCTCAATTTAATTACATGGAAGCTACTAAAACAAATTAGAAACCAACAATAGTGACTAAACCGCTAAACCAATATTCATTAACAATTTATTATCAAAAGCGTGGGGAGAATAAGCTAATAATTACTACACATGAGATCGTGAAAGATTACGAGACTTATAAATAACTCTATCATTTCTCGTCCTCATTTAAGAGACTTAGCCTAAAAAGTTAAGGAATCGAAGCTAAGTGCTCAACACGCACGGTCGAGTCAAAAATTACTCTTATTCTCACCATCAGAAAACCTACATTCGTGTCTTAAACACTTATGAAAGACAAGAAAAATTTTAAAATTTGGCCATTTTTAGCCTTATATTGCAACAAAACGATAACAAAAATATAAATATTGGATTGCGTGGTGACGTAATCAAGGTGAAGTATCTACTCACCCCCCTCATACTAAAACTAAACATTGTCCTCAATGTTTCGACTCTAGGGGTGAAAACACCCCCATACTAGAGACGAAGTCGAATACTTAATCTCGAGCATGGAAAAGGTAAAACAAATAACGTAAAAGCCGTTTATGAATTATGCTAATAAGATAAACGTTAGAACATAAAAGGATATCATCGGATATCAGAATCTCCAAAGGCAACGATCGAAGCTCGAGTGATCCGTAAAACGAACACGATAGGCTTCAATGATGACGATGAACCTAATGAATCACAATCACAAGAAACCACGGAACAAAGGTTGGAAGAGCACAAGTCCCCTCGTTACGTTAAACTAAGAAAGCGATAATATTTACAAGGATAAGCATGAGAATCCCCACGAGGCACCTTGTTTTTTATAACCGAGTCAAAAGCTCGACTCGAATCCCCATAAATGTGATCATTTAGGGATAATCTTGGTTAGGTCATTTTTGGTGGGGCTTACATGATAAACAATGCCCAAAAGCAACCGGTACTAAGGACTAAGTCCTTTGATGATGCAAAATACCGGGATCGAAGATGGCGTCCTCGTTTTCATGGGATAAACGAACCAACGCCACTTCAACACGTGCCAAAACCTCAAAAAGGTAGAAGAAAATAGATAAGAAGTAGAAAGGTGGGGCAATGGGTAAGTCAACAAAATGAGCTACTCGAGGTAGACTCACACCAAGCAAACAAAAAGATTTTCCATTTATTGCATCGGTGGAAGACCGAGATTTCCCTTTACAAGCAATTCCGGGATCGTAAATCTCATCCTCGGTGGAGAAATGTGAAGGAACATAAGGGGCTTCCCCCACACTAGATCCACACCAACCGTCGTCAAAAGGAGTAGACGAGGTGGTAGCTCTCATATAACGCGGTGATGACGGAGTTAAAGTTGTAGAAAAATCTTTTAAAACATTTTTAAAATCTTTTCCTTTTTCATCGTTTAAAAACTCTTTATGAAAACCCGATTTGATAATGTCGAAATATTTGGCGTTTCAAATTCAAAATTAGTCGCGCTAAAAATCCTCACATTTAAGTCATTGGTGGGAGGGGGTGGCGGATTATATAAGTTCTCAAAACGTTTATCAATAAAGAACACCGCCCCCTCGAGGTCAACATACTCGTCATCCTCATGAACGTCGATCTCATCGATTTCTTCATCAAAGATAGGCTTGTCAAACCAAGGTTTGTCATTCCCCTCCTTGAGTATCTTAGAAACTCTCTCGAAAAGATCATGATCAAGCACGAAACCATCATTCATTTGTGGGGATTGTTGATAAGTTAAATCCTCACGAATGTGGTAAACGTAATTCTCATTTGAGGAGTGTTGATTAGGTAACTCCTCGAGAATTGGATTTTGGGTGGTCACATGAGTTGGTTCGTCATCGAAAATAAGACGTTCCAACTCATTTAGTTCATCCTCGATTTTGGAAAGATCGACTTCACTCGTAGGTGGAAGTGGAGCCAAAAGAGCTAGCTCTCGTTCAATGATTTCCTCAATCTCGGGATCAAACTCGTAATCATCGTACTTCACATGAGAAGAGGTCTTTTTGGGAGAATCCTCAAAAATGGCATGTGGATTTTGAAGTACGTGATCAATCTCGGCAAAATCGCCATCGTCATCATCAAAGAGAGAGTCGATGTGAGCACTCACAACCATGGTCTTACAAGTCAAATGACTATGCTTAGGTGACTTTTCTAAGACGAGAGGATCGATGTCGATAAAACCTTTAGCCTCAACGGGTGTTGGGATAGGCAAAGGAGGCACTTCGACGGAGTTAGAAGTTTAAGCCTCAAAGACGTGGTCCTTCGAAGGTGGTGAAGACGAGCCCATTTTGGTCATTGTCGTGATGGCACTAACGTCGCCCTTCGGAATTGGTGTGTCACTTGTTTCATCGAATACATCCCAAAGTGATTTTTTATTCATAAATTTACACATACCCTTTTGAATTAGGTACACGTATTCTTTATCATTAAAATCATCATCTTTAAAACCGTTCTTCTTAATTTTTTCAAAACATGCATTAAGCCTCATTCTTTTTGCTAAAGTGTACATTTTGAAATCATTAGGTTTAGAATCATTAGGTATTGAAACCTCGGTTTTTTCATTGTCATTAAACACTTGGGATTTACTCGTGAAAAGTCCATTTTATCCTCCCCATATCTCATAGTAAGTCTCCCCTCGTGAACGTCGATTACGGTTCGAGCCGTCGATAAAAATGGTCGTCCTAAAATAATGGGACATTTAGGGTCACACTCGTAATCGGATATAACGAAATCCGCGGAAAAAACAAACTTTCCAACTTTGACATAGACATCCTCGGCTATTCCAATTGGTATAAGTGGAGTACCATTTGCAAGCTCGATAGTCATGTTCGTGGGGGTAAGTCTAGGAAATTTCATCAATTTCCAAAGAGAATGAGGCATGAGATTGATGCTAGCACCTAAATCGGCAAGGGCTAAACATCCCTCAATCTCGGAAAAATCACAAGGTAATAGAAATTGGCCCGGATCCTCTTCCTTTCTCGGCATATGCCTTTTGGGTTTTTTAAGAAGGATCGATGCACAAGTTTCTTCAAGGGTTACTTTCGTAAGGTCGATAAAACTCTCTTTTTGAACCGTGGATGGAATTTGAGGTACACGAGGGTGTGCACTCTTTTCCTTGGTCGCCACGTTCACCCCATCGACTTTAGAACAATAAGACGTCTTAGAAGTCGAGGGTTGAGAAGAAGGAACAACTCGAAATCCTTCAAGGTTAGGGGTAATCACACGACCTTTCTCACGAGACGAGGCGGCTTTACATTGTTCCTTCGGATTTGCAACGGTGTCACTAGGTAACGAACTCGATGAAGCACCCGAGGACTTGTTCAAAATGGCCGAAAACATCTTTTTAATGTCAATTTGCCCTTGCTCAATCTTCGTGTTTTGCAATTTCAAAGTATTAGTAAAGTCATTTTTCAAAGTACCAATTTCTCCCTCTAATCGCCTCATATTAGCTTCATTCGTTTTCATGTAATTTTGAAAATCGTTTGACGAACTATTTTGATTTGAATTAAAGTTCCCTTGGTTTTGATTGTTTCTTTGAAAATTTCCTTGATTACCATTTGAAAAATTGTTTCCTTGATTGTTGTCGTTTGAAAAATTTGAGTTTTGATTATTCTCTTGATTTTGCCAATTCAAATTACGACCTTGATTATAACCTTGATTTTGAAAATTCCCTTGTTGATTGTTTCCTTGAAAATTGTTACGGTTTTGATTCAAAAAATTGTTGCCTTGGTTATAATTGCCTTGTTGTGATGGACCCGCGTTATTTTGATTTTGAAAATTGTTGTTTCCATTTAACGAACTCACATTCGACGTTTGGCCATCCGTAGCCGCACACTCGTAATAATTATGAGGTCCACCACAAAACGTACACGATGTCTCAACCGCTTTCACCGTAGCGGGAGCGTCTTTCTTTTGCATCTCAACGAGAAAAGACGTAAACACATTCGTCAACTTGTCGACTTTCGCATCAACCCTCTCAATGTCGCGATTAGAACTACTAACATTGGCGACATTGGCAACACTCGGTGCGTTGCGGAGTTGGTAAACCTTGGATCGGTTTTCGATAATTATCAATGCATCTTTCGGAGTTTTACACAAAAAGTTTCCACCGGCGGCGGAATTCAACGAATTTGGTTCTTGAAAATTAAGACCGTTGTAAAACGTATCGATTTGGTGCAACTCGGAAAAACCATGGTGAGGACATTGCCTAAGCAATTCCTTAAAACGATCCCACGCGTCTCTAAAAGATTCATTCGGTTTTTGCTCAAATTTCGTAATTTAATTCTTGAAAAACGTCGTCTTAGACGGTGGGAAAAAATAATTAACGAACTTGGAGACGAGATCCTTCCACGTAGTTATCGAATTAGGTGGCTCTTTCTCGTACCAATCCTTGGCGGCACCATCGAGCGAGTACGAAAAAAGCATAAGCTTAACGACATCGGTGTCGACGTTGTTAAGCTTGCTCGTGGCTAAAAGACGATCAAAATTCCGAATATAGTCGTGAGGATTATCGGCTTCACGACCTCGAAACTTTGTAGCTTAGATTAACGAAAGCATTCCGCTCTTAATCTCAAAATTCTCCGCTTTGATAGCGGGAATTACGATCGCGTCTCCATAACCCTCGGTGGGCGCTTGGAGCAATTCTATCATCGAACGATTGTCGGCCATCTCGTCTAAGGTCTCTTCAAAACGATATTAGGAACGTCGGTTTCTAAATCTCGTCTACGTCGTCGATTCCTTCGATTACGATTGCGTCGATTCGAAGCGTCGCTAGAATTAGAATAATCCTTCGATCAGGTGCGCATGCACTAAGCGTAGAATGGGTGGTAGCAAAGAAGATTCTTTTTGCGGCTTTTCGATTTTTCAAATTTTTTTGGTTTTTGATTGTTTTTTAATTTTTTTGGATTTTTCTTGTATTACGTAGACTCAAATCTACAAATCTCTCCTCGAATCGACTTTCTCGATTAAAGGAGCCTCAAAGAATGAAAACGATCACGTGGAGTGAACGCCTTCGATGACTTTAGAACGTTGGTGGAACACCAAAACGTTCAAGAGGTTTTAATCTTGAAAACAAGCAAATATAATATATGTAGATAATACTTGGGCGGCAAACCCTCGATTGGCCTTCTTTCTCAAAACACGCACAAGCAAGCGGGGGAAACGAGGCGGCGCTAAGCACTTAAGAGCCTTTTTCCCTTAGGTCGTGAAATACAACCGCCTTATACCCACCTTATAGTTTGTGAAAATTGAAATTAAGCCTCACGAAAGTATTTATCTATTTTGCCTTTAAACTTTTGCTTAAGATTCGAATACAATGTTCGAGTGATGAAATCCCGAATCAAGGTTGCATTTCACGCTTTTGGAGTACATGTATATTTATTATTCTACGTAAGTACAATATAGTAATATATTCACAAAGAAAAACGAAAACGATAATGGGATATCTACAATATAATAAAGATCGTTGTGTATTTAGTTTAGGAAAACTAAACACGATTTATTTGGATACTATAATATAATAGAGAAAAATAACAAAAATGAGTATGTACGTATTTACGCTTTCCAAAAATGAAAAGCAAAAACGCACTACTCACACAAACACGATAATAATAATGGCAACTCAAAAATACCTCCCCGGCAGCGGCGCCAAAAATTGATGTGGGTTTTTCGTACACGTTTTAGGAAAAACGCGTATGTGGCAAGTATTAAGCGTTACATTTTAGGAAAAACGTAAGACCGAATAAATGCGGGTTCGTTCTCGAAGGAGGTGTGTGGATTAAGTGCCAATTATGTAAAATCAAGAATTTGGATTAGTGACTTTTTTGGTTGAGAAAAGAAGGAAAAATAAGACGGATTACGCTAAAAATTACCCTACGATGTAAAACGATCGAAATCGTAAAACTCGACGGAAAACGAAAATGCCCTAAAAATTACCAAAAAATTCCCAAAAATCAATAAAAATATAAAAATTACAAATTTGAAAACTAGAAAGTCTAAAACCTTTTTAATAATTTTAAATTGATTTTTAAAGTTAAAGAAAAACCTTAAAATTAAATAAAATTAAAAATTAACTAAAATGAAAACTTTAAAAGTTGTAAACCTCAAAATACTTAATTAAAACCTAGAAATATTTTTTGAAAATTTTTAAAACTAATAAAACAATTTTTTATCTACTTATTAAAATACAGCTATAAAAATAATCATAGAAAATAATTTAATAATGGGAAAAATAAAATTTTTAAATCAAAGAGTCCCTAATACTGCAACAAACAAAGGAAAAATAAAAAGAGGAAAAAAAGCTTCTTTAATAAGCTGAGTTAGCTTATTAAACACACGACTTATATTAATAAGCCCAAAACCAAAAACGTGTTAAATAGGTGATGTTTTGAGACTTTAGCAGTAAAAGTCCCAAGGGCACGACGGTTAAGGCTTTGGTGTGTGAGAGGAGTGGCGTAGGTTTGAGTCCTGGCCACGTCCTTTTTACAAAAACTTTTTTTTTTACTTTTTCTTTTTAAAACTCAATCCCTGTGACTATACTAACCACAAAAACACAATTTTATGCTAAAATACTCAAGATTAAAGCAACATAAAGGAAAAACGTGAATGAAAGAAAAGGAAAAGTGCTACAGTGTTGAAACAAAGAAAACAAAAGAATGTCTTTATCTTCACTAATGAAAAGATGAACAATTGTGATTGATTGATGATGATTGCTTGGTGTTTTTAGACAAGGGGCACCCCTACAACCAGTTGGGTTGTGGGGAGTCAAGAAATGCAATAAACACTCAAGTCAACACACAAAACTAGCACAAAAGGGCCTAATGCAGTCACTGATGTGTTCTACAAGCCTATGGGGGCTGTTACTGATCTATATGGCAGATTGGGGAGTTTTAGCTCACCAAATCACATTCAATATCACAACAACTCACAACCAACTAAGTAAAACACCTAGATTAACCTCTACTCTAACAATCCACAAGATTTGGATCACAAAAACCTTACACAAAGCTGTTACAGCCAACTAATGCACTTAGTGATACTTTACCAATTTTTTAACATACAAACTTATTTTTTAAAGCTAAACCAAACTGAAAACAACCATACAAATATACTAACTCTACCAGAGAGAGTGTGTGTGAGTGTTTTTAACAGATTTATTGTCACTATAAACTATCAAATCCCTAAACCCAAACACCCTTACTTTTCTGAATTTGAAAAATTAACATAGAAGATTCACAAAACCTTACTAATCTGATTTCTATCAACTAATGCAAGTATATCAACCAATAACAAACATTATCAAATACTTAAACAGCTATAACCAACAAGTATACACAAAATTCTCAAAAATAACATAAACTCTAATTTCCTAGGTTTTTGGGTTCAAGCCAAACCTAGATCAGCTGATGCCTTCAAAAAGGTGGGATGAGGGCTTGTGAAAGCTTTTGAAACATGTGTAAATATGGCTTGTTGGAGGAATCCAAGGTGGACCCTAAGCCTAAATATCTTCAAAAGATGAGAAGAATATGAAATGGAGAAGGATGAATGATCTTGCTTGCTACTTTCTTGCTCCCTGCACACAACCACAAGACCAAAAGCAAACTTTAAGTAGGCAATAGGCCACAAGCTGCAAGCTTGTGACTTATGCTACAGTAACAGGTGAGTAGTAAAAAACATGAATAAGCTGATTTTTCTTAAAAGAAACTTTGTTGAAACCAAACTTAAATGAGACAAAGATTAAACACAAAGCTTGATTCACCCCACAATCCACTTTCACTTCATGTGGGTGTGAAATTAAGCTGTTAAAAACTTTTTTCTCAAGAATTACTTTAGAACATGTTTTCTGAAAATGCTTGCTTAAACTGAAAACCTTTTTTAAAAGACCTTAAACTAATTTGCTTGAGTTTAAAATATTACACTAGAAAAAACAATAACTGGAACTCAACTTTTGCACACTTAATAAAATACTTTAACTATTAATTTCATAAAAATAATACAAAAGTTGGAAGAAAAAACTAATAAAGGGTACATGCACCCTTTATATAATACTCAACAGGAGATACTAGAACAACATTAAAAAATTACAATCTTGAAACCCTAGTTGTTGAATTTCCTAAGTTGCCCTTTGACGAATTTGAGTTTTTGGTCTTCTAGGCATCCATGTGATGTTTGTCCTTGTTGACAGCTTGCATATATGATCTTGGACCCTTCATTTGAGCTTGGGGGACAAGTAGAGGTGTTTGGGGCGTTGATGTAGTCAAAGACACGTGATGGGTGTAGCAGGGGAGGGGACAAAAGGCGGAGTGGTCGTTTTATGGGTTGTGGGTTGTGTTGGGAGTGGGGTAAGGAGCAAAACCCCTATGGTTAATTAGGGTTTGGGTTAATAATTAGGTTAATTAAAACTGGGTTTTTCTAGGGTTTATGAGATGAAGGAGGGTTAACAGTGAGTTTTAATTCGTTTGGTGGTTTTAAACTTTGTTTCCCTCACTTAATTTTTTTAATTAAACTGATTAAAAATATCAGTTAACTAATAATCAAGTGGAGAAGTGATGTGGATGAGGAGGGGGTTGTGATTGGCTGTGGTGTGAGTGGGGATGACGTGTCAGTAGGTGATAGGGGGTTGAAAGTTTGTTGTCTGGACAATTATAGTCCCCCAAGTCCCTTTGTCTCTTCACTTTGTAAATAACAGCCTAAAACTCATTTTCCTTTGAAAAGAAAGTTTATTTCTTTCCATTTTGGCCACAATAACTTTTGAAAAGTTATTCCAAGGACTTAATGTGTTATTTGGACAATCTTCAAGGACCATAAATGTAATATCTCATCATTTTAGGGACCCAAGTGTAAAATTGAGGATTTACAAGGGTTTAAAATGACAAGTCTTCCAAAGTTGAGGGACCAATCTTGCCAATTCTTCAAACTTCAAGGACTTGATAGGAAAATCATGATTCGGGTCCGGTTCTTTGTGCGGATTCGTTTCCCATGTTCGTTTTTGCTTGATTCCTTTGATCTTTTGGTGAATTCACGATATCCGTACCTAAAACACACAATAAACACAAGCATATATTTGGGTATTTTGATGATATTTTAAGCGTTTTAAGCCCGATTTGGACGATGAGACTATGTATAATTGCAGTCTCATCAACGGCATCAATGAAAAAGTAGTGGTCATACCAATTTTTGAGTGAGTCCATGATCTTGTTTTGGCTCACAGGACTGTTTGGAGATAACTTCTTAAAGGATAGCCAGCCATTTACCAGGTTTGGAAGGTAGAATACCCTAAACAACTCTACGGTTGGGGGGATGTTTCGAGCACGACATAAGATTTTGAATTGTCTTATCTTACAGGCACCTATGCCGTGTAATTGGGTGATATGTACATCGTAATATCCTAGTAGACCTATAAGGAACCTAGTAAACGGGATGCGGTAGTTAGGCGCATAAAAAAGGAGAGTGTATAATCTTCCCCTGGGGAGCGTCAGTACTAAGCTCCCCGGCACCAGTAAGAAAGGGGTGAAGGCTGTTAGGAATGTAATAATCAGAGCAAAACTCTCCTAGTTTTGCTTCCGTCATCACATTCAGCATGGATCCAATAGTAGGGTTATTCCTAGCCATAATTTATTATGAAATAAAGAAAGGCGTGGTGTTCTAACCTGTGTGTGCGAGAGAGAGAGTGGTGATTGGGAGGAAAGCGTTAATGGTGGAAAAAGCGAAAAAGACTGTGTGTAACACACAGCCGCATGAGCAGCTTATTTATATGGTTGCCTCGATAGTGGTGGTCCATTGGATCGACGCCACGTGTCCTCCACTAACTTAAATCGTGTGGTTAGGGAGTGAAGTGGCAAGTGAAGAGTCAGGCGGGACCCACGGGTCAGTTCTGACTCAGAAGTTATGTCGCTCGATGTTCTGACTATTGCACTTTGTCAGTCAACATGTCAGATGAACAGTGTGATGTGTCAGGATGTGCGGTCATACATATGACCATATTAAATGTTTCCTTTATTTGGTCTCGATTGACACGTGCGGCTGGGAAACCATTTATTGAAACATAGGAATACATTTATTTTGTCTCGGTCGTCACATACGGCCAGGATACATTTTTCAATTCCACATTTCAAATGTTCTTTCTTGGTACGTCTAAGGGGAATTTATTAGTCTAGATATTACGCCTACGGCTGTAACAACTATACTGGGGGGACATGATGACGTATAGTCCCCGAGCCGGGTCTTGGGTCCGGTCCCTTGGTATTATTCGTATTCAGCCCAATACATTTGGGCTAGATATATGTTATCTAGGTTGTCAGGCTTTGGTTAACATGGGCCGCACGTGTCAAGGCGCGGCCCACATCTCTGCCGTACGCGGCAAGGGTTCGACAAAATCCCAATCTATCTGAGATTGGGATTTACCTTCAAGTAAAGGGATACTCACTATGCTTAATTAGAAGATACCAATAAACTAATTATAGTGTTTATCTCTTACTTGGGGCCGAAGGTTTGGTAGAGCCCAATAAGGACTCTACCGCCTATATAAGGAACCCCCAAGGATTCCACAAAGGTATCACATTCTCTATACTCTCAACCTACAACCGATTATCTAACCCTAAACCAATTACTTACTCTCACGCCAGAGTCTAATCGTGGGATACGTTCCCACGGTAAGTCTAACGCGTGTTGTTTTAGTGTGCAGGATCTCAACAAGTTATTCACTTGGTGCAAGAGCCGGAGCCAAGCCTACCCAGATTAAGCCTAATTCGGGTCAAGCAAGGATCATCCAACTTTTGTATCAACATCCATCATAGGAGGCAACATTGGCTAAAAAGTGCAAGACTAATTTACTTTTCCTCTAAAATGTCTCTGCATGCTATTTTTCTAGTATTAGTGTAGAATTGTTTGCTATTGCCTAAAATGATCTTAGTTATCATGCTGATATGTTTTGCTAGTTGATAGCTTAATTCTGTTAGTATAATCAACTTTGCTTATTCATAAAATCTGTTATATCAGTAAGTAGTGTTTGGTTGAATGCCAAATCTTTTATTCAGTTTGTGAAATTGGTTAAAAAGAGTTGTTATACACTTAAAAACTGATAACAAGTGCTTTTACAAATGTAGAAAGTCAAACCAATTGTCAAACAGGAAAAAGGTCATAAAAAACTATGGGTCAGTAATATAAGCCTAAAACATGCCAACTTCAAACCAACATAACTATATCAATTCTTGGATTCAGGTTGTGATTTCTGGTTCTATAGATAGTTTAATATCCTAACTTCAAGATTCTATAAGCTACATTACACAGTTCTCAGAATTCAGTGAGAAATAAGCCCCTAAAAGTCTCTATAATAATCAAAGGTTTATGTGATAGCTTATTTTCCATTCTGGCTTATTCTTTTCATAAAAGTCCTAATTTTCTTTCACAAATTAGCTTAACAAGTCATAAAAATCTGTTTGGATTTTGGTCAAAGTTGGTCAACTTTGGTCAACGATGGTCAACATAGGCTCATCTTGGCTTATTCGCTTTTCTGGCTTATTTCTTGGATGGATTTCAGATTTTCTTGGATAGGTGTATTTTTTTGGGCTCTTAATCAGATTTTGACAATTTCATATCGTGTGCTTATTCCAATAAGCATATCTCTTAAAAGTAGCTTATTACAAAAGTGCTTATTAGAGTTTTAGTTAACTGCAGCTGATTTCCTTGAAATTGGTTAAGTCATTTTGAATTTGCAAATTTTTGAAAAAATTTCAGCTTATTTGGTGCACTAAAACTCAAGATACATCTTAATAAGGGATAAGCTCGTTT
Organism: Glebionis coronaria; assembly: GCA_025667525.1. Lineage (NCBI taxonomy): Eukaryota > Viridiplantae > Streptophyta > Magnoliopsida > Asterales > Asteraceae > Glebionis > Glebionis coronaria. Next base: position 560,716,415 of record CM046882.1, on the reverse strand, counting down.
TTCTTATAAAAAAGGTTTAGAAATTGCAATTTAGTCCCTAAAATTTAGGAAAGTTTACACTTTGTTTTAACTCGTTAAAAAGTGTTAGGGTTTGCAAGTTAGTCCCTGATCTTGTTAGTTTGTTACAAATTCAGTTACTATTTTGTTATTTTTGGTTAAAATTGGTTAGCAGTTGGTTAATATTACCTTTTCAGTCCTTTAGCTTTCCAATTTTACATTTTCAGTCCCTCTACTTTCATATACTTTACATTTTTGGCATTTTTACTTATTGTGCATTAATTGGTTTTACATTTAGCATAATACTTGGTAAGTGCAATATGTTATTAGACTAGTACAGTTACGTAGAGATATTATTTTTACCGTTTTGCGTGTTTAGTGATAACTAGACCTAGATACCATAACTTTTACTAATCAAACACCAAAAACAATTAGTTAACTTGATTTCTCTCGATCATTCAATCCGTAAAGATATCGAGAAAAATGAACTTAAAATTGAAATACTAAAAAATGGCGCCGCTGCCGGTTCTTTACGTGGAGATTGACGATTGATTGACGATTAAATATTGGATTTTTGGATCCGTTCACTTGTGGACGTTCCTTTTACGTATTATAAATCCAAAATATAAAAAAATCAAAAAGAGAAAAAAATATATAAAATATTAAAAAAACCACAAAAATCAATTCTTTCCTAAGAATTGAACCAAAAAAATAAATAAAAAAGTAATCTTTTTCCTAAAAAATTACACCAAATATATATTGTATATATTGGATTCACTCGTTTTTACGTACATCCTATACTTTCATAAAAATCAAATAAATACAAAAATATTTGCTCTATATTATTAGATGTAAATACATATACGTAGATACGAACAACCAATTTACCTACTTCCATAAGTATTGCCTTAGCAATTCACCGTACTTGGGGGTGTTCCGGTCCCATTTACGTGTATCAATCAAAGTAAATTAAAGGCAAAAATAGATAAACTCTTTCAATAGGCACGAATTCGAGAAATACGAACTATTAAGTGAATAGAAAGGCATCTTTGCTATAAAATGCAAGCCTAAGGGAAACAGGTACTTAAGAGCTTAGCGCCACCTCATCCCCCCCCCCCTCCCCGTTTACTAGTAAGTATTTCAAGAAGGAAGGATTGTTCGGGGTTTTGCCGCCCAGTTAGTACTACATATATATTATAATTTCTTGTGGTTTTCACTATTGAACCTCGGAATAGATAACCTATTCTTTTCCAAAGTCGACCGAGAGCTCCTCTCTCATGCCTCGTGTTGAGTTGCATGCGCACTCGAGCGCGTGCACATATACCTATTGTTGTACCATTTCCTCCCAAAAGGAAGAGAAACAAGAACAAAGTCGTCCATCAAGCCGATCACGAGCATCGTGCTTTCGACAACTTAAATGAAGCCATGGGCAATAGACCATTGATTGAGATTCTCCAATCCAACGTGGATGGGAATGCGGATGCCATAGTCATTCCCGAGATAGCCTCTAACAATTTTGAGCTTAAGACATGCATGAAACAAATGGTTTCTTCTATACCTTTCTTAGGGAGACCTATGGATGACCCTCATGACCATATCAAGAGATTCATGTCCCTTGGTAATACCATAAAGTATAACGGGTTACCTCACGACGCGGTTATGATGATCTTATTCCCTTTCTCTTTGGAGGGAAATGTTAGGAGTTGGATAGATAAGCAACCCTCAAATAGCATTCACACTTGGAGGACTTGAAGAAGAAATTTGTGAACAAGTTCTTTCCCTCTTCACGAACCACCGCATTGAGAAACCAAATCATAGGCTTTCAAAAAAAGAGGGACCAAACCTTTAGTGGAGCTTGGGAAGAGTTTAAAGAGTTGTTAAAAAAGTGCCCAAACCACGGTTTTGATCAATTTAACCAAATTAACACCTTCTACAATGGTTTGAGACCTCACCATCAAGATTACCTTAACTCGCCCGGGGGTGGGAACATTCTTTCAAAGTCCACTCAAGATGCATGGGATATCATTGAGACAAAATCCATGGTTTAATGTAATAGGGATAGAGATGAGGTGGTACATGTTGTACAAGAGAGTGATCCTAAATCAATTGATAGTCAATTACTTAAGCAAAACATGGAATTACTTCAAAAGTTTAACCAATCTCAAGACATGTTCCAAGAGTTTATGAAACTTACCTTGAACAACTCTTCTACCAACAATATCAATGCCATCACACTATCTTATGAGACACGTGGAGGCCCTCATTCATACTTTCAATGTGATAAAGTTCAGTACTTTCAAGGAGAATGCTATGCTTATAATGATGATGGATGAGAACACTTTAAACCAAACATCAATCCTAATCACCTTTCCTACAAGTCTAACAATTACATTGCTCCACCGGGTTTCCCTCCCTAACAACCCACCAAAAACCAACCAAATAATCCACAAATGCTCAATAGAAACCAAGTGCCAAGAGGAAATTATCAACGGAATAACAACAATAAAGGGTCTAATAACTTTCAACACCAAGGAAACAACTTTCATGGAAATAACCAAGGATTTCACCAATCACCTCCACCTTTCCACAATCAAGGTTACAATCAAGGGAATGGGAAAAATGAAACCATTGAGCTAATTGATAAGATGAATCAAGAGACCGAAATAATGATCCGTGAGAGTGAAAGAAGAACTCAAGATCAATTGAGGGCCATGCAAGAGGAGACAAACAAGAAATTTATGTTGCTCTTAAACCAAAGACCACAAGGTGCTTTACCCTCTAACACTCCAACCAATCCAAGGGCAAATGTTAATGCAATCACTACAAGAAGTAGGAATACAACCATGGAACCTTCCATTTCTCCTACATATTCTTTTGTGACTCCTACCACGGTTCCTCCTTGTGATAAGCCTACACCTTCTAGTTCTACACCTTCCAATCCTAGACCTACTAATCCTTCACCTTCTACACCTATCATTGAAGAAAACCAAGAAGAGAGTCCTTCAACACCCTCTACTCAACCTTTACCCAAACCAAATCTTCCATATCCTTCTAGATTGAGAAAAGAGAAGCTTAAGAACAAAGATGACATTCAAGTGTCCAACTTTTTGAGGATGTTTAAGCAATTGAATATCAACATATCTTTTGCGGAGGCTTTAGCTTACATGCCCAAGTTTGTCAAGATGTTTAAGGACCTTCTCTCCAACAAAGAAAAATTGATTGATATGCCTAACACTTCATTGAACGAAAATTGTTCCGCAGTATTGTTGAAGACTTTACCTATCAAACTTGGTGATCCGGGCCGGTTCTTGATTCCATGTAATTTTCCGGGGTTAGAGAATTGCATGGCACTAGCGGACCTTGGTGCTAGCATAAACTTGATGCCTTTTTCGGTTTGGAAACAACTCTCTCTTCCCGAGTTTACACCTACTAGGATGACACTCGAATTAGCAAACCGTTTAATAGCTTATCCGGTGGGGATTGCGGAAGATGTTTTTGTAGGAGTTGATAAGTTCACATTCCCCGTGGATTTTGCAGTTGTTGACTATGAAATGGACCCTAGAGTTCCCCTCATTGTAGGAAGACCTTTCTTAAGGACCGTTCGCACTCTTATTGATGTGGCGGAAGGGGAACTCATCATGAGGGTAGAGGATAAAAAAGTTGTGTTTAAGATGGGAAAACTTTGGTCAACGCTGGTCAACATAAGCTCATTTTGGCTTATTGGCTTTTCTGGCTTATTTCTTGGATGAATTTCAGATTTTCTTGGTTAGGTGTCGTTTTTTTGGGCTCTTAATCAAATTTTGACAATGTTAGACCTTGTGCTTATTCCAATAAGCCTATCTCTTAAAAGTAGCTTATTACAGAGGTTCATATTAGAGTTTTAGTTAACTTCAGCTAATTTCCTTGAAACTGGCTAAGTCATTATGAATTTGCAAAATTTTGAAACAAATTTCAGCTTATTTGGTGCACTAAAACTCAAGATACAACTTAATAATTGATAAGCCCGTTTTTCTTATCAAAAAGTTTTAGAAATTGCAATTTAGTCCCTAAAATTTAGGAAAGTTTACACTTTGTTTTAACTGGTTTAAAAGTGTTAGGGTTTGCAAGTTTGTTCCCTGATCTTGTTAGTTTGTTACAAATTCAGTTACTATTTTGTTATTTTTGGATAAAATTGGTTAGTAGTTGGTTAATTTTACCTTTTCAGTCCTTTAGCTTTCTAAGTTTACATTTTCAGTCCCTCTACTTTCATATACTTTACATTTTTGGAATCTTTTACTAATTGTGCATTAATTGGTTGTATATTTAGCATAATACTTGGTAAGTGCAATATGTTTTTAGACTAGTACGGTTACGTAGAGATATTATTTTTACCTTTTTGCGTGTTTAACGATAATAAGACCTAGATACCATAACTTTTACTAATCAAACACCAAAAACAATTAGTTAACTTGATTTCTCTCGATCATTCAATTCGTAAAGATATCGAGAAAAACAAACTTAAAAAATGTAATATTACTACTGAAGAATCTAAAGATCTTTCAAACTTGTCATTGGATGAGCTCATCGGGAATCTCAATGTGTATGAGATGGTGAATGAAAAAGACTCCAAAATCATTAAAGGAAAGAAAGAAAAATATAGGTCAATGGCGTTGAAAGCTAGAGTTGAATCTAGTGATGATGAAGTGTCTGATAGCTATGACGAAGAATATGCCATGGTTGTACGTGACTTCAAGAAAATTTTCAAAAGGCGAAGAAGATTTGTGAAGAAACCATTTGACAACAAAAATACACCTCGAAAGCCAAATATGAAATAAAATGTTTCCAATGTGGTGATCTGAATCACTTCATTGGTAATTGTCCAAAGTCAAAGCCAAAGACACAAAGAGATTTCGTGAGTGGAGCATGGAGTGCAAGTGACGATGAACGAGACGACTCCAGAAAGGAAGAGCTAGCACTTATGACACATGAAACAAATGAGGTACATTCTGACACTTTTTATTACTCTTCTTCATTAGATGATGACACCTTACAAATTGAATATAAAAGATGTGTGAATTAAGTCTTAAAATCATAAACAAAAACAAAATTTTGAAAACCAAAAATGAAAGTTTAGAAAACGAAGTTTATGAACTAAAGACTAAATTATAAAGACTAGAACGGGGTAAATCATCTAAAGATAAATGTGAAACATGTCATGAGCTCACTCTCGAAATTTAAAAACATAAAGCTAATAAGGAGGCGTTAACCAAACAAAACTTAAAATTTCTAAAGTTGAACTTTCCTTATACGTTGACAAGTCAACTGGCCACGTTGCACTCTTACTATGCTGACAAACCTTCCCCGGCGACAAATCGCCAGAGAAGATTCTTGACTTTTTTTGAAAAGTCAAACGAGATCCTTGACTTTTTTTGAAAAGTGAAACATGCTCTTCTTTTCCCCGGCGACATGTCGCTGGGAAAGTTCAATATGTTTCTTTTATGCAGCTTGTACAGCATGCTATTTCCAGATTTTTTTGGGAATTTTTCCGGAAATAATCTACCAAAACTTGGGAATACAATGTGATATAAAACATCAACTAAACTAGTACCAAAACACAGTACCATATAATGAATCGATCGATCATCTCAATACAAATACATCAACTCAACACAAATACATCACAACTTGGGTACAAATACAAATATATTGGTTCCTAGTTACAATTCGGGATTTATAATTATTCAACATGCATGTTAAGATAGGAAAAACGAGAAATACTAACCATTGGTGCCATTATTCTCGTAATTATTCCCATTACTGCCTGCGCCACTCCCGCTTCCGCCCGCGTCACTCCCGTTGCCGCCCGTACCACTCCCACTAGCACCACCCGACTCGTATTGTTCGAACGCATCGAACAAAAACTTTTACCTTTAAATGTGTAATTTACTCGATTTTATTCCCTTTTTTAATTTTATAACCATTTTGTCATTCATAAAATACAAAAAATGCTAGAAAATAATAATAAAATACATAAATACATAAAAAAAATGCAATAAAATCGAGTAAAATTCATAGAAAAGCATAAAAAATGTATTCCAATTTCGATATACATAGAGAAGGAAGTCGTGACAACTAATTATCGAGCCGTTCGCTTTAATAAAAGATATTGAATATAAAAAATAATTGGGTGAGATTGCTAATAATCCTCGTAGTAATCTATATGTTAGTAGAGATAAATACTACAATATATTATCGAAAAAAAATCAGACCCTAAATAAATCAATTGATCATCTTAACCCTAAATGTAGATCAGGTTTTGAGACCAATTAGAGTATTAGACACACGCACTTTTTTCATCCATCTTCTCCAGGTACGATTTTTCTCTTCTTTAATTAAACCTTCATTCGCTAGCAAACTCATTATCGTAACACATGGAAGAGGAGCAACGTCGACTTAATATCTTAGAATACCTAGCACCAGCTTTTAACGACACAGATTATACGAAAGACGATTCAAACTACGACTATCTGCCGTCTCCATAAACCCTACATATCCCCTAATCCTTCTCCATCGTATAGCTGAACCATCCCTCCACGAAGATGTCCGCGAAGACACTCACATTAAGTTAAACAAGTATCTTAAAAAACATTGGAAACCATCATCAGTACTTACGGGTACTATAAGTAAAGATATTAAACAACAAGTTAAAGTACTATTAGTTCCTTTAATAGTAGCTGAAAACCCTAAGATTCAAGCTCTTGCTATAGAATCCATACATATAATAGGGAAGGAATATGTGTTTTTCGCGGAATGGACAGCTTTGCTATCCGAGCTTCGTTCAAGGCTTGAACTGGCTGTTCATGCGAATGAGTTTTCTTCTGTCGTTGCGATTCTCCGTTCTGTTAAATCGTTGTTTTCGGATAAGTACGTGTGTATTTGTCCTTTTTGGGGTCTTTGGAAACACTGTTTAGAAAATTTTGCTGAAGCTTTGCTGAGTACGGTTTGGAGTATATCTAGGAAGATAAACGATGTTGACGTGCCAGTTGAGGGTTTACGGTTGCTAGTTGAGGCGCAAAGGGTTTGCTTTAGGATATTTAATTCGTTGCAGCATTTTAATAAGGAAATTTTTTGGGTCTTGCCTGAGGGTTTTGGTTTTGAGGATTATATAGATAAGTGGATGAACGAGTTTAAGAAGTGCCTGACGGTGAGGTATCAAGGTGTTGAGGATAGTAGTGTTGATGAGCTTCGTGTGGCTGTTCTTGGTATCCTAAGATCCATGTATGATAACAAGGGGTTGTTGGAGAAGTACGCAAGCGGGTTTGTTGATGTTGTTTGTAGTATGCTTCTAACTGAAAAAAGAACGTCTATCCAGTTGTTTGCCGCTTCTATTTCTTTTTTGAGTCGTGTAGGCCAAAGTGAGTTGCACCATACATTGTTTTCTAGGTATGAAACGTTGCAGCAAATTACTGATGGTATTCTTTTTCCAAATATAATGTTAACGGGGGAGGATGAAGAGTTGTTTGTGACAAATTATGTCGAGTTTATTAACAGATCAGATATCCTTTCTGACCTTGATACAAGGAGAAATGTTGCTTGTTTCTTTTTCAAAGAAATTGCTTTTTTTCACAAAGAAAATATCACTGATCAAAAGGTTAAATCGCATATTGTCTCTTGTTTGGCATTGTTTGCTGAAAATCCAACTGCTAATTGGAGATATAAAGAATGTGCAATTTACTTGGTTTACTCACTTGGTAATAAAGTTGCTGATGTCGAAAGTTTATTTAGATTATATATTGTGCCGGAGTTGGAAAGCCAAGATGTTAATACGTTCCCAATGTTGAAAGCGGCTTCACTGAAGTTTCTCACCACATTTCATCAGGAAATTCCTAAACAGCTTGTCATAGCTCATGTTGATAATGTGGCCTGGTTTTTAACTTCAGATTTTGATGCGGTTCATTTTTATGCTGCGGATTGTATCTATGAGGTTTTGCTTGTAAATGTTGACGAGCAAGAAACATATCTTGAAGACGATGTTATGGTACAATACATGAATCGCATATGGGCTTCTTTGTTTAATCATCTCCAAAATTGCAGACCCTCGCATAGATTTGTTATTTGTCTGATCACATTTATGTCTCGTTTTCTGGTCACAAATGGTGTACAAACTCTTGTGGACTCGATAAATTCTCTCCGGGCGAATTTTTTTGATGATTTTTTGGCTGAGTTTTGGATACCTAATGTTAAGACTATAACCAGCACCTACTTAGAGGTTAGTGTGAGTGTAGTTGCATCAAGTGAGCTACTTTGTGAATCCCCGTTACTGTTGGATCCTGCAGCTGAGGTGCTTTGGGGCGAGTTGCTCGATGGAATTGTTACTCTGCTCTCACAGCTAGAGGATGAACCATATGTTCACATTGATTATGATGAATTAGAGAAAATTAAGGATCCAAAATACTTCTTGCTGACTTCTTTGGCAAATCTTTCTTCTCAATTTCGTGGTAGATTTCCACCGATTATCATTCGGTATCTTTCTTCTGCAAATCAAGCTACACTTCTTCAGCTATGCGAATCCTACGATCTCAGCATAGTATGAAAAACAGTGTCTCAAGGTAAGATTTTCATTTTTTGTTCCTCTACAGTCTTAGTTATATATGCTGCTGGTTCTTCTTTTCTCAAACTATAGCGAACTCGTTTTGGTGTTCGAGTAGTGAACAAATCTATTTCGGAACTCGTAAAGCAACTAAGTTATAATTCAAAGAAACCATTACGGTGATCGTCTCAAATGGCATAATTTTAGAAGTTGATACTCTGACTAGCACTTACTATATCTACCCTTTAGTTATAGTGTGAATATTCTAATGTCCCTTCGTGTTGCTTGCAGATTTCATCGAACTGTAGAAGGTGACGAGTTCTCAGCTGCACAAATTTTATCCTCCTGCAGATTTTCTTTGTTCCAGATTTCTTTTCTACATCTTACTTAAAGTAGAATCTCGCCATGAAAAGTTAACATCAGTCACAGCTTTTGCTTGCTTAGTGGGTGTTTTACATTGCTTATGCTATCTGCTTCTCTGCTTAATTAAAATCAGAAAAGCAATTTCAGTATCCAAACAGTTTCTACAAGTAAAAAAGTATAGTTTTTCCTAAGATGCTTATTTCATATCATCAAAAGTTTTTACTATGATAAGAAAGTGAGAAGCTGCTTAATTATTGCGTATTCCAAACACTGTTTCAGAATGAAATGAGTTAAAATAAACACATATGAGTTTGTTTGAGTTAACAAAGATACATCGAGTAATAACTCAACCAATCATCGGTAAACGAAGATGGATCCTTGTTTAGTCTACCCCGAGGGAGTCAAACCTTTATTTGGCTCTGACGCAGCCTAACCAGTATTCTCATGATTGTTTCCAGACTTCTATCTAGTCATCCCAAGATTTCTCTCAACGAGGTTTGAACATTGGTCTCTTATGAGACTTGGTAGACACGTTAGCACTAGACTCACACTAGGCGAACGCGAGTCGGTCATCCAAACGCCCCTAATCCTATTTTCTAACTTTTCTTTTCGCCAATGATACCACTACAAAAAAAGATAGGTATGTGGACGGTTTTTTTTGGACGCTTTTAAAATCGTTTAAAAAACCTTATAAGAAGAATACATTTTAAAGCGTGTAAAAAAAAAACACGGGCAAAACCGTCCACTTTCTGTACACGTGTCACTCTTTCTAATATTACCCTTATATTATATTAACCAAATAACTTTCACACTAAAACTCAAGTTTAATTTTAAATCGGACCTTTTATCCCCAAATCTTTTATCCCCAAATCTTTTATCCCAGCTTCATAATCAAAATCACTAATTAACCCCAAATCAAACCGTTCACTAATCAGTATGTGAAAAATAATCAGCTCAGTTTTAATTAATCAATCAATCACCGACGACCGACGACCTGTTGATTGAATTTCCGATGACCGACGACCTTCATCTTCCGATGACCTGTTGATTCATTACCGACGACCTTCATCTTCCGATGACCTGTTGATCTCTTAAAGGTAGTTTACGTTTCTATATTTCTTCGCTTTTAGTTGTTGATTCATTCATTTGTTACACATTTGGTGTTAGGTTAGGGTTTACACATTTGTTGATGACGTCATGATTGATTTATTGGGATATTCATGGTTTATTAATTTTTTCTTGTAATTTTCTTAAATAAGTTTGGTTGTTGTACGTGTATTAAAGGTTGTTAATGCAATAATGACTAAAAACGTTACTTGCATTTTTCGGTCTCGCTTAGTTTTGATTACGACAATATGTAAAAACAAGCATTTACGAAAACAACGAAAAACGAATTCTTGAGTTCAAGTATTTTTCATTTTACCCATTTTCACTTAAGGTATGGATAAACAAGTAATAACCTTAATCAAGTGATCAAGTGATTTAATCTTTTCTTAAAACTCACTTTTTATTAAAAGTGACCAGTTTTTATTAAACCTTATTTTTAAGAAAATGTTTTATTAAATTATTATTTGAAATTTGAAAATGGCATATTCTTATTCTGTTAAGAATATCCTTTCAGGATATTTTATACACAGATAAGACCTCCACCACTAAAGGACAAAAAGGAGCGGAGTCTAGTCCGGCGGTACCTTAGCGCCTAGGCGGTACCTTATCGATAAGGTACTGCGGGCTGTGATAACGTACCGCGGGCAGAACTAGCCGTTGGCTCCTTTGTCCTTTAAATAGTTGGCCATTCTCAGCTTTTCACCTCACCTCTTTTGCACATTCATTTCCAGATTCAAACCCCTTCATTAATCACTCAAATCTTTGATCATTTGTTTGATTATTACTTGTTTAAGAAGTGAATCTTGTTCTTCCATCTCTTCCTCTCCAAGTGCAAAGAGAAGAACACTATCCTAGTGAAGTGTTGAGTCCACCACCAAAGATCCATTGAAGATCAATTTTTATATACTTGTAGTTGTGTCATAGTTGTGAAGATCCAAGTAGTTGTGTCTATTTGGAAGTTGTGTATGTACTAAGTATAGTTGTGTAGATTGGTCCAAGCTACGATTAGGGCTCGACTTTTAGCTTAGAGTCGGAAATTGGTTAAGCGACGTGTACGGTTTTCTCCACCATAAGGAGCTTGTTGTGTAGTGAACTCTCGAGTAAGGAGTACTCGAGGAGTGGAGTAGGAACGAGGAGTGAGCTTCGTTGCCGAACCACTATAAATCATTGGTGTTCGGTTTGATCTTTCTTTACCCTTAACTCTTTACATTCCTTATTACTTTTTGCATGTACATGTGTTAATATTAGATTAGCTACACTATCATTCTTTATTCTTTGTGGATATATTTTTGTTAGTATTAGTTTAGCTACACTATCATTGTTCATATTTGTGCATAAGAAGATTTAACATATTTCCTCAAGCCTAAGTTTTTTAAAATAGGATTTTTGGAAACCATATTTTAACAAGTAAATTTTAAGAAACTATTCAACCCCCCCTTCTAGTTTCTACAATTGGTATCGGAGAGGGTTGCTCAAGAATTTTTAAAGTATATTGTATTTTAAAACTTGAATCGATCTATGGATTCCAACAAGTACCTAGAAGGGCAATCTATGCAAAGACCACCACTTTTTGAAACCGATAGTTTTATTTATTGGAAAAATAGATTTGAAACTTATGTGAAATCAAAAGATTTAGATCTTTGGCATGTTATTACTAATGGTGATTTTTTACCCTTTCAATTTAATGAAGTTTCTAAAACAAAAGAATTAGTCACTTTTGACAAAGCTAATGATGATACTAAAAAGAAACTTTCAAAAAATAATGAGGCTAAAATGGTGATTTATAATGCTTTGCCTAAGAAAGAGTATGAAAGAATTTTTATGTGTGAAACCGCTAAAGATATTTGGAACACTCTTTTAGTAACCCACCAAGGTAATAGCCAAGTCAAAGAAAGTAAAATCGATCTTCTTGTCCAACAATATGAACAATTTGTCATCTTAGAAGATGAAACTATTGATAGTGCATTTGCTAGGTTTAACATCATTATTACTAGTCTAAAAGCACTTGATGAAGGTTTTTCTAGCAAGAACAATGTTAGGAAGTTTCTAAGGGCCTTACATCCAAAGTGGAGAGCAAAAGTCACAGCTATTGAAGAGTCGAAAGATCTCTCAACTTTATCACTCGATGAACTCATAGGAAACTTGGAGGTTCATGAGATGATAATTTTGAAGGACTCGGAATTAGTAAAAACCAAGAGTGAAAGGAAATCTCTTACACATAAAGCCAAGAAGGCACAAAGTGACCATGATAGTTCCTCGGAAAGTGATGACGAGGAGTATGCATTGGCGGTGAGAGATTTCAAGAAGTTCTTCAAGAGACGAGGTCAACACGTTAGGCAACCAAACTATGACAAGAAACCATTGTCAAAGAATCGGTTTGTCAAGAACGAAAAAGGTGATAGGAGTTGCTTTAGATGTGGTGATCCAAATCACTTCATTGGTGATTGTCCAAATCCTGCTCGTGATAAGAACCACACGGCATTCGTTAGTGGCACTTGGAGCGATAGCGGTGAAGATGATGATGACAACCCCAAAGAGGAGAAATGTCTTATGGCTCACACTTCTAAAGAGGTACATTCCGAAACCGAATATTATAGCAATGATAGTTCCACTTTAGATGATATTGAATTTGAAGGCAAATATGATAGCTTACACTAACTTAGTCTTAAATTCATAGAAAAGAATAAAACCTTAAAATCAACCAAAACTAAGCTTGAAAATGAGATCAATGAACTTAGGGAGAAATTGGCTAAACTTGAGAAAAACAAAGAGGTTGATTTAGGTTACTTAAGTTGTGAGAAACTTAGATTAGAGAATGATGATCTCAAGAGCACCTCCATTAAATTGGAAAAGTTCATAAAAGGTACTAGTGCTCTTGATGATATGTTAAACAAACAAGTTCATTCTAAGGAAAAACTTGGTCTAGGTTTTAACTCAAATGAAGCCTCAACTAGTGAACCAAAACAAGTCAGGTTTTCACAGAAAACACCTTCTGGACGTGGTTCCACATTGTATGGCGCGGTTCCTTATCACTATGGAACCGCGGCCATAGATAAGGTACCGCGGCCAGAAGTTGATTTTTGTGAAAACTCTGAACTTTCTGAAAAATCTAAGTTAAATGAAAAACCAAAGCATCTTACTGTTAATAAGGTTCAATTACCCATACTTGACGACAATGCTATTAGTAAGTTCTATAAGCCGTTAAGTAAACCTCTCATGTTGGGTCAAAAAGTTGATGTGGCAGAAACTCAAAAAACGAAGAAAACATGAAGATATTGTCCAAGCGTTGTCAAGAGTTAATCAAGCGTTGATAAGAGCAAATTAGGCGTTGTTAGCTCAAGAGTTGTCATGTACAATGTAAGCATTGTTACATGCAATTCAAGCATTGACAAAACATAGACAAAGAAGCTTATGGAAGCTTCTATTTAGATAAACATGCAAAAGATATTCTTCATAAGTTTATTTAAATAGAAGATTTACTTGTTTATTCATCATTATCTCTTGTAAACCCTAATCCTTACACTATAAAAGGAACCAAGGGTCTTAGGTTTTATATATATAATTCATTCACAATGTAAACCTAAACGTGTGTGTGCACTAGACGTGGGATTCAATGTATACACGTCTAGTGATTGTTTGTTATTAATATAATGAACAATCCATTTGTTTTTAATTCATGTTATTGTGCCTAAACACCTTGTTAATGGTTGTTGTTCTAATTCCGCTTTGATTGTTTAATCATATGAACAATGATCATTCCTAGTAGCTTCAAAGATCCGGAAACCAAGGTTTCCACAATTGGTATCAGAGACTCGTGGCTCGTGATGCTAGGACCAACAAGGTGTTCGTGTTTCGAGAAGAAAAGAAAAATCAGTCTAGGGTTTTTCTGGACGTTTTTGTGTGCGCAGCAGTATTCAAAAGGTCATAACTTTTGATTGAACCGTTGGATCGTCACGAAATTTTATATGTGTGTTCTACATACATAGATCTAAACATCCACTGGATGGATTGTTGAGTTTTATCCCCAGGCAAAAGTTATTAAGCGTCAAAGTCAGCAGGGAGTACATGCAGTTTTCTGTGAACAGCCATGTTCAAAACACGATCTCTCCTTCGTTAACCGTTGGATCTTCGTGATTTTTGGACTGTAGGTTCTTGGCACTTGTGTCTAGGATCTCACCGAAGTGATCTTCGATTTGAGCTTTCATTGTCAAGTTATAGTCCGTCGAAGTTTGCTGCAGTAAGGGTATTCAATTTTTGCTTTCACATAAAATTATGAATTAGGGTTTCTTTAAACACTAGATCGAATTAAAGAGCAGAAGAATGAGGTTTGTGGCTGTTATGATTCAAGATAATACTTGATCTAAGGTTTATTTACAAACCCTAAGTTAGGGTTTTGATGAACAAAGTTATAAACCCTAGATTGAGTTTAATACAGAAAAGTATGAAGTTGATGATGGGTTGCTGTTTTAAAAAAGATGGAATAACAGCAACAATCAAGAAGTAGGTTTTCATGACCATGATCAGAAGGTGTGCTCATTGATCACAGCAGTTATAATCGTGAATACAAGGTTGCTGTTATAATATCTTGTTTTGAGTTAAGATGTTAAAGACACGTGAGATCTTGCTAATACCATGCAATACACTTCTCACGTTTTGATGAATGAGTGATCAGTCCACATAGGAGGTCATTGATATCTATTGTGTTCACACGATGAAATAATTATGATTGGCTGATTTTCAGGATTTAAAAAAAAGGGCGTGTGATATTTAAAGCTATTTTAAATGGCATGATTATATTGCTATTTTATAGTTCACGTCTAAGAACAGTAACGTGGGAAGACATGGAACAGCTTTGGATTTGCTTTAGAATGAGAAGTGGATGCAAAGTAAGTTGCTGATTTTCAGCAAAGTGGGTTACTGTATTCAAGAAGTCAAGGACGTATGGTGGAAAAGATATGTTCCTGTTTTTGTGGGTGATCATACGCAAAGATTGTGAAACACAAAAGACACAGTTTGTTTCCTGATATTTAGGGATTATGGTTTACTTTATGATTATTCCCTTTATATTTGGAAGTTTGAATATTGTATGGATATGATTTGCTGGGTGTGCGAGTTTTGGCGTCAACATGTGCATTTGTAAGAATTGGATTTATAGAAACTGGTCACGAGATATGTTAAAATAGAAGGGAAGTAAGCTGATAGGAAAGTCACGTGGCCAAGGAATTTTTGGAGCAACGTTGACAAGAAAGAGTGAACGCAACGCTAACAGAGTATGGTTTGACGCTGATAAGAATGGACGCTGACAAGGTTTATGGTTGGCGCTGACGTTTGTAATTCAGACGCTGACAGGAAGGAATTTGACGCTGACAGAATAAGTCAACGCTGATAGAGTTGACAGTGTTGTCCGATATATGGTATTTCAAGCGCTGATAGGTATTGTCCGATATTGGACAATACATCTGCCAAAGATATTGGACAGAAGAGGATATTGGACAACATAAGGTTTGCTGCTGTTTGAGAAAATGGGTACGTTTTAAGCACACAAAAAGGAGTTGTTTACACACGAAGGTACATGGAATCTCTGTTTTAATCTAGAATATCATGTTGATATTTATGGCTCGGATATTTTTCAAAGGAATTAATGATCTTAAAGCGAGTTAACAACTATTTGTGGGAATTTGATGGGTATTTTAAACTATGTAATTAGGATGGCCTTGAGAGTGGCTTTTACATATGGTATGAAGATGTTATTCCATTAAATTAATCATGAAGAGGTGTTAGCTTAAGGGGAAGAATTCTTATGGTAAGTTTGATGATTGAAGAAGATTTTCGCGAGTTTGTGTTCTATCATATCTTAAAGTCATGCACTCCCAGTCATAGACTTTAAAGGTAACTTGTTCGTGCTTTACATGGTTGGTGATGAAGGCTTGTCATAACACTTGAAGGAGTTACATTATCGTGCTCAATGTCTCACAAAGGATGAGAATATTGACAAGGGATCGAGGTCTACTTATATTTCCTCTATAAGTTCTTCATCACGTGGATAAAACAAGACATGGAACATAAGGTTGGGTTCTTCTACTTCTACATCAAAAATGTCATATTAATTGTTCTTCAAGATCATTACATAGAGCTACATTTGGAGAATCTTCAAAGATTGCATACATTGTTTACTTCCTTGTTGATGTGACAAAAAGGGAAAGAAATACATGCTACACTTGAGGGGAAGCAATTTGAAGATCCTGTACAACTTACAAGAGATACACATAGAGTTTTGCCACTATCAACTAGGGGAAGATTGTTGGGTCAAAAAGTTGATGTGGCAGAAACTCAAAAACGAAGAAAACATGAAGATATTGTCCAAGCGTTGTCAAGAGTTAATCAAGCGTTGATAAGAGCAAATTAGGCGTTGTTAGCTCAAGAGTTGTCATGTACAATGTAAGCATTGTTACATGCAATTCAAGCATTGACAAAACGTAGACAAAGAAGCTTATGGAAGCTTCTATTTAGATAAACATGCAAAAGATATTCTGCATAAGTTTATTTAAATAGAAGATTTACTTGTTTATTCATCATTATCTCTTGTAAACCCTAATCCTTACACTATAAAAGGAACCAAGGGTCTTAGGTTTTATATATATAATTCATTCACAATGTAAACCTAAACGTGTGTGTGCACTAGACGTGGGATTCAATGTATACACGTCTAGTGATTGTTTGTTATTAATATAATGAACAATCCATTTGTTTTTAATTCATGTTATTGTGCCTAAACACCTTGTTAATGGTTTTTGTTCTAATTCTGCTTTGATTGTTTAATCATATGAACAATGATCATTCCTAGTAGCTTCAAAGATCCGGAAACCAAGGTTTCCACATCTCATTGGAAATAGAAGTTTATCTAGATTATCTTCTACTCCACCTAGAGTACGGAATGAGTCTAAGCCTAGAAGTAGAACGACAACGCCTACAAGAGATAATCAAAACAACTCACGAACTAGAAGTAAAACTCCAACACCTAGAAAGAATAATAATAACTCTAAACCTAGATCAAACACACCTAGGAGAAGTAATAAAAAACAAAATGGTTACATGAACTACTACCCTCCTCCATTTTGTTCTCCATGGGGAATCCCCACCTCATTCATTCATCCCAACCAAATGCAAGGGATGTTTGGAACTAACAAGTTTGGACCCATGAGATATTGAGGACCAAATGTTTGATCTTGTGTATTGTTACCTAGATATGCTTGGGAATTGATTTGGAGCCCGATGAGTGGATTAAGGATAGTGGATGTTCTAAACACATGACGGGTAATCGAAGTTTGTTCTCGTATTACAAAGCATTTGATGGAGGTAACGTCACATTCGCTAGTAGTCTACGTGGTAATATCATTGGCAAAGGTACGGTTTCTCTTGACTCCATGACCATTGAAAATGTTGAGCACGTAGATAACTTAGGTTTTAACCTTTTAAGTATAGGTCAAATTTGTGATAATAAGTGTAAGGTCATCTTTTCGGAACATGACAGTGAAATCGTAAAAGATGGAAAAGTCATTGGAAAAGGTGTTAGAAAGCATGGGCTTTATGTCATGAAGGTTAATAAGAAGTCAAAAGACAACATATGTCTTGCGACTATAGATGATAGTTCTACTCTTTGGCATAGGAGATTAGGTCACACTAATATGCGTTTAATTCAATCTTTAGTCTCTAAGGAGTTGGTAAGACACCTCCCCAAGATTAAGTTTGATAGTCACTTTTGTGATGCTTGCAAAGTTGGAAAGCAAGTTCACTCAAGTCACAAAGCCAAGAATTTGGTTTCGACCTCTCGGTGCTTAGAGCTCCTACATATGGATCTCTTTGGACCTTCCGCCATACGGAGTTATGGAGGTAACCTTTATACCCTAGTTATAGTTGACGACTATTCTAGATTCACTTGGACTAGATTTTTGGCATCTAAGAATGAAGCTTTCGATCACTTCAAAATCTTTAGTCGGAGAATTCAAAATCAACTAGGATGTTGTAGAATCTTGATAACCTATGAATCTATGAAGTGGGTTGATGTTTTCTAGAGAGAGAAACTAGAGAGAGAAAGTGAGAGAGAACTATGTGATATTTTATTAAATGAAAACATGAAGTGAACAACAACCAACCCCTTTCCAAGGAGGAAAGGGGTATTTATACTTCCAAGCCACTAATGGACTTGGGCCGGCCTATGACAAGCCCATGGGCCGGTTCTTACTTAACTAAATAAGTATTTGTTAACTACGAGCTATTACAACATAAATAATATTGTGGAGTGACCGATACTTCTAATATACGTTAAAACGTATTTCTAACAATCTCCCCCTAATGGAGGTCACTCCACGTTACAAAGTTCTAAACCTAGCATACTATACTAAGTCTTCGTTCTTTAGCTCGTAGTCTTTTCTTATTTTTCTTTTTGTTGTGAATATGTTTATTGATCTTTTAGGCTTTGGCTTGAGAGCATTGTTCTTTTGGCCTTTCACGTGCGATCTTTGCCTTCTTGTGAAACTTGCCTCCTCGTGACTCCATGTTCCACACACTTATGTCTTTTTGTTGAATTCTCGAAAGCTTCAGAGTTTGATACAGCGGAAGACTTCATCTTGTACTTTCTTGAATTTTTGCTGAACTTTGATGCAGAAAAACATAAGCATGTGGGAACGACTTCTACAGGTACACCGCAACACCACCGTCTTTAACTGGTACACAGCAACGCCACCGTCTTCAACAGGTACACAGCAACGCCACCGTCTTTAACAGGTACACAGCAACGACACGAATAAAATGGCTTTGACATTTTATTCTAATTCGGTAGCATTTTACCTCCGGTCGGTGAAGACCGTTGGACGATATTAGATATCGTACCCTTGACGGATAGTTTCAATTAAGTAACTTCCTGACAGGATTTCGCGGGTAAACCCATTCTCTTTATTCGACCGTCCAAAGCTGACTGCGAACATAAAGAGTGAATCATTTGGATTAAAAAATCCTTATGATTGAAGCCGTCAATTCATGAAACCTGGAACAAGTGAATTTCAATTACGATTTTCACCATCGTTGCTTTCCAGTTGTCACGAGCTCAATTCATAAAGAATCTTGCACGTCACCTACCAAGTGCTGCTTGATGTTAACACTAGAAGGATTTCCACTCGTCACTATGATCAATAAAGTGTCACTCTGAGTGTTCTGGCAAGATCATATGATAATGCGTAGAGGCCTGGAACGAGTTTAAGTTCAATTAAGAATTAAACCACTGTTTCCTTCCAGTTTTTCACAAGATTGGTTCTAAAAGAACCGCACGTGTAACCTACCATGAGCTTGTTTGATGTTGGCTCAAGCAGGATTTCCATCTTCATTGTAATACTTGCGTATTACTCGGATGTTCTGGCAATATTACAGGAATACTGCGTAGGACTCATGAAAATCTCTTACTTTTCACAGTGTGTGAGAAAGTAAGGAATAAATGGAAAGTGTCCTAATGAGACTTTTGATGATCTCTTGGCTCTATACTCGATAGTGCGTTTTGATTTAGTGAGCGATGGCTGGAGAGGAGTGCCACCTTTTCAATACAGGTCTATTCGGAGTGAATAAACCAATAGATAACGTGTTGATCTCCGTGTGATTAAAACAAATACATTTTGAGAGATATTAGAGTTAGCTGGGAAGGGTTGTGCATTGCATCACTGGGTCCATGATGTCTTTCTTCAATATCGAGAATCATTAACAAAAATGACCTCAATAGGATATGTATTGACCCGGTTTCTGCCTAAAGTTGTAAGGAGGGCTTCTTTCTTTACACCCTTTATCCTTACAATTCTTTTTCATTCTTCAACCCCTTCAATGCTTACCAATACGTCATAACTAGCACCTTGTTGTGATTGTTCCAATGCTAGCTTAAGTACTTGGTCGGCATTCAGCTACGTTCACATTCTTTCTCCATCTTTCCTAGGACTTCTAATTCTATCTAAGGAATTGTCCTTGGGAAGATTCCATCGGCTCTGATGAATCATTGGACTAAACCTATTCCTACCACCCTTTTGTCACCACATCGTCGTGAATTAAGCATGTTTTGGGAAAGTATATCCACCATGAAAAATCATTGAAAATCACATAAGGTACTTGTGATATTGAAATCAAAAGTTTTGTACCTTAGGTGTTTTGTTCATCAAAAACGCCCCCCCTTAATACGTGCTTTACACATATTAAGTTGGATAATCGTTAAGTCTTTTTCATCTTTTAGCCAGTATCATTTAAATCTCCTTAATCCCATTTTCTCCCCTTATCCAAAATGTTAACCATTAATATTTGGGATATTGAATGGATTAACCGGTCTTTGGGTAAAAAATGAAATCGATGTGTGGCCATAGAACATGTTAATGTTCCCCCTTAAGTTAATAAGGGATAGTTGTAGTGCTTTAGTATGATATATTTTGAAATATTTAGAATCTCGTGAGAAATTCTTGAAAAATTATCATACTTTAACACTACATCAAGCCGTACAAGCACAATATTCACAAATATACATATTCACAATTGAAAACCAATATAAAGTGGACCTGAAATGTACGACCCATTAGATGGATCGTTGCAGTAGCTTGTGGTGCACTAAATATGGTCTACCACCAACGAATCTTTCCAAGCTCCTCATCAATCTACGTTCATGGAGCTTTTGATCAATCTTCTTGATCACATACTTCGCCATCTGCCGATAACCCTGATGCCAATCCTCAGTCATCTCTGGTAAAGTCCCACCCGAATTAAGATGCTCCAACTTTCCTCTGACATATAGGAGAGTCCCATCACTGTACTTATAAAGCTCACCCACCCTCATAAACTTCATTAACCCTCGACTGTTCAAGTAGAAAATCCTGCAATTCGGAACAGAAATGCCGGTATAGGGACATCTATCTACATGTTGAGGTAGAACTTGATTCACTGGACGGGTTAAGTTGAGCTTCCTTTGGTAGCTTTCGACTCCCAACTGAAGATCTTCAACTCGTTTCTTGATAACAACGCTTCGTGTGAACATACGAAGTGCTGTATTCAAGGCCATGATGTCTTCACGAGGAATATGTGTGAGTTGATCCTGGGTCATCATAAGCAACATATCTTCAATATCCTCAAGGCGAATGATAGAAAAATCTCCCTGCTGGATTTTGTATTCTCTGTCATCCTCCCTTTTTAGTCGAATCTCCGTTACATGATAGTAGCCATTCTTGGCTTCAGTTTTCAGCCCTAAAATACTGGAGATTCGGATATCGGATCTAACGTTGCTTCCTGAATTGGCTAAGCAGCAACCCCTGTACGCCCTTCGGACTCGTTCGTTCAAATGAGATGCACCTATAACAGCATACATATCATAATTACGAGTTACCCTTGGGACCCAGAGTCGGTTTACCTTTTCCTCGATCCAGGGTATTGTCCCCCAGTTAGCAGCTTTCAGCAAGGTCAAGGAGGTTGCGTACTTTGATGAACCCTTTAGAAGACACTCAAGATCATAGGTGACGAAAAAGTCGAGAGCAATCTGATTATCTTGAGAAGGATCAAGTGGAGGTGGAGCTCTTTTTGATTCATGAAGACCTGGCATTTGAACGGTATTCAGAGCTTTCAGGATCTCATCAGCATAATACTCGAACTCCCTTCGGGTTAACCGGGTTTTGGCGCGAATTCTCTTATCCTTAAGCGCTCTCTTCACCAAAGACGGATTAACCGAAGTCTTATACTCATGAGCCAGAAATGCGCACAAGTCAATCGGACTGCGGATACGGAGATATAAAACATCTCTGTCAGCGTCTGTGATCGGATCATATTGCGCCGCTGCCGTGATCCAAGCCTGTGACGGTGCAGTCTCGTCAATCTCCAACGTGTCTGCCCAATCCCGTGTGCTTGACTCAGGAACAGTAGATTGGGGTTCTTGTTGTAGAGGAGTGGAAATGTGAACATCTGCTGGTTCTGATTCAGGCATCTCGGCGGTGTCATGAACGGGTGAGTGTTGTGCAGCTTCAGGTTCAGTTTCCGATTCTGCAATCACAGGAGCAACAACAACAGAACTAACAGGGTTAGTGGTAACAGGTATAGACACATCAATAGATGTACCAGGAACTGATGATGCCGTAGTAGCATTCACATCATGACGCCACTTGGATCGTCTTGATTCCGTGGAAGTAGATTTTTCCTTTGCTGCTGCATCTTTCTTAGACTTGGTTCCAGACTTGGCAGGTTTCTTTGAGCTGGCAACCTTATCCCCCTTTTCAGGCTGTTTACCCCCATCATCATCCTCATCGCTATCCTCGTTGCTCCCCTTAGCACTCTCCTCATTACCATCACCACCATCATCACCATCATCATCATCATCATCATCCTCATCATCATCATCACCACCATCGTCATCGTCATCATCCTTTTCTTCTTCTTCTCCTTCTTCTTCCTCTTCTTCTTCACCAGTACCCTCTTCGTGTGCACTATCATCTTTGTCCTCCTCAGGTAGAATGTGATAAGGTACCACACTTCCAAACGTTTTAAACAACCTATCATCCTCCATGATAGCGTCATTCAGGGATTTGTAAAGAGCCCGCTGAATCCTAGATTTATCAAACGATCCAAGTTCCCTCATACGAGCTTTGAGAATCTTCTTCAATTCAAAATCCGTCAAGTCATAGGCAATTTTGTAGGCGGATTCAGAAGGATTGGATGACTTGATCATCAAGTTATCAGCCGCGAGTGTCTTCAACTCATCACGTAGTTTAGGCATAATGGATTCAACGGATTATTTCACTCTCTCTTCAACAGAAGCTTCAAGTGCTTCTTTTTGCTCCTTGTATTTATCCCTCATCGCTTGAAGTCTAGTGATACGTGCAGCATGCTTATCAGCTTCAGCCTGCTTAACCTGAGCTAGTTCTTCTGCATGAGCTTTTCGTGTTAACTCCATCTCTGCAGCGAACTTAGCAAGCATCTCTTCTTGGGCTTTCTTAGATGCTTCTTCACTTTGAGCTCGTCTATGTAGCTCTTGGCGAAGTTCATCCATCTCTCTTTTGTGATTATCCGTATGTTTATCCAACATTTCGGCCATTACAAATACAGCCATTGAAGACGTTGCGGAGCTGCTCTGGGTTGAGTGAAGAGGCTCGGTTGTTACTACGGTACTAAGGATGGGAGTTATTGGTGGTGGAAGGAATGGTGTTGAAACCGGTCTGGTTGGTAAGGGTTGTATTGGTGGAGGTTGAGTTGCTAAAGGTTGAGTTACTAACAGTTGAGTAGACACCATGATTGTAGGAGCACCGGACTCTTTTTCAACACTTGCTGAAACAGGAATGGATGTCTCCTTCGAAGTAGAATACCGTTCAGGTGACCCAAACTCATCAATATCCTCTGGCTCCTCGTACTCTTCTTCAATATTTATCCTTGCACCTGAACCACTACCGCCCGTATCTTTCCGACTCCTTTCAATAGCTATCTTCATTAATTTCCTCTCAGCCTTGTCAAGAGTAGGATCAACAACATCTTCTTCGTCACGTAGAACTAACTCATCAGCCTTACCCTTTCCCTTCTTAACCTCAGTCTTCTTCTTCTTGGTTTCGGGTTCAGGTAAAGTAGCTGGTTGCTTGCGTTTACCTTTACTCTTGACCGTAGTAGACGAGTCTTCTCCAGTCTGAAGGCTTGCTTTTAGCTTCTTGATTTCTAGCAGCAGTAGCTTGTAATTAGCAGAACCTTTAATTCTATCCGTCAGAAGGTAATCGGGAATAGGACCAGGAATCACACCACCAGATGGTCCTTCATGCCTTAAATCCACAATATGATCAGCCTCTTCAGTGTGATGACGACTTGCTGCACGCCTATCAATTGTAACATCATTCTTCATAAAATAGTTAATGATAAGCTTGATAAACCGAGGGTAAGGAAAGAAATTAGACTTCAGCTTCTTGTTTTGGAAGAGTTGAAAGGTGAATTCTTCCCATAACAACAATGCATAATCTGCATTTGCACCTTTATACATTCCATGGAAGATGTTCATAATAGGACTGCGCAAAGCATCATGCCCACTTGTTTTCGGTGTAAGACATCTACTGAGAATACCCAACATTGCTCTCCATGGTTGTCCTACTTTAGCAGTGGTAAACTCAGACGCAACTTGTATGTCAGGACATCCAATAGCATCAAACAACTCCATGAGTTCGTCTTTAGTAGGATCCCTCGAAAATGCCATACCTTTGGGTGAATCCCTAATGCCAAATATCTTACGGAAGTCTGATACAGTAAGTGTCTGTTGTTTGTTGTCGATGGTGAAGGTGATCTTGTTTGAAGTGCTTTCCTTGGTAGCCCAGAACTCATACATGTAATCATAAGGCACCGAGGCTGTACTCCTTAAAGCATTCTTGAAATGAGATTGATCAAGGATTGCTATGGCGACTTTAAATCCATGGTGAGTGGATTTTGAGACTGGTTTTAGCCGGTAGTTGTTTGGTATGAACTTGAGGGTTCGTGCTTCAGCAATTGCGGCTGCTCGAGAGTCTTGGATTGCTTGTACTGTTGGATTAGTCATCGTATCTGCTTAAGATAAGACATGAAAGGTTGATGCACAAAAATATATAGATATGTATCATTCTTACTTCTAAGCATAACACATTTCATAGCATACTTCAACAAGTACTTATAACAGATAAACACTATTAATTAAACAACTCTTCATCCGGAACTTTCCTTCACTCGGAACTCTTCATTCGGAAGTCCTTCATTCGGAACTTCTTCATTCGGAAGTTCTTCATTCGGAACTTCTTCATTCGGAAGTTCTTCATTCGGAAGTTCTTCATTCGGAAGTTCTTCATTCGGAAGTCCTTCATTCGGAACTTCTTCATTCGGAACTTCTTCATTCGGAACTTCTTCATTCGGAACTTCTTTCATTCGGAAGTCCTTCATTCGGAACTCCTTCATTCGGAAGTCCTTCATTCGGAACTTCCTTCATTCGGAACTTCCTTCATTCGGAAGTTCGTCCGGAACTTCCTTCATTCGGAAGTTCGTTCGGAACTTCCTTCATTCGGAAGTCCTTCATTCGGAAGTCCTTCATTCGGAACTTCCTTCATTCGGAAGTTCGTTCGGAACTTCCTTCATTCGGAAGTTCGTTCGGAACTTCCTTCATTCGGAAGTCCTTCATTAGGAACTTCCTTCATTCGGAAGTTCGTCCGGAACATCCTTCATTCGGAAGTTCGTTCGGAACTTCCTTCATTTGGAAGTTTTCAAGCTATGTTCATCCGGAACTTCAAAACACACCCTATTCAAGATTAATCTAGGCGCGTTTGTGAGTTTAAAGGCAATCTAAAGCAACTAAACACAATCTAATGATATTCCGAGCAAAACCCACCAAAAACCCCTAAATAATTAACCCTAATTTAAGCAAACGAACCCGAATTTGATAAGCTTGCTTATGCGAACTAATTAACTGGATTAAATGATGAATTATGACGAATTAGGAATTAAATGATTGATGTTTGTACCTTTTGGAACGGATGAAACAGATTAGATTGATTGAAAACTAGTGATTTTGGTGAGAGCTTGTGTGTGTGAAAATGGCGGCAAGGTAAGCAGAAACAGTGAATGATAAGAAAAGAAAAACGTATGGGGGGGTTTTGGTTTTGACTTAGGTCAAAAATTTTACAAGTTTCACCTATGTCACCTTAAAACCCAATACTTGTCTATTCTTTTCCCTTTTTATCCCTTATATTTTCAATTTTTCTTAACCATTGTTAAACTTAGTCAACTTAATCTTTGCTTAGCTAAACTAATCACGACAATCTCACACAACTTAAGTATCGCATCCAATAATCAAATCTCCAAGATCTTAAAGCAATTCCTATCACATAGAAAAGCACAAGTTGTATTCTAAAGCAAGACCACACAAAAACCATTCAGCCAATTAATTTCCCACAAACACTTTTGAAAATCGATTTAATGACGAAGATGATTTAATATTCTCTCCCCCTTAAACGTAGACCCGTTTTCTATTTAAAGAGCGGTAGTCATAGTTTTAAAGAGTCAAATATTGATGAAATCATTTCCAATTAATATCTTGAAAAAGATTGATTCGTGGTGGCAATAAGATTTCTCTTATTTTGACAAATTAATGCACTGAGACGTACACTAATTCGTGTTAGACCAAGTTGTAAAGTAAACTTGATCCCTTTGCATGATTTGGCTTGTAAATCATGCCCGAGAAAATTAATTCCCGTTGTGAGCCAACGTTTTCCAAGGAAATACGTGACTTTAATATGAAAACCGGGTTGCAGTCTGAAATAACTACAAGCCATAATGGGCATGTTATAAAAATGTACAACTTTTATACGGACTCTATTTATGGCACCATGTCAATATTGATCGACATTTCTAAGGCCGTAAATATTACCGTACTAAAAGACATGCCCGTTTTAAAAACGAAAAATATTTTTGGTTTTTCTGGATTTTATAATTTTTATGGTTTTTCTAGGTTTTATATTTTTTATGGTTTTTGTTGGTTTTATATTTTTATATTTTTCTTTTTGTGGTTTATATATTTACGATAATATACATGATCACGAACAAAGGATACTCTGAATAGTTTACCACCACTATTCAGCTGATTCTTCTGCCAATTCTTTGAGAGTCGCTGGAGTGAATGATTTCATGCCAAGCTTGTCGATCAAAAACTCGATTCGTCCTCGATCTAATGCTTTAGTGAACATATCTGCCAGCTGGTACTCAGTAGTGACAAAATACAGCTCGATCACTCTGTTCTCCACCTGCTCTTTAATGAAATGGTAGCAAATGTCTATGTGATTGGCCCGGGAGTGTTGAACATAGTTGCAGCAAAGGGTAATGGCGCTCTTGTTGTCACAATACATCTGGATTTTGTTGAATCCCAAACCATAGTCAGTTAATTGTGATCTCATCCAAAGGACTTGAGCATAACAACCGGACATGGCGATGTATTCAGCCTCCGTGCTAGAAATTGTAGCGCTTTTCTGCCTTTTTGAAGACCAACTAATCAATCTGTCTCCAAGGAGTTGTACAGATCCAGAAGTGCTACGCCTCGTGTCTTGACATCCAGCATGATCGGCATCTGCGTATGATATTAAAGCAATAGAGGAATCTTTCGGATACCATAGACCACGATGAAGTGTTCCTTTTAGATACCGAAAGATCCTTTTAACAACATGTAGGTGCTTTTCGGTAGGCCGAGCCTGATACCGGGCACACATGCATACAACAAATTGCAAATCAGGCCTGCTAGCAGCCAGATAGAGAAGGGTGCCGATCATCCCACGTTAAAGTTTTGGATCGACAATAGTCCCATTCCTATCTTCATCTAACTTGGATTTCTCCACCATTGGAGTGTCCACGGGGTCACAATTTTCAAAGTTATATTTCTTTAAAGATTCTAGAGCATATTTGGATTGATTAATAAAGATGCCTCTGGGATTTTGAGAAATTTGTAATCCTAAGAAAAATGAAAATTTTCCCATCATTGACATCTGAAAGCGTGTGGACATTATCTTCTCAAAACGATTAGACAATTCTATGTTAGTGGCAGCAAATATTATATCATCAACATAAATTTGTACCAGTATCATGTCGTTGCCCTCCTTGAGAGTGAATAGAGTGGGGTCCACCTTGCCTTTGGAGAAGCCTTCCGAAATGAGATATGTTGAGAGGAGATCATACCACGCGCGTGGAGCTTGTTTCAACCCATAGAGAGCCTTCTTAAGCTTGTACACATGATTAGGAAACTCCGTGCTAACGAACCCATCCGGCTGACTAACATAGACTTCTTCCCTTAGTTCACCGTTCAAAAATGCCGTCTTCACATCCATTTGATAGACGATCATGTTCATATGAGCAGCATACGCAAGGAATAGTCTAATGGCCTCCAATCTTGCAACAGGAGCAAAAGATTCTTCAAAGTCTATACCCAAGGCTTGTTTATATCCTCTAGCGACCAATCTAGCCTTATTCTTCAATACTGCACCCATCTCATCAAGTTTAACCTTATAAACCCACAACAAAGTAAGGATGTTAACCTTGTCAAGGAGAGGAACTAATTCCCATACTTCAAGTCTTTGGAATTCATTGAGTTCCTCCTGCATGGCTTCAATCCAAGATGATTGAGTCATAGCCTGCTGCCAATTTTTAGGTTCAACTTCAGAGAGAAATGCATCAAAGTAGCAATAGAGTGCACTCTCTTGTAATTGATGGCGTGTAGATACTGGTCGATCTAGATCTCCAATGACATTCCTAATTGGGTGATCTTTTGTCCATTTGGTGCTATGATTTTCAATCCTAGGTGGTCTGGAGTGAACAATAGAAGGAGCTTCTTCTGAGGTAGACGCGGCTGAAGGGTTTTCAGGTATCCCTACACCAAAGAAAGGAAGCTCTTGTAGATGAGCATATTCTAAATCGTGATCAATAGAATCCTCTTCCACATCATTAGGCACAAGTAAGGGTGACGATTAAGGTGTAGTTTGAGAATCACTTGGTAAGGGTGCATCCGGTTCAATGTTAATTGAAGATGCATTTGATAAAGCTTCATTAGCAGGAGCAACAACTTCAGGGATTGGAGCTATCACTACAGGTGCTGGAACTTCATCATTTGGGGGATCAAAGAATTCGTCAAACAACGGTTGAAACAGTTTATCCCACTCGGGCCTTGTTGGTGGTAAAAATGATGTAGAAGTAGGATTATTGGGAACTAATCCAGAACTAATAGCACCGGTTCCCATCTCATGAAGCGCGGGTTCAGAGCTGTGTTGCTCAGAAGCCATCGCTGTCAGTTCATCGAAATCTGCGTCCATAGTTTCTACAATCTTACCAAGACGACGGTTGTAAATTCGGTATGCTTTCTTGGAGGGTGAGTAACCAATGAAAATACCTATATCGGCTTTCGGTTGAAGCTTGCCCAAGTTCTCACTATTAATGTTTGGATAACAAAGAGCACCAAACACATGAAAAAATGAAACATCGGGTTTACGGTCATGTAGAAGCTCGTAAGGTGTTTTTCCATGGCGTTTCCGAATGATAGAACGGTTTTGGGTGAAACATGCAGTAGATATGGCTTCTGCCCACAAGAACAATGGAGCGTTCGCATAAATTAGCATAGTCCTAGCAGCTTCCATAAGCGTACGATTCCGTCTTTCAACGACACCGTTTTGTTGTGGAGTGCGTGCAGCGGATGTTTCATGTGAGATACCAACTCCTTCATAGTAATCACGAAGAGGCTGGTTGACGAACTCTGTTCCATTATCTGTACGAATACGGCAAACAGTAGTATTCAAACGTACCTGAATGAATTTCAGAAAAGTGATGATAGCCTTCGGTGCTTCATCCTTTGTACGTAGAAATCTAACCCATGTAAACCTGGAGAAATCATCCACAATAACCAGAATGAATTTCTTACCGCTCACACTTTCAGTTCTCATTGGCCCACAAAGATTCATATGCAAAAGATGAAGTTTTTCTTGATTGGTGTCTTCAGCTTTGGGCTTGTATGATTTCTTGGTACTTTTCCCCCTTGAGCACGCAGAACATAAATGGTCCTTGTGAAATTTGAGCTTTGGAAGACCACGAACTAATTCGTTTTTAGCCAGATGATTAATAGCATCAAAGTTAAGATGAGATAATCTACGATGCCATAACCATGACTTGGTCTTAGATGCTTTAGAGAGAAGACATAATGGAGAGGCGGCCATCATGTCTTGTAGGGACAACCTATAAAGATTTACACCACGAGATCCCTTCAACAAGTCTTTTCCTTCCAAGTTGCGGATGAAACAAGTGTGTTGTCAAAAAGCAACCTCTAGGTTGGAATCACAAAACTGTCCTACTGAAAATAAGTTATGACCAAGACCTTCTACATAGTATACCCTTGAAATCGTAACGTTTCCAATCTGATATTCACCATACCCCATTATCTTTGCTATATGATCATTACCGAATTTAACCGTTCCAAGAAACTTGCTGACGAAATTTCGGAGCATCGAGCGATCTCCGGTCATATGCTTTGAACAACCGGAGTCCAAATACCAGAGGATGATTTAGACCACCTGAAAATATCACCACACGAAGAAAATGTAGAGGTATCAGAATCTGAATGTTCCTTGTTATTAGCAGGTACAGATTCAATAATCTTAGATTTACTAACTTTAGGTTTCTTAGATTTCCTAGCCTTCTTCTTCCTAGTTGGTGGTGTAGATTCTAGTTGGCTTAAATCCTGTGGTATTTCTTCACTGATAGGCACTATAGTGGGAGCTGACCTAATTAAAGGGCGCTGTTTCCATACTTGAGTGCGAGTGTGCCTAACTAAAGGACGCTCAGACCTAACCTCAATGGATGCATTCCTAGTTAAAGGGCACATTTTTCCATCTAATGTAAAGGTCCTACCAGTGGGACGCCATTGCCAGCCAACTTGGGCACGAGTTCTACCTGTTGGCTTCCATTCAAGACCATTCCTAATGGCATTCATTTCATTCACATGATCAATAAGACACAAATCATGACGTTGGGAAAACATACATTCATTACAATTCCAACAATTCAAATTAGAATTCACGAATGGTTTAGGCTTCTGCACAGGCGTAGAGCTTTTAGTCTTAACATGATTCTTTTTATTTAAAACTGAACTAGCATTCCTAGGATGAGCTTCTACTTTCTTCTTTTTGGTACTACTAGTGGAGGGCTTGATCTTATCTTTCTTGATTGGCGATCCTTTAGCCTTAGTAGTCTTTTTTAATCCTGTAGAAGGCAAAGTGGGAACATTAGCAACATACTTTAAAGGTGCCTTGCTTGATAGTGCCAATGACGGTTTTGCTCCTGGAGTCTTATTGAATGGAGTTACAGCAATGGGCCTGTTTGTAAGTAGTGCAGAGCCTGGTTTACCTATGTATTGCAAATATGCTAAGCAATATTGAACTCGCTTAATATATTCATGAGCCGAATAATAGTAGCTACTTGAGGGATCTAAGGCATAAAGATCGTCTAAAATATCCCTAACAAGATCTACATGCTTAATGGCATTCCTCATATAATAATCGTAGGTAACCGGGTTTCTCTTATGGAGCGGGTTCTTATAAAGCACTACTGACTTGGTTGTTGGAGCACTAGTGGACGGTGCAGAGTCGGTAGCTAAGTTTTCAACAACTTCTTGTCGGGTGAGAAGAAGTGTCTCCTTTAACTCGGCCAAAACCATGTTTTTGTCAATGAGCAGGATGTTTAAGTCAGAGATTTCCTCTCATTTTTGGTTCAATTGTTCAACATAAGATTGTTGCTGTGCCGCATTAAAAGCGAAGCGTTCTTCTAGTGAACCATAAAGTTGGGACATTCCCTGTCTTGCACGATCCATCTCCCCTAGAATAGACGAAATTCTAACTTCTAAGGCCTGGTTTTTAGACTCTACAGCCTCTAGTTCCAATTTTAGTGTTTCATTTGATGACACATCTCTCTTCAATCTCATAATCTCTTCCTCTAATGCCTTAACTATTGCAATCATCTTGTCACTCGTCTCAACACCGTTTTCACAACTATTTGTTATCAAAAGATCCTCATTTTGAGTTTGTTGTTTTAATTCTAAAGATATACAATGTTGTTCTAGTTGATTAAAGCGTTTTGAAAGTAAATTGTAAGAATCTTGTAGCTTTAAAAACTCAGCGTTAGATTCGTGACAAGAATGATTATCTACCTCATTTACAGTATCAGCAACATTTACAGAGAGATCACACACATCATCACATATATTCACAGCATCACAATTAATCATAGTGGATGTAAGCTCATTCGAATAATTAACATTTACAGTAGTAAGCACATCACATGAGATTACTTCGGACAAGAATCGGTCATATTCGGATAAAATCTTTTCCTTTTCAATTAGTTGTAGTTCGTATGCGGTGTCCATTTCATAAAACACTTTTTGAACTTCTCCAATTTAAAACTCAAGATTTTCCTTAAGAGATGCAAAACCTCCTTTTAGACTTTCGACAAATGGATTGATCTCATTTTTAAACACCTCGTTCATGTGTTCGAAAGCCCATTCCCCGGCGTTTAGGCCATTTGAAGTCGTACATTCCAAAATGACCTTGTCAAAATTAGTAAAGTATTGATTAATCTCTTGCAAGTTTAACCATACAGTGCTAACAAGTGGAAGATCCTTTGGAATTTCCTTAGGACCTTCCATGTTGACAAGTGTAGGAAATGTACTAGGGTTTTCTTCATTCAACATGTAGGTTGGTGCTGTAATGAGATCTTTGTCCATATGGAAGCGAATTCTAAAATCCATTTTAGCAAGCTCCTGATTCATTTTAAAATAATCACAATCGGGATATTTTGCAAAATTGTATGACCGATTCTCATCAACTAGATCCTTATTGGTGCGATCATCGAAAATAGCAATCGGGTCTAAGACCAATCCTATTTGGGTTGCATTATAAAGTCTAGGATTATGGCTTAGAGCTTGTTTTGCATACCGTGGGTTAGGGGGAAGGCCTTTTTGACGTGATAAGTTAAATTCTCTGAACGAAGCATCAAATAAGTGCACTAGTTGAGAAACAGCGTATTGTCTTAAAAGCAAATAATCTAGACTTCTAATCTTATTAGCAGCATTAATCTCCATTTCATTCTTCTTAGACTCGAGTAATTCAAAATCCGTTTGAAGTTTTTGAAAATTAGTGACCACTAACTCTTTTTCTTTAAGTTCATTAGAAAGATTTGCTCTTAAGATTTCAATTTCTTGCAAATGACCCATTTGTTTGTTTCGAAAATGATCATATTCGGGATTAGTTAGAACACTAGACGAAGGCACTAATTCCAAAGTGTGAACTTTCTCGTTGCTTAAGGCAAGCTCATCAGACAAATTCTTATTCTTAGCTAGGGTTTCTAAGAGTGCAGCATTCATTTGGCTAAGTAATGTAGCAGGAACCATGACCAAATCTTGTTGAGCAGGAGTATGCGTATGCGAAATGGCTCCCGGTTGTGATTCACTCAAAGTCTGGGGACTCACATTAATATTACTATCATTGATTGTCTCCTCATTTGAAAGACTCACCACTGATGAGTCATTCGAATCAGCACGCTCTTGCACAACTTGATGTGGTTGAATACTAGCATCAGTGGTATTATCAGTGGTATTAATAAGTACCTCAGATCTCTTTTCTGGCCCTAAGCTGGAAATAGTTGCCATAAGAGCTGCCTTTGCAGATTGAAATTCATCACAGTCTGAGTCATACGCATCAAGATCATCTGCTTGGTATGCTGCATTCTGTGTGGTGACAACGTCTTGTTCAGCAATCCCTGGATCAGCAAGAAATGCAAGCTCCTCTTCATCAAGTTCCCTTCCTTGTGCCTGAGCATTCACCAGATAAATCTTCTCTGCAAACCATTGACCATCCCTTCTCCTCTTGGGTTTCTTGCAATCCCTGGACATGTGACCTTCTTCCTTGCAGTTGTAGCATGTAATCATTCTCAACTTGCCTGTAGAATTAGCCCGTGGAGGAGTGTTGACCATTGGAGCAGGATTGACCGTGCGAGCATTGGTAGTTGATGTAGTAGGTCTCCCCTGATAAGGTTGAATAGGTTGAACCATGACCCTGCCATTCTTAATAGTAGCTTGTTGGCGAGAATCGGATGAATTCCTCAACTGATTGTTAGTAGGAGCTGATCCCCTAAATCCTCGTTTGCTTAATGTCCTTGTGAGATAAGCAGACATAGTGGTTAACACTTCAACTGGGTCAGTTCCTTGTTTGAACATAGGAATGGGGACTTCATCATCATCACAATACATTGCTTGGTCTTGATGAGCTGCATAATCACTAGAAGGAATACTCATATGGTCAGGGTAGCTTGTTGGATATGCTGCATTCTCTTGATAAGAAGAATATGAAGATTGAGCATAAGGTGCAATACTTGCTGAGTGATGTTGTGAAGCATAGTGTGGTGAAGGTGCATTAAACCGATATTGTTGCTGATGTGAGGTGGGTGGTTGCGGTAGAATCAAGTATTGGGGAAAGGTTGGTGTCATGTAAGGTGATGGATGATAGGCTTGTTGTCCCAAGATATAAGGAGTGTTGTTGTGAGACAAGCTTGGTTGATTCGCCATCAAAGCTAAGGAATCAGGGTACATACCTCGAGGCGAACGGTGCATGATCACATGTTTCTCATGCTGCTGAAGAAAGCATATAGTTGATCCAAATTGCACTTATGCAAATCCCTGGTTAACTTAACATCGGTAATATACTCACCCCATTCAGCTTGAGGTAAAGTATTCAAAAATTTGGTGTTAGCCTGGAATGGAGCAATCACGAGATTGTATACATTCAGATCATTCATGAGAGTAGTGAATCTGAAGTAATAGTCGTGAAGCGTTTCCCCTGGGTTGTACGTGAATCTATCAAATAGATCATACAATTAACATTCCCTTTCCTGTTTGGTAAGAGACGTACCTTGTAGCAACACCTTTAGACGTTCCCATAAATCCTTTGCCACCGTATACTGACTTACCATCCGATAGATGTCATGTGGAAGAGCTTGGAGAATGGTTTGAAGAGCCTTTTCATCTGCATCGGCAACAAGTTGTTGAGCTGGTGTAAGTTCTTCAAACTCCCTTGGTCGAGTCACATTGTTAACCACGATGGTACCATAGTCAAGTGGACCATTTAAAATTGACTTAACCATAAGCCTCCCATAAACCGGTTTTCCCTTAAGGTAAGACATCATCCGGCCTTTCCATGCTTCAAAAACTTCTTTGATGAGCATTGGAGGGCGATTATCCGTTCCCGTAATGACGGAAATATCCGTAAGGGATGTCATCTGAGGCATTACTGAATTCGGATTCATTTTGTTCACTTCAAAGAGACAAAGATTATCGGTTGATCGAGCAGTGAAGTAAAACTTGTGAATTGTGTTGAGTTTTTGTTGTAAGAAACCAAGATTAAATCCTCTAAAAAATCGTCGAAAAAACAAGTAAAATAACCCTTGATTCGGAACTTTTGTTGATTCGGAAGTGTTGATTCGGAAGATTTTGGCTTGGAATACCTTGATTCGGAACATTTGGTTCGGAAGATTTGATCCGGAACTTTTGTCTTGATCCGGAACTTTTCCCTTCATCCGGAACTTTTTCCTTGATCCGGAACTTTCCTTGATCCGGAACTTTTTCCTTGGTCCGGAACTTTCCTTGATCCGGAACTTTTGGTTCGGAACTTCCTTGATCCGGAACTTTTGGTTCGGAAGTTCTTGATCCGGAACTTTTGTTGATCCGGAAATTTTCGTTCGGAACTTTTGGTTTGGAACTTTTGTTTATCCGAAACTTTTTATTGATCCGGAACTTTTTGTTCGGAACTTTTGGTTCGGAACTTTGTCTGGGTAATCAGTAACTTGTAACAGATGAACAGTCGATCAAAAATGGTGATTTAAACCCAGATTTTTTACCAAATAACCCAAAAAGATTTGTGATTTCTACAATAATAAGTAAAAACTAATACTTATCTACTAATCCCAATCACAAAAACACCAAAAACTCCAAGAATCAAGATGGATCTTCTTAAAGAACACTAATACAATCAAAAACTAAAAAACCACACAAATCATTACCGTAAATCACCCCATAGCTCTTGATACCAAATGTAGAATCTTGATAACCTATGAATCTATGAAGTGGGTTGATGTTTTCTAGAGAGAGAAACTAGAGAGAGAAAGTGAGAGAGAACTATGTGATATTTTATTAAATGAAAACATGAAGTGAACAACAACCAACCCCTTTCCAAGGAGGAAAGGGGTATTTATACTTCCAAGCCACTAATGGACTTGGGCCGGCCCATGACAAGCCCATGGGCCGGTTCTTACTTAACTAAATAAGTATTTGTTAACTACGAGCTATTACAACATAAATAATATTGTGGAGTGACCGATACTTCTAATATACGTTAAAACGTATTTCTAACAGATGTTCAATTGTTTCTATTAGGACGGATCATGGTAGGGAATTTGATAATGAAGTGCAATTTGGTGCCTTTTGTGAAGCTCATGGTATTACCCATAACTTCTCGGCTCCTCGCACTCCACAATCAAATGGGGTAGTTGAAAGGAAGAATAGGACTCTCCAAGAGATGAGTAGGACGATGTTAAATGAGCAATCGTTGCCTCAAAAGTCTTGGTGCAATGCCGTAGATACATCGACTTATATTCTCAACCGAATTCTTATTCGACCTTTCCTAGGAAAGACCCCCTATGGGATTCTTAAAGGTAAGAAACCCTCATTAGAATACTTTAGGGTGTTTGGAAGCAAGTGCTTTATCCTCAACACCAAAGACTACCTTACCAAGTTTGACCCAAAGTCTTATAAAGGTATCCTTTTAGGTTATTCCAAAACTAGTAAGGTCTACATAGTCCTAAATAGAACCTCAGGGGTTATTGAAGAATCACTCAACGTAACCTTTGATGAAACCCCTCCTTCACCCAAGACACCACCATTGGTTGATGATGACTTGGATGAATTAGAAGTAGTTAAAGTTAAAGAGGTTAGAAAAATAGGAGTTGAAGACCTTAGTGTTGAAAAGGAAGTAAACATTAAGGAGTCTAGGGATCATACTCTCAATAATTTCATTGGTGACTTAAATCAAAGGATCCTAAGATCTCAAGTCCAAAACCAAAGCAACTTCTTTTGTTTTGTCTCCTTGATTGAACCTAAGAATGTTAAAGAAGCTTTGACGGATGAGAGTTGGGTCATTGCGATGCAAGAAGAATTGAATCAATTCATTGCCAATGATGTTTGGGAACTTGTTCCTCCACCTAGAAGTTCTACCATTATAGGAACCAAATGGGTATTTAGGAATAAGCTAGATGAGAATGGTGTTGTGTCTCGTAACAAGGCTAGACTTGTAGCTCAAGGCTATAATCAACAAGAAGGGATTGATTATGACGAAACATATGCATCGGTAGCTAGATTAGAATCAATTAGAATCCTTTAAGCCTACGCTCGTGCCTTAGATATTAAGCTTCAACCAATGGATGTAAAGAGTGCATTTCTTAACGGTTTGATCAATGAGGAGGTATATGTGGCTCAACCTCCCGGCTTCATTGATTTTGAGAAACCGGACCATGTTTACAAGCTTAAGAAAGCACTTTATGGACTCAAACAAGCACCCAAAGCTTGGTATGATAGACTTAAAGCGTTTCTTGTTAAACATGAGTATACCATGGGTATGGTAGACAATACACTCTTTACAAAGAAGAAAGGTCCTCACCTCATAATTGTACAAATATATGTTGATGACATTTTATTTGGCTCAACTTGTCAAGAATTATGTGATGACTTTGCCAAAATCATGCATGATGAGTTTGAAATGAGTATGATGGGCGAACTTAACTTCTTTTTAGGACTCCAAATTAAACAAATGGACGATGGTATTTTCTTTAGTCAATCTAAGTACGCTAAAGAAATGCTAAAAATTTTGGATTAGAAGAATCTAGACCAATGAAGACCCCTATGGCCTCGGATACTAAACTCACCGTAGATGATGATTGTGAGTCGGTAGACAACACCAAATATAGAGGTATGATTGGTAGTTTGTTATACCTAATGACAAGTCTACCGGATATCATGTTTAGTGTTTGCTGTTGGGAATAAATTATGGGTCAGTTCACTAGACGCTGTTGAGAAGAATTCAAGCGCTGATAAGATGACATTGGACGCTGACAGCCAAGCGTTGACATTGAAGAAGTCAACGCTGACAGCCTTGAAGATTAGCACTGATGGAATATATCTTCATACGAATCATTTTGTTTATTTGTTTCTTTATTTGTGTATGGTAAAGATAAGCTCGACATTGTATTTTCTATTATTATCTTTACCTAGAATAGTTGATTCGTAGCTTATTGTACAAGACTTCTTGATCTATAAAAGAAGATCTTTTAGGTTAAAGTTAATTATCAGTTTTCATAAGTTTTCACAAGTTAAACCTCTTTCATTGTAATCTTCGATCATTCTAATACAAGTGAAAGTTTGTTTAACATCTTTGTGTTTTAGATTAAGTGTTAATTCCGCATAACACTTAGTTACTTTATTCATAAGCAAAGGTTTCTCTACGTGTATTACTTGATCTAATCTCGTATACACAAAGCTTAATCGATCTAAGTTTGGGATCAACAAGTGGTATCAGAGCTTGTTGAGAAACTTTTGATCTTTAAGTAACGCAAGAACCCTAAAACACCAAAAACCCTAAAAACCCTAAATTTCTCAAAACCCTAAAAACATCATGTCTGGCACAAATCAGCCTTCTGCTTTGCTACAAAACAACTCCACAAACCCTAGTATCAAAATTCCCATGTTTGATGCCAGGAACTTCGAGCTTTGGAAGTCTAACTTTGAGCAATACATAGCCATCCATGACTATACTCTTTGGGAGATTGTTGAATATGGGAACACATTCAACAAAGCTCAAAAAGTTGCCAATGCTATTGCCACAAGGATAGCTCTTCCTAATTGTCCTGAAGCTGATAAGAAGGAAAAGCCTGAAGATGGAAGAGCTGTATCTGCTGAAGATGTAGCCAAGAAAAGGGTGGACATGAAAATCTTGAACATCATGAAACACGCCTTAGGTCATGAGAATCAGCACAAGTACAAACGCTTTGAATCTGCAAAAGCGCTTTGGGAAGCTCTTGAAGTAGCACATGGCGGCAATGCTGACACAAAAGAAGAAAAGAAGAAGCAACTCATGCATGAGTATGCTGTCTTCAAGGCTCAACCCAATGAGAATCTCAGCAGTGTGAGAAGTAGACTGCTTGATATCACAAGTCAACTTTCCTTCATGGGAACACAGATTGATGACCCTGACTTGAATGCTACTTTTCTCAAAAGTCTTGGTGATGTATGGAAGATTGAGACAAGATCCATTCTTGTCAATAACACCCACAAGACCTCCAGGTTTGATGACATCTTCAACAAACTAAGACTGTTGGAGAATGAATGGCTTTTGGAGAGTGATAATAAATCTTCCAGTAGCAACATGGCCTTCTTCTCACAAAGTGAAGGCCAATTTGATTCCATGAACTCCTATGGACATCCAGTCACTGGATCTCAATGTGTCAACGCTGGATCACAGTCTGTCAGCGCTGGATCATATCCTGTCAACGCTTTATACTCAAGCGCTGACACACACAACTTTGGCGCTGATAGAATTAAACCTGCTGGTTTAGATCTAGATACTGTGTGTGCATTCATTGCTTCTTTGCCCAGTGATTCAAGGATTACATATGAAGATCTTGAGCAGATAAGTGATGAGCAATTGGAAGAGATGGACATCAAGTGGACTATGGCTCTTGTAAGTTTAAGAGCAAACAGGTTTAATAAAAGGTTCAAGAAGAAGATGACCTTTGATGCTAAGGATGTCGCTGGATTTGACAAATCCAAAGTTGAGTGCTACAATTGTCATAGGATGGGGCACTTTATGAGGGAATGTAGATCTCCAAGAAGATCTAATGCTGGTAAGCCTTCAAACCAAATGGTTAAGAGCCAAGATTCCAAGGCCATGGTTGCTGTTCAACAAATTGATGGTGTTGGAGGATGGGACTGGAGCTGGAACTTTATGGCTAAGGATGAGGAAGAGAACAGAGCTTTGGTTGTTGAAGTTAAAGAAGAGCATGTTGAATATGCTCTCATGGCACACTCCTCCTCTTCATCAGATAATGAGGTATATGATGATGCTTTCTGTTCTAAGGGTTGTCGTTTAAATACTGAAAAACTAAACCAAGAGATAGTAAAATTATTAGATGAGGCAAGTACTGAAAGATGCAAAGTATCTAATTATCAAATTGCTCTTACCCAAACAGAAAAGACAGTAGCTGAGTATAAGAAAATGGAGTTTGATTTAAAGGATCAAATAAATATCTTAAAACATGAGTTACATCAAAGTAAAGATATTCAAGATATCACAAACAGGGTTAATCTTGATTTGATAGCTCAGTTAGATGAGGCTAACAAAAATAAAGATAATGTGAGTCTTAAAATCCAGAGATTTGATAAGGCCACACAATCCCTAGGAGAGTGTGTTAGTAAACAAAGAGACTCTAAGGACATGAGTGGGATTGGGATGAAAGATTATACTGGTGACCACCAGCTGGGGATTTCTATGGTGTCCAATCAAAGGACTTATCTTGGACTGGCTTGCCAGAACTCCAAGAGAAGGAATTCATTCCTCCACCTAGAGTGACTTCCCCGTTGAAGAATACAAACAAAAACTGACTGACCTAGATGAGTGGAAGAAAGCTAACCACACTTTGTTTGTTAAGGGAGGGTTGTTGTGTGAAAGTCCAAATGAGCCCACACCAATCAAGAGCCATGATCCTACACCTATTAAAGTCACACACCCAACCACTGGCAAAGTTGTTGACCTTGGCCCACAAACTGTTAGAAAACCTAGTGTTAAGTATGCAGAGATGTATAGGAATACTAGGTCACCAAAAATCCAAGTTAGTAACCATGGAACAGGCTTCTTTGCTTCTAGACCTAAGACTATGTCTAGAAAAGCTTGTTACTCATGTGGTAGCTTTTCACATTTGGCATACAAATGTGTCAACGCTTCCAATGTCAACGCTGATAGGAACCATTTCAGCGCTGACAAAAGTCAACATAGGTCAAACACTGTCAGACCCAATACCTTTGTGAACAAAAGTTCACAAGTTGTTAGACCAGCCCCATTCTTTTCTAGAGGGTCTAACACACAAGGCCTAAGACCTTTCCAAAAGTCAAACACTTGGTCCAATAGGCAATGGGTTCCTGTAGCAAACCCTAGGTTTAACGCTGATAAAGGCAATCGGGGCGCTGACAAGAACAATTTCAGCGCTGTCAGACACACTGCCAAACCTAGGTATTTGCAACCACAGGGAAATAGGTCTAAAGCTTCTACTAGCTTATCATGGAGACCAAAACAAGGCCAAAACTCTAATTCTACTGGTCTTTCTATGACATGCAACAGGTTTCATTATATTTCAAAGGCCATGTCAATACCAGTTGGGGTTAACTGGAAATTTCATTCAAAAAGGGATGAAAATGGGGTTGTTATGAGAACCAAGTCTGTTCTTGTTGAACAACCAGATGAATCCAAGTCTTCCAAGGCTTGGGTTCCCAAAGAAAACTAATGTGTTTTCTTTATGTGCAGGGCATTCAGAAGAAGATCAATGATTATGGATATTGGGATAGTGGATGCTCAAGGCACATGACAGGGAAGGAAGACTATCTGACAAACTTCACTCCTATTCAAGATGGTGATAAGGTATACTTTGGAGGGGGCTATGACACCATCACAGGAAAAGGAACCCTTATTACCAATAATCTACGTTTTGAGAATGTCTTCCTGGTAAAAGAACTGGATTATAATTTGTTTAGTGTATCACAAGTGTGTGATAACAAAAATAAGGTTCTTTTCACAGATACTGAGTGCTTGGTGTTAAGCAAAGATTACAAGCTCCCTGAGGAGAAATACTGTGACACCCCAGGCAAATCTCACATCGGCTGTGGCCAGGAGAGATCCATGGTTCATAAGATAACAGTCGCCTTCTCATGACAACAACGCGTTTTGTGGTCTACTGCAAGTGGGGTTCTTAGGAACTGGCAGTTAAGCGTGCTCATGTCAGAGTAGTACTAGTTTGGGTGACCAGCCGGGAAGTACTTACAAGAGGGCCACAAAGCAAAGCCGTGAGCCTACGGGCAAAGCGGACAATATTGTTGTATGAGTAGGCGGGATGTTACAAGTGGTATCAGAGCCACTCTTGAGCCGTTCGGGATGGTGGGGCAAACCTCATCGAGGACGATGAGTCCCGAAGGGGGGGTGATTGTGACACCCCAGGCAAATCTCACATCGGCTGTGGCCAGGAGAGATCCATGGTTCATAAGATAACAGTCGCCTTCTCATGACAACAACGCGTTTTGTGGTCTACTGCAAGTGGGGTTCTTAGGAACTGGCAGTTAAGCGTGCTCATGTCAGAGTAGTACTAGTTTGGGTGACCAGCCGGGAAGTACTTACAAGAGGGCCACAAAGCAAAGCCGTGAGCCTACGGGCAAAGCGGACAATATTGTTGTATGAGTAGGCGGGATGTTACAAGTGGTATCAGAGCCACTCTTGAGCCGTTCGGGATGGTGGGGCAAACCTCATCGAGGACGATGAGTCCCGAAGGGGGGGTGATTGTGACACCCCAGGCAAATCTCACATCGGCTGTGGCCAGGAGAGATACATGGTTCATAAGATAACAGTCGCCTTCTCATGACAACAACGCGTTTTGTGGTCTACTGCAAGTGGGGTTCTTAGGAACTGGCAGTTAAGCGTGCTCATGTCAGAGTAGTACTAGGTTGGGTGACCAGCCGGGAAGTACTTACAAGAGGGCCACAAAGCAAAGCCGTGAGCCTACGGGCAAAGCGGACAATATTGTTGTATGAGTAGGCGGGATGTTACAAGTGGTATCAGAGCCACTCTTGAGCCGTTCGGGATGGTGGGGCAAACCTCATCGAGGACGATGAGTCCCGAAGGGGGGGTGATTGTGACACCCCAGGCAAATCTCACATCGGCTGTGGCCAGGAGAGATCCATGGTTCATAAGATAACAGTCGCCTTCTCATGACAACAACGCGTTTTGTGGTCTACTGCAAGTGGGGTTCTTAGGAACTGGCAGTTAAGCGTGCTCATGTCAGAGTAGTACTAGTTTGGGTGACCAGCCGGGAAGTACTTACAAGAGGGCCACAAAGCAAAGCCGTGAGCCTGCGGGCAAAGCGGACAATATTGTTGTATGAGTAGGCGGGATGTTACAAGTGGTATCAGAGCCACTCCTGAGCCGTTCGGGATGGTGGGGCAAACCTCATCGAGGACGATGAGTCCCGAAGGGGGGGTGATTGTGACACCCCAGGCAAATCTCACATCGGCTGTGGCCAGGAGAGATCCATGGTTCATAAGATAACAGTCGCCTTCTCATGACAACAACGCGTTTTGTGGTCTACTGCAAGTGGGGTTCTTAGGAACTGGCAGTTAAGCGTGCTCATGTCAGAGTAGTACTAGGTTGGGTGACCAGCCGGGAAGTACTTACAAGAGGGCCACAAAGCAAAGCCGTGAGCCTGCGGGCAAAGCGGACAATATTGTTGTCTGAGTAGGCGGGATGTTACAAGTGATTGTGACACCCCAGGCAAATCCCACATCGGCTGTGGCCAGGAGAGATCCATGGTTCATAAGATAACAGTCGCCTTCTCATGACACAATGCGTTTTGTGGTCTACTGTACGTAGGGTTCTCAGGAACTGGCAGTTAAGCGTGCTCATGGAAGAGTAGTACTGGCTTGGGTGACCTGCTGGGAAGTCTTCACAAGAGGGCCACAAAGCAAAGCCGTGAGCTTACGGGCAAAGCGGACAATATTGTGGTCTGAGTAGGCGGGATGTTACAAGTGGTATCAGAGCCACTCCTGAGCCGTTCGGGATGGTGGGGCAAACCTCATCGAGGACGATGAGTCCCGAAGGGGGGGGGGGGTGATTGTGACACCCCAGGCAAATCCCACATCGGTTGTGGCCAGGAGAGATCCATGGTTCATAAGATAACAGTCGCCTTCTCATGACACAACGCGTTTTGTGGTCTACTGCACGTAGGGTTCTCAGGAACTGGCAGTTAAGCGTGCTCATGGAAGAGTAGTACTGGCTTGGGTGACCTGCTGGGAAGTCTTCACAAGAGGGCCACAAAGCAAAGCCGTGAGCTTGCGGGCAAAGCGGACAATATTATGGTCTGAGTAGGCGGGATGTTACATCTTCAGACAAAGATACTTTTAGTCATAACATGACATAAATAGAATACTTATACTTACAAATTCCTAACATAACTATATCTCACAATCTCCATATTTAGGCAACCACAAGTGGCCTTTAAAACATTTAACGCTATTGGCTTCTCAATTTTAATGGTTCACATTAGTCGCGAACCCCTCTTTATTATCTATATTATCCTTTTTACAATCATTGTTTATTTTTATATCGTTCGGCAATTTATTTTGCACCTTCATTATTAAGGAACATGTCCTAATTAGTTCGTTATCTTTTATACATAATGTGTCGGTATTTATATTCACTTCTCATGATGATATAATTATCATGTCCACAATTCACTCAGATATTCTTTCTATATTATGCGTCAGTAATTACATTCACCTTTCTTCATATTTTCTAAGTTTCAGTTTCGTCTTATCTATCATTTTTATCAGTTTTTCTCAATCCGGCGTTTAAAGCGTCGATAATTATTACAATTAATTAAATAATAATTATTAAATTTTTATGAAACGTAAACGTAAAAATTTTAAATTTCTTAGTTCGACCAATTATATAAAATGTTCAAAAATAATTTGAATTTAATTAACAAGATTCTTGTTGATTTATCGAAAAAATTTAATAAGATTTCGTAAATGTTCGATAAACCTTTGTCTATACTTTGGTCAAAGTATTCTTAGTTGAAAAGTAAAAAGTGTCATTTCAAATTTTAAGTCATGGTTTAAATGTTAATACTCAATCCTTCTTAGGTTGTCTTAAGGTATACACAAACATTTACCCCTAAACAAAAGTTTAGTTAAATGGTTTGTGTATAAGGGAATAGTCCCTTATAAATCCTTTGTTAAAATATTCGTTAAAACATATTTGCACATTCTTTTTGGTATAACTCAAAGTCTTAAATGACTTCTAAATTTTAGAGAGTCATTTTATATTCCATTATCTATTAATCACACGGTTAAATCAGGTAAATGATTAAGTCTTAAATCTCATGTTAAATATTCAAGGTACAAGTTTTAATTGTTCGGCCAATTCAGGGCAATCTATAAATAATTATTAACTCATTTT
The DNA here is from genome assembly GCA_025667525.1 of Glebionis coronaria. Lineage (NCBI taxonomy): Eukaryota > Viridiplantae > Streptophyta > Magnoliopsida > Asterales > Asteraceae > Glebionis > Glebionis coronaria. Next base: position 560,671,499 of record CM046882.1, on the reverse strand, counting down.
TATTCTTATAAACAAACAAATGATCCTTAATGATCACAAGCATGAATTTATCAAAATACAGCCTACACACGTGATTCACCAAATTTATGAATGCTACATGTGCATTGGTCAATCCAAACAACATCACGTGAAACTCATAATGTTCATTACAAGTACTAGATGTAGTGACTGGAATAGATAATCTTTTTCGCAGATGCGAAGTTGATGATAACCATGCCGAGGATCAAAAACCTTGTAAATGATCGAACAAATCTTCCATTACGAGTTATGGATATCGTTTTCGATTGTCAATTTACTCAGTTCACAGTAATCTATAAATACTAGGAATGATAACACCATAGCTCTTCATGATGACGAGCTCGGTAGAATAAAATCTTTCTCCGACAACTCTCTCAGTTGTACGGTAATTCCTTAAATTCAGATGGTGCTGACGTACAGTGCACAAGCCACAAGTGCAGCATCGGAAATATAATCAATACCAAATTCAACTTGCCTTAATGGCGAAAGTCTAGGTAATTCATCAACAATACCTCCTAAAGTTTCAGATAACGGAAACATCTTTTAATACATTTACTTTAAGTTCTTCAAGATTATAGTATCTGTGACTAATTCACAATCATTCACGGTATAATTTCAAGTCTAAAATGCAGGATATGGTCATCCATCAAGAATTATTTAGATCACTTTTGATTATCAACATCTTATCTTTTAAGGGAATTCTACTCGAGTTCCCATCAATTTAGACAATTTCGTCATGTCATAATCAATCAATCCATTCTACTGGCATTACTAACTTTCCAGTTTTATTGCCGTCGATAAGATGTGAACTTCTTAAAAGACTAATAATAATTCATAATCCTTCACAAGTTCAAGAATATCTGGAGACACAACTACTTATTAAAAGAGTAAGGTCAACGCATAATCTATGCGAGAGAATTTCAAATCAGATACAGACGAAAACATTTAACGAATACGAATATATCCCATGTTTTCATAATTTGAGTACGCATTCGAAAGCTCCTCGGATCGTTACCCAGGTCATTCAAATGAAATCAAATCATAAGAAATGATAAGAACGTCAATACATCCAATCGGGTATCAACACTCGGTAATCAGATACTTTTCCTAAAAATCTTACTACGGGAGAATTGGACAAGAAAGAATTGTCAATTGTCAAATAAGACAATTTCCACAGATGAGTAAATTCAACTCAGAAGAATAGATGCTACAGGCACATATGTAGGTGTCCCTAACACTATGTCCCTATTTTTCACTTCTTGCAGATCTCATAAATTTTAATCTTCCACAATCTTCAAATAAAATGTAGTGTTTATTATTCAGTTTTATGGTGACTACTAATCAGCCTTGCATGGTCCATTTCAAATTGTATGTAGGCGCGCAACTATATACAATTTCAAGATTAACGATGCAATACTCAGTTCGTCAAAATTTTATCATCATGTTTATAATAAAAACATTTTCATGCTTAATTCTTAAATAAGAATCAGAAATATATTTACAAAGATTTTCTTTGTTATGAAAACAATTAAGTTTTCCAAGGTGTTTCATAAACAACTTCATTTTGATAACAATCACTTGTAAATCTTACTTTGAATAATCCTTATTGTGATGAAAATTTAATTTTTCTCAAGGGATACGGTTTTATCTTATAAAAACAATGAGTAATCTGCAAAAGAGTGATGAAGAGTTGTTCACCAAGAACTAACTTTAATATATAAGGAAATGAGCTTTAGCCAAATAATCATGAGGTTCATGACCTCGATGGCACTCACGAAGAATGATTCACAACGTAACTCAAATCAAGATGAGTACCTGTTCAATGGTTGCATCACTAATGCGAACATTATGATGAAGCAATAAAAGATAGATAACATCGATACATGTAGAATTTAGCAATCAAAGGTAGTCTTTTTATTAATCACAAACAAGTCAAAATTGTACCGTAACACATTACGTGTCACTATGTCATACAATTCTCAGAACACATCCTACCAACTGATATCTCAGTTAAGTTAGGGATTCTTTAAAGATACCACAATGAATACTAGTCTACAAGAGTCATTTGGTGTTCCACATGTCCCGGAAGATCCATCGGTCCGAATTCAGAAGAAGATTTCTTCAATTTATTTCCTGGACACTGGGCATCCTCATTAGTGGACAATGGCCTAGGAACAACCTTTAACACAAACTAACAATCATTTAAAACTTTATAATTCAATCACAAAACTTAACGATTTCCTCTTAACAATTTATTTTTCCATATGGGTTAAATTTTACTTTATTCAAATTTCAACCACTTTTATACTCAATTCGATATCCTACTTCATTCTCCAATACTTTCAATCTTTATTCTTAGGCCTTAAAAGGGCAATATAAGCTCATTATGAATAACACTTAATTCCAATCCTATTAGCTCTTACAATAACAATTATCAAATGAGTCATTAATATGAAATGACTTGATCATTCAACTAGACTTCTCGGAAAGGTATTAGTGGCATGAGGCTTTTGGGTAATGGTTCTAATAACAGCCTCAAGTGCAACATTCACCCTTTCGATTTCAATTTAAGAATTGGATGACAACGAATCAGATGACATCTTCCTAGGTGGTAACGTTTTGTCAAACTTCACTCTATAAGGAAAGATCGTCATGACATCGATATCAGATTTAATCTCGCCAATTCTTTTTCAATATCGCAATCAACTAATATCTACATTTCTACGAATATCAACCATTTGTTGGGATCATAAATATCCACAACTTGGTTTAGATCTAGGATAGCTTGAATTTCTACGAGAATAGCTTTGATTAATTTACTAGGGGATTTAGGGTTCCTTGTGACAATCTACGTCGTATAAATATCTCGCATAAATATCAAAATAATCATCAAACAATCATGTAACAAAATTACATCATATATATATAATCCAAGTTATATATATATTAAAATAACACTTCTCAGTCTGGCCTTGTCGGTAACTCGGGAATTCTTCGGCACCGTTATAGTCAAAAGATTTTTAGACATTTTTAGAAAAATGTTTATAATTAAAAGATTTTGAAATGTTTTATTCAAAACCTTGATTTTAAAAATCTTTCGTTCTCTATAACGAGAGCTCTGATGCCAAACTGTAACACCCCCAAATTTATACAATTCAATACAGCGGAAGACTAGTTGGTGTTACGGGATAGCACATTACTCACATCATAGACAACGCATAAAAATCGCGTCGTTTATTAATAAAGCATTTTAATTCATAAATATCAAAGTTACATAGGTCCCATGTCATATTATTTCATACAAAGTTTTACAAAGTATTTGAATGGAAAATATTGTTTAAGTGCGGGCCATGAATTCTTGTCGTCTTCCCGAGAATTACCTTCAAGTACCTGAGATAAAACATGTTAAAAGAAAAGGTCAGCGATAACGCCGAGTGAATTCATAGAGTTTAATAAAATCCATCAATATAATATCCGTATAAAATTATTACTGAAAATCATCTTGTACAAATCATTTTAATAGGCCATAAAATAGCCAAAGTCATTTTATACAAATCTTCATCAAAATCATAATATAGGCGTTTGCCTTAAAAATCATTATACGAGCCAATGTCGTAAAAACATCATACAATACGTCTTATGACGTTGTATAAAAATGAAAACCGTTATACGAATATGGTTATGAAAACCAAAACACGAACATAATATCAATAGTATGACCCTGTATTGCTAGTCAGGCAATACATCGTAATTCAGAGCGTCTATTAGTATTTCGTTAATTTGGATTATTATAAGCTGCATGACATTGTTACCTTACTAAACCAACAACGGGTAGCTAACCCGATACCAATTTTGCCCATCTAAAGTAGCGTGTCGTCACAAAGGTCACGCTATGGAAATCTTCTCATGCATAAATTTGCTTACCAATCAATGTGGCACGACGGGGATCAACCGTCAAGGCGCGAACTGGGGTGATCGTCCCCAAATAGTACTATTAAATGCATAAGCGTCTACCAAATCCCGGTAGTTCACAATTCATGCTAATCGGACTTTTAGTGACATAACCTAACTTTAATAATCCATTTAATTTCATCTATCGGGTCCTTTAATCATTTATCGGGTCATACAATCGGGTCATTCAATCATTCGGGTCCAAAATCAATAAACAAACAATCGGGACAAATGGTGTCCTATTTTATAAAAACTAACATGTTATCTCCCTCGCGGGTTTATAAAACATTTCATAAAAACATTTAAAAGAGTGCGAGGCTATGAACTCACGTTGATGTGGGAAAGCGGGTTATCGGCAACTCGGACGTACGGTACGTGCTTCAATCACGGAAACCTAGACAAATAATACTCGTCATAGACTCATGTCCAATGACTTTATAAAAATAACAATTATTTATACATATGATGATTATATATATATGATGATCAAGTGGGTTTACATATTCTCGTTTACTCATTCTAGTGTTATATGTCGATAACTTTTATACTAGTTTACTAGTTTTACCTATTTACACGTTTTAAGTTCAATAAACTTATTATAAGTTACTTAACTTGTTTTAATCCATTTTGTACTTATATTATCAGTATTTAAACTTTCCATGTTGGGCCCAAATGGGTTAAGCCCAATAAGTTCATTTTACAAGTTTTTATCTTATTAAGTCCAATTATTAGTCCAATATGTTTAGTTAGCTCGTAAATGTCCGTATTTCCTATAGTTCAGGTTTTATCGGTTTTTACTTGTCTTAGTTACTTATACATCAATATATGACTTTTATAAACTTTACATTAGACGGGTTTGGTCGTCTAAGTTTTATTTGGCGAAAAACGTTAATTTTACGGCGATAGCCGAAAAAGTCGTAAAAATCAAGTTTATAGTTTTTATTACTTATAAATATTATTTCACCACCATTTATATAATTTATCCATTTAATTAACCTTTTATACATTTATATAAATAAGTTTTAACATTAGTGGGTTTATATTTTTACATTTTATACATTATAATGTGAGTGCTTATATAATATTAATAAACATTATTTCCAAAAATCTGATTTTTAACTTCATGTTCACCATTTTTACCATATCTAGAGTTCTATAATGAATTAGAAGCTCATTTTTGGGTGACATGTTCTTCATATTATGTGCTACACTTAACTTAGTTATAGCTACTGCCCATTTTGAGTTTAACTTGCCTTAACAGTCCCGACAAAACTGCTTATTCAGATTAGACCACCTAACTTGTTTTGATCATATCTCACTCATTATTTTGATTCCATTGCATGGCCAACTCTCACATGTGTATAACATCTTCTAATTACTGTAAATGGATCAAATCATGCAATTTTATCAGTTCATCTTTTAGTTATATACTGTTTTTATACAGCCAACTAAATAATCAAGCTTTTAGCTTCATTTCTTATAGTTATTAACATTTTTAAGCATATCTATCAACACTTGATCCCCACACAACATTTTTATCATCATATATACATCATATACATATACAAAATGAAAGAAAATACATTTGTTCTTTACAAAATAACAAGAGAAAAATGGAGAGGATGATCTTCTTTACCAACCAAGTGTTTTTCTTGTTTTTGGAAGACAAGAACTTGATGAACACAACAAATATCTCCAAGACCATCAAATATCAAGAACATAGGTTGGAAAATCAGCCCTAGGACACAAGCAAATCACCTCCAAAGATGTTAATATGGCCATCAAATGAGCAAGGCTTCAAGAGAACTCCTTAATAGAGCTAGTAAACATGTGGTTCATGGCTAGAAGAGATCAAAGAGGGTGTTTGTTGCTTAGTTTTGGACGGCAAGAGGAGAGTGTTTGAGAGAGTTTTGAGAGGATTTTGCATTTAAGGAAATGGTGGAAGTGAAAACTAGTAGCTAGTTTTGTGAGTTAGTGGGAAAGTATGGCTTAAAATGTAAGCTAAGCTTACACTTGTAACATGTTAGCTAACTTGATGCCACCTTAGTGTGTGGTGTCAAGTAGTGCCGTCCAAACTAAGCTAGTGGGGTGGGACAATGTGTTTTGTCCCATCTCACTAGTTTACGGGTATTTCTCGATTCTAATTTCCTCGATTTGCGTGCCCTCGGGTCGTTTTACGAAAAACGTTTTTATAAATTATGAATCAACGTCACAAAACGAATCCAATAAAAATTGTTCCATCAAAAACGGAGTTCGAAAACGTAAATACGTAATCCTAAGGTTTCCGGTTTAGTCGTAAAGGACGTTAAAATAAAATTGTAAGTCCTAATCTCTTCTCGTAAATTTGTGAGTTTACGAACTAACACAAATTTAAAACTCCAAAATAATATTCACGGATAAATTTATTTTCTGAAATGTCGGACTGTCACCAAAGACGGTGTATGTAAACGTAAGCACGTAACGTAGAATCCTCCGGTTTAAACGTAGTCGATGCTACTTCAAGACGTAAATCCAAATTTCTTCCCAAAAATAAGTGAGTTCATATTATAACCTTAAAATAATATTTTCAAATAATTATCTGAGAATAAAATATCAACCATAAATTGACGGATTGTCACAAAAAGGGAAAGGATCAAGCTGAAAGAAGCCAGCATGATCGATGAAGTTGCAATACTGAATGTCTCTAGTGAGTTTGTAAAGCATGTTGGTAGTGATCCTAAGAAGCTTCACAACATGGAAGGTGGTAGAGAATTTATTAATAAACAAGAAGAAGAACTGAAAGCCATTCAAGAATCAATGTTGAAAAGGAAATGACAAAGTAGTAACCCCAAGAATAAATTGTATGATCGGTACGTCTGGATCACCACTGAAAGAAGACGAATTAAGCCCATCACCAACATAAAAATTAGTCCTAACTACAAGCCTATTGCTATGGAAGTTCATATGAATAAGGATGAAAGAAACTTTGAGGTTCGAACACCCTTCAAGTTTAGTGATTAAGTCTTAGTAAATGGGATGAATTGAGAAGGATCATCAAGACAAAGTCAAACAAGTGTATTCCTGATCTACTAAAGTCTTTGAGCAAAAAGTATACTAGGCTAAAATAAATCAAGAAACAACTTATAATTACTAAATATCTTCTACTGGCTTAGCAAGATCCATCTTAAGCAAAAAGCATAAATAGAAAAAGCATCGAGCTGGAGCATGAAATCAAGTTCCCTGGTTTAGAATGTAACATATCACTTCTTAAAAATGTACCCTTTGTAAATGGAATGGTTATTGAAGAACCTGAATGAGGTATCCTATTCATTGATGTATTTGGTGAAAAAGCATTTCAAATGATGAACGATATTCATACGGTAAACATTGAGGCTCTTTTGATCTATCTTTCAATGGCTACACACTTTCAGTCAGAGAGAACATGAGATTTTCTGAGAAGCTCGTGGAGTTGATTAGAAAGAGACCAGATAAAGATATGTTGATGTTAACTAAGAAAGTAAAGATGGAATCCATAAGACTCTAATCCTTGAAAGTACTTTATAATATTAGTTTTATCTTGTACTATACTTCTAAAACCCGCATTAAAATACCATGGGTAAACATGAACAGTAAATACATAAAAAAATACGATAAAATTTAAACTTTCCATTTATAATATATTTCATGTGTCACGATATTAAATAACATGTATGTACGTATATATATTATAAATGTGTTACGACCACGATAAATAAAACACGAACATTTACGACATATAATTTAACTCGGGAAAGCTACGGGTTTTTTCCTTGTGGGCTTGGTGTCCGCGGCTAAGAGAGCAAGAAAGAAAGAGGTGGGCCTTTTGGCCCATGACCCACAACTATTACATGTTTAAGGAAAAAGACAGGAAACCTTTTCTCATATTTTAGGTTACACAAAAAAATAAGAAAACCCTGCCTCCTCTCCTCTCCTTGTTGCCGGCTGTTCATCACCAAAGGGGTGTACGGGACGATTTTTGCTACTTGATTTTTGTGTGTACGTGTTCGTGATCATAACCTTTCTCTTCCACGTGTTCTGTATAATCAATCCCTTTTTCTTTTTAATTCTTTTAATGAATTCATTATATTATTTTAATTAATCTTAAAAACAAACAAGGAAAAACATGTGGGATTAATTAAAATCATGAACTAAGGGGGTGTTTGGTGTTGCTTGTACGGCCGAGAACTAAATCGAGACCAATGAAGCTCTCGGTGGTGTTTGTTTTGCCCAGCCGAGACCCTAAGGTCTCGGTGTGGGGTTCGTTTGGATCAGACGCATGCAAGGGACCCCGACCGCGAGTCAAGGTAGGTGTTTTGTTTGGTTTCGAGGCTAACTGAGACCACTAGGGTCTCGGTGTGGCTCGGTATAAAAAGAACAATGGGAACCGGTATGAACCGGTGTGAACCGAGCTCAACAGCGGCTAGCCGTGGCTCGGTAGTGGGTAAATGGCTCAGACAGTGGCAACCGGCTAGGCCGGGTAGCCACTGTCAAGGGTACGTGTTTGTCTTGTCTTATTTATAAATCACGGGTTCGGGTTCGGGAAAGTGTAAAAATCAGAAAATATATTTAATTAAATTATTTTCTAGACTATTTAGTTTAATTAAATGCATGACTTAGGTTTAAATATTAAAATTAATATTTCATGTATAACCTAAGTATTTTACTTAGCTTAATTTAATTAAAACATGTATTTTTAATTAAATTCTTATAATGTATAGTTTATTAATTTAACCAAGTTAATTATTTAATAGACTATAATACTTGAACCGTGACTTGTATTTTACTAATTAAACTTTACTTGACATTAAAAATCTAGCTTATTTCTAATTATGGAAACTTACTATTTTTGGAAACTTTCTATTTTTAGAAACTTACTATTTATGGAAACCTGCTATTTTTATAAAGTTACTTAGTATTACAATACAAGTATTATAATACTATACTACATGAATAATAAACAACAGAATATAAGAATAACTATAGTTAACAATTAAACAGTTAAAACATGACTGAACATGAATAATAAACTAAGAACACACAGTGTGACAACCGTGGTTTTGGGTTTGTCACTTGGTCTTACTATTAGGTTATTTTATGTGTTCTTACTTGAATTTTGTGTTTACGTGTTTATTTTGTGTGAACGAGGTTGGTGTGGTTATCGTTTATGAGTATAGAGTACTCATAAGTAAATCGAGGAACGGTTATTTCATGTTCATGAGCTCACAAGTGGTGACTATGAAATGAAAATGGTGATATTGTGGTGTTTACGTATACGTATAAGTATTATATTAGTAGTATTTTTTTTAGGATTTACGGTTTAGCATTTAGAGGTCTCGGGTGAGGTAATTATCCATATGAATATTTTTCGGGATGGTTTTAAGTCATTTAGGACTTAGTTATAAAGTTTATTTCAAAATTTGAGATTTTTTATAAAAGTGTATATTTTACGTCTTTTACGGTAAAACGCGTAAATTTGACTAGTTTTACAGTTTTGAGGTTTTGGAAGCTTTAGGAGCTGAAATAAATTAAGGAAAATTAAGGTAATATTATTAACATAATATTAAATAATAAAAATAAAAAAAACGAATTTATTGGGTGTTTGGGTCGGTTTAGACGCACCAAAGAAAGAGAAAAAGGGAAAAAGGGAAAAAAAAGGAAATTTGGGTGTTATACTTGGACAAGGATTTTATGTACACACTATATAAGGTTATCTAATAAAAAAAAATCCCTGGAGACAAAGAAAAATTCGTGGGTTTCATAGAGGAGAATTAGGGTTCTTCAAAAAAAATTAGGTTTTCTTCATCTTCCATTGATTTAAGGTAAAAACCTTCATTAACCTTTTTAATTAAATTGTTTTTATATTTAATTAATCATTCTTATGATGGATTAAGGGTTAGGGTTTATATAAAAACAGTAGATTAATGATGTATTAATCATAATATGATGATCATATAATCTAGGGCTTGTATTAGAAGGGTGATAGGTTATTAATTAGATCAATTTGTTTAAAACCCGTTTTTAAAAACTGAGCAGAATTTTGAGTCTATTGTTTTGATCATATCTCGAGTTCTAGGAACATTCAAGATGCGATAAAACTAGCCATGTATAGGTAATTGAGTTGGCTTTCTAAATCAAGAAACGAGAACTAAATTGGAGGTCGGGAAGTGGGTCAAAAACAGGTTACAACAGTCGGAGGTCAAAACAGTTTTATATTCAGCCTGTTTTCTTTTTAAGTTTTGGGTTGTTTGGGGTACTTAGGGTTGCATTGGGATCTTCTCATGAACATGAGAGATGGTTTATATATTGTAGTAAGGATCTGCACTTGGGCTAAGATTGTGGTTTAGGGTAAGACCCTCTAATGGTAATGAACTTTTCATACGTTTAAAATTAGTGAATTCTGGATAGGTAGCAATATATACACATATATCTGGGCTTTAACAGTAGCTTTAAGGTTAGGGCAGGTGGGAGGTTTTAGCTAACATGTATAAAAGTGTGAATATTCCTTTTACAGAAACCATGGGTATGTTTAAGTAGACGTTTGACTTAAAGTTTTGAGACCTAAAATTGGGACTGTTTTGTGTAAAATTATGAGCGGGATAGCTATTAAATTTAACCAAGTTAGGGACTTGTTAAGGAAGGGTAATGCGGTGATTAGAGCTTAACAATGAGGTAATTATACGGGAATAGACTAGACGTCCATCATAGGTTGATGAGCCATCTTAGTGATTGGTTCGTGTATTGATTTTGTGTTTTTGGTTTGTTAGCTTATTGCTAGTGCGAGGACTTGTGAAGAAGCTATCAGGTGAGTTTCATAGTCCCATGTTTATTATTGATTTCGACTTCCAGATGGGATGGAAGAGACACTTTGTTGAGTTATTTTCTAAATTGATGCTGTGAATGTGTTTGTGATTTGAGATGGACTTGTGTGTACATTATGTGATTAACTACTATGTGATTTTTGATTGTGTATGATTTGGATGGGGGTACACGTGCCGTCTCAGTTATTATGGTTTGACAAGGTAGTGGCCTTGAGGTTTGACAAGGTAGTGGCCTTGTGGTTTGACAAGGTAGTGGCCTTGGGATAGGTACATAGTGTGATCATCTATGGTACCATGTTGTTTGGCAAGGTAGGAGCCTTGGATTTTGGTTTGGAATGATTGATCTTGAATGCTAGTTGTTATTACATAATTGTAGCACATTGTCCATATGTTATTGTAATTGATTTAGCGTTGGAGTCTAAACCTATGACTCTCACCAACTTTATATTGACGTGTTTTAGTGTCTCTTTCAGGTGATACTATGGTTAAGCATGAGAACATAAGTGGCTAGGATTGGAGAAGCTTAGGAATGCATATAGAAGGAGAATCCCCGTTTCCTTCTTAGTTTTTATTTGTTCTTTTAATAAGTGATACTGTGGCACACATATATTTGTTTGGTTATGTTATTTGTTTGTCTTGGGTAAGCGGTAGGACTGTTACCTACTTACCTAGACTCCTGAGTCTGATGAGATATTGTCATGACTTTGTGTCTCCATTTTATGACATTTCTTATTTCATATAGTTATCTCTATAGACACGCCATGTTGTGATGATATCCATACGTCGCGCCCCATATTCCGCCATGGTGGGGTGTGACAGAATGGTATCAGAGACAATGGTTATAGAGAATTAGGTTGCCTAGTCGTGTAGCCTAGTCTATAGCTTAAGGGTCCCTGCATATAGGCGTCATAGGAGTATGTGTGCATTTTATAGTAATTGATGTGTTTGAATATTATTTTCGCAGTATTTGTTAGGTTATGAACTACTATGGTTCATACTTAACTACATGTTATTTTCTTTACGAGTTTTGATTAGTGCGGGTGGAACCATGGTCGTATACGCTAGTCATTGTTGGATTTCGCTTAATTATGTTTTCATCTTCTTTATACATTTTGAATTTTGTATACGCTGGTTCAGTTGGACTACGAGTTTATGTGTTTCGTGCATTGGCTATGTTATTTTAATACATGGGGTTTTGGATCTTATCTTGTGTGGTTATGTGCTTGTGAGTTGTTGGATTATGTGTTATGTGTAGTATTAATTTCTTATAAGTGTCATCATAGGAGGGAGTACATTGGTGAAAGGGAACATGTATAATTATGGAGGCCTACATAATTATATATGTGCCACAACACCATTGGACTTTCAAGTATGATTGCATGAAAGAGAGTTAATACATGCTTGTATAGTATATGTTGGATGGATTTGAGTGTATGTACGCTTATGCCTATGTATGTAAAATTATTTTCTACTTACCGGTTGTATTCTTCGGATGGTTGCTAGCTCGTTTCTCTTTAAGATGTTCAAATTCTGTAGTAGCGCATTTCTCGGGTCCTCATTTCACGTGTTTGTTTGTACGGTACTTTTGGCGTGAAGGATTTTGAGATGGTGGAGATTTCTTTTTGGGGTAACGATGTCTTTTGTTTCGAGTTATACATGGTAAAAAAATAGAACTTGCAAATTGAAAAAAAAAGTTGTTGGTAGTCGATGAAATAAGGAAGTGTCGGGATCATGTTTCAAATAAGGTGGAATATAAATTATTTAACATATAAGCATGACTCGGTTATTTTAAAATATTTTATTTTTGATCACCTAAAGTTATTGTTCTTAAGTTAAAAGTTTTGTTCTTATTTAGTGAAATATGTTAAAATCATGTAACTAATAGAGTTTTAATTTTCTGGAATTAAAATAAATTAGGTTCTAGTTTTGGTAATTAATGGGGGGTTTTAGAGTTTAAAAATCGTTTTTTTTTTGTATAAATCTGAGTAGGCAGAAACTGTCGCTAAACTGTCAAAATATGTCGCTAACTGTCAGAAACTGTCGCTAATGCCTAGGCAAATTTTGAGAAAAATCGTTTTGGTCATAACTTATTCGCTTTTATAGGTTTTTGGGTGATTTAAAAGTCTAAAATTATGTACTCGGAACATACTTTTCAAATATTCAGAAAGTTTCGTAATTGGAAGTCAGTAGTTTGGTCGAATTAATTGTACAAGTGTTGAGTTCAAGGTTAATTTTCGGACAACATGGTTTAAACTCGTGTTTTGGGTATTTTGCGGTAATGAACACTTGGAGGGTTAACATAGAGAAGAGTTGGGAAGGAATTTGAGAGTTCTTTAGACCTTATTATACGTGGTTATATTTTGATGAGTTTTGATTTATGGTATTTATGAGTAAGACTGAAATCGGGGTGACAGTTTTAAACCCGTTGAGTTATGTGACGGCTCCTAACTTGGTTTCAAGACAATTCCTGTTTGATGAGTTGCGAGATTTAGTTAGGTTGGTTACATAACTTTATGGTTTTGATAAGTTTCCTCGCGGACGGTTAAGGCTCATGTGTTGTTGGTTGAGATTATTTTCGTGTAAACTGAGTTCACGTTTGAACGTGAAGGTTTTATCAGGGATATGCATCCTCGTTTGTTTGCTGAGAATAAGTTTGAGTTTGGGAGTGAATCTCGGGACTAGATTTCTATAAGGAGGGAGTGATGTGACAACCGTGGTTTTGGGTTTGTCACTTGGTCTTACTTTTAGGTTATTTTATGTGTGCTTACTTGAATTTTGTGTTTACGTGTTTATTTTGTGTGAACGAGGTTGGTGTGGTTATCGTTTATGAGTATAGAGTACTCATAAGTAAATCGAGGAACGGTTATTTCATGTTCATGAGCTCACAAGTGGTGACTATGAAATGAAAATGGTGATATTGTGGTGTTTACGTATACGTATAAGTATTATAGTAGTAGTATTTTTTTAAGGATTATGGTTTAGCATTTAGAGGTCTCGGGTGAGGTAATTATCCATATGAATATTTTTCGGGATGGTTTTAAGTCATTTAGGACTTAGTTATAAAGTTTATTTCAAAATTTGAGATTTTTTGTAAAAGTGTATATTTTACGTCTTTTACGGTAAAACGCGTAAATTTGACTAGTTTTACGGTTTTGGAAGCTTTAGGAGCTGAAATAAATTAAGGAAAATTATGGTAATATTATTAACATAATATTAAATAATAAAAATAAAAAAAACGAATTTATTGGGTGTTTGGGTCGGTTTAGACGCACCAAAGAAAGAGAAAAAGGGAAAAAGGGAAAAAAATGAAATTTGGGTGTTATACTTGGACTAGGATTTTATATACACACTATATAAGGTTATCTAATAAATAAATAAAAAAGATAAATCCATGGAGAAAAAGAAAAATTCGTGGCTTTCATAGAGGAGAATTAGGGTTCTTCAAAAAAAATTAGGTTTTCTTCATCTTCCATTGATTTAAGGTAAAAACCTTCATTAACCTTTTTAATTAAATTGTTTTTATGTTTAATTAATCATTCTTATGATGGATTAAGGGTTAGGGTTTATATAAAAACAGTATATTAATGATGTATTAATCATAATATGATGATCATATAATCTAGGGCTTGTATTAGAAGGGTTATAGGTTATTAATTAGATCAATTTGTATAAAACCCGTTTTTAAAAACTGGGCAGAATTTTGAGTCTATTGTTTTGATCATATCTCGAGTTCTAGGAACATTCAAGATGCGATCAAACTAGCCCTGGATAGGTAATTGAGTTGGCTTTCTAAATCAAGAAACGAGAACTAAATTGGAGGTCAGGAAGTGGGTCAAAAACAGGTTACAACAGTCGGAGGTCAAAATAGTTTTGAATTCAGCCTGTTTTCTTTTTAAGTTTTGGGTACTTAGGGTTGCATTGGGATCTTCTCACGAACATGAGAGATGGTTTATATATTGTAGTAAGGATCTGCACTTGGGCTAAGATTGTGGTTTAGGTTAAGACCCTCTAATGGTAATGAACTTCTCATATGTTTAAAATCGGTGAATTCTGGATAGGTAGCAATATATACACATATATCTGGACTTTAACAGTAGCTTTAAGGTTAGAGCAGGTGGGAGGTTTTAGCTAACATGTATAAAAGTGTGAATATTCCTTTTATAGAAACCATGGGTATGTTTAAGTAGACGTTTGACTTAAAGTTTTGAGACCTAAAACTGGGACTGTTTTGTGTAAAATTATGAACGGGATAGCTATTAAACTTAACCAAGTTAGGGACTTGTTAAGGAAGGGTAATGGGTTGATTAGAGCTTAACAATGAGGTAATTATACGGGAATAGACTAGATGTCCATCATAGGTTGATGAGCCATCTTAGTGATTGGTTCGTGTATTGATTTCGTGTTTTTGGTTTGCTAGCTTGATGCTAGTGCGAGGACTTGTGAAGAAGCTATGAGGTGAGTTTCATAGTCCCATGTTTATTATTGATTTCGACTTCCATATGGGATGGAAGAGACACTGTGTTGAGTTATTTTCTAAATTGATGTTGTGAATGTGTTTGTGATTTGAGATGGACTTGTGTGTACATTATGTGATTAACTGCTATGTGATTTTTTATTGTGTATGATTTGGATCGGGGGACACGTGCCGTCTCAGTTATTGTGGTTTGACAAGGTAGTGGCCGTGAGGTTTGACAAGGTAGTGGCCTTGTGGTTTGACAAGGTAGTGTCCTTGGGATAGGTACATAGTGTGATCATCTATGGTACCATGTTGTTTGGCAAGGTAGGAGCCTTGGATTTAGTTTGGAATGATTGATCTTGAATGCTAGTTGTTATTACATAATTGTAGCACATTGTCCATATGTTATTGTAATTGATTTAGCGTTGGAGTCTAAACCTATGACTCTCACCAACTTTATGTTGACGTGTTTTAGTGTCTCTTTCAGGTGATACTATGGTTAAGCATGAGAACATAAGTGGCTAGGATTGGAGAAGCTTAGGAATGCATATAGAAGGAGAATCCCCGTTTCCTTCTTAGTTTTTATTTGTTCTTTTAATAAGTGATACTGTGGCACACATATATTTGTTTGGTTATGTTATTTGTTTGTCTTGGGTAAGCGGTAGGACTGTTACCTACTTACCTAGACTCCTGAGTCTGATGAGATATTGTCATGACTTTGTGTCTCCATTTTATGACATTTCTTATTTCATATAGTTATCTCTATAGACACGCCATGTTGTGATGATATCCATACGTCGCGCCCCATATTCCGCCATGCTGGGGTGTGACACACAGAAGCAGTAAAGCACACGTAATTCAGACAACTTATACACGTCCCTATTCTTATGTAGTATTATCTGTCAAGGTGGAGTAGGTTCTTCAGTGTTTCCGTTAGCTTCTACTGGACACAAGGTATGGATTTCCCGTCCTTCAGTAAGGACAATCTCTTCCTTTATTAGGATTTCTCGTATGAAGCCAACTGTTTTCCCCAGTAATTACAGATTTAAATGCTTATGTTTTATTAGTTACCTTAGCCATATACATGCATGCCAGTTTCAGCTAGTTATGGAGGTACCATAACCATAACACTAGAGGCACTAGTGTTATGACTTCACCACGGCGGAGTGATAGGTCGTGGCGTCCCTTTCAGTTTATTTGGCATTTATTACTATATTATCATGTGGGGCGTGTGGGTACATCCTAGTTACAATGTCAGTCAGGATTTTATGGTGATTAAGGTCTGTGCCTTGCATCCTTCACAAGGAGTTGATCCCACCTACCCATTACCATATTAATTAGAGGCATCCCCTCTAATTTGCATGACGAGGTCACCCCTCCAAGTATTCATGCACGTTGTTGACCTCATGACCTATATTGGCTTTTGGTATATTAAACTAATACAGATTTTCATAAGTAACATAAGCTATGTTTTCAGAACTAAAACTAGTAAACGTGTTATACATCTAGGTTTCCCAGGACTTATTTCATTTCTGCTGCCTTTCATGCTTTATATGCTCTTTTATGCTTTCATATTCTATGTTTCTATGTTTTATTGTATATCTGTGCACTGGACATTATGCTCAGCCGTTTTCCATTTCCATGTTCCCAAACGGCAGGTACCCAAGGTCGCAAGTAGGATCTCAAGAGTATGTGCATTCGGATGGAAGCTATCCAGCTTTCTATATCTTATGCATTTATCATATTCTATCTTACTTTATTTCATGTTGGACATTGTTTAGTCCTTTTCCTTTATAGTGCTTATATTTGCTTGTGTTGAGTTACTTAGACTACCGATGTTTGTTTTCAGTTTTTCTATTTATGGTCATGAATGTTTAAACATTTACCTTGCATGATTTGATGACACGCCATATATTACTGTGATATTCCATTTTAACAAATGTATGATCTGTCAGCAGGTGAAGATTGAACACCAGATAGCTAGTGGGTTACTACAACCATTAGATATTCCAGCATGGAAGTGGGACAAAATCTCCATGAAATTTGTTACTGGTCTTCCTGTGACTTAGAGGAAAAATGACGCCATCTGGGTTATCGTTGATAGATTGACTAAATCTACTCATTTCCTGCTGATCCGCAAGGAGCATCCGGTCAGCAAATTGGCAGATATTTTTCAGAAGGAGATCATGAGATTGCATGGTACTCCATCAGAAATCATTTCTGATAAAGATCCCCGTTTCATATCACGTTTCTGGTAGAGTCTGTAGAAAGCTTGAGGCACCAGACTTAAGCTCAACGCTGCCTTCCATCCTCAGACCGACGGACAGTCGGAACGCACCATTCAGACATTGGAGGACATGCTGAGGACGTATGCTCTAGAGTGGACAGGAAGCTGGGATGATTATATCTATCTAGTGGAGTTTGCATACAACAACAGCTGGCACGCTAGCATCAAGTGTGTACCTTTTGAGATGTTGTATGGTAGATGGTGTCGTGCCCCAATATGCTGGGATCAGGTGGGCAAACGACTAATTGAGGGTCCCGAGATGATTGAGGTGACCAATGAGAAGGTCTCTATAGCTAAGGCGAAGATTCAGGAGGCTCGTGCTTGCCAGAAGAGCTATGCTGATAAACGTCATAGAGGTGTATCTTTCAACGTAGGTGATCACGTTTTCCTCAAGGTATCACTTGCACGGGGAGTTAAATGTTTTGGAATCAAAGGGAAGCTCAGTCCTTGCTTCATCGGACCGCTCGACATCATAGAACACGTTGGTGAAGTGTCATATGGTTTAGCGTTACCGCCTCAGCTATCACGCGTTCACAACGTGTTCCATGCGTCCTTACTCAGAGGATATAACTATCATCCAGTTCATGTAGTCCAGTATCTGCTTGATCAGATTCGAGAGGATCTTTCATATGTCGAAGAACCCGAGAGAGAGTTCTTGAACGACAAGATCGTGTCATGCAGAGGAAGACGATCCATTTCGTCAAAATACTCTGGAGGGATCATCCTGAGTGGGAAGCAACTTGGGAGACGGAGGAGTCTATACGGACTTCTTACCCTCATTTCCAGTTCTGATTCGGGTATGTTTCTTTCAGTTTATGTTTTCTCCAATTCGAGGACGAATTGTTCTTTTAGAGGGAAAGAGTTATAAAACCCGCATTAAAATACCATGAACAGTAAACATGAATAGTAAATACATAAAAAATACGATAAAATTTAAACTTTCTATTCATAATATATTTCATGTGTCACGATATTAAATAACAAGTATATACGTATATATATTAGAAATGTGTTACGATCACGATAATTAAATTCATGATAAATAAAACACGAACATTTACGACATATAATTTAACTCGAGAAAGCTACGGGTTTTTCCCTTGTGGGCTTGGTGGCCACGGCTAAGAGAGCAAGAAAGGAAGAGGTGGGCCTTTTGGCCCATGACCCATAACTATTATAAGGAAAAACAAAGGAAACCTTTTGTCATATTTTAGGTTACAAAAAAAAAAAAAAAGAAAACCATGCCTCCTTTCCTCTCCTTGCCTACGGCTGTTCATCACCAAAGGGGTGTACGGGAAGATTTTTGCTACTTGATTTTCGTGTGTACGTGTTCGTGATCATAACCTTTCTCTTCCACGTGTTTGGTATAATCAAACCCTTTTTGTTTTTAAATCTTTTAATGAATTCATGATATTATTTTAGTTAATCTTAAAAACAAAAAAGGAAAAACATGTGAGATTTATTAAAATCATGAACTAAGGGGTGTTTGGTGTTGCTTGTTCGGCCGAGAACCAAACCGAGAGAAATGAAGCTCTCGGTGGTGTTTGTTTTGCACAGTCGAGACCTTAAGGTCTCGGTGTGGGGTTCGTTTGGCTCGGACGCAGGCAAGGGACCCCGACCGCGAGTCGAGGTGGGTGTTTTGTATGGTTTCGAGGACAGTGGGAACCGATGGTGAACCGGTGGTGAACCGGTGTGAATCAAGCTTGGCAGCGGTTAGCCGTGGCTCGGCAGTGGGTAAATGGCTCGGACAGTGGCAACCGGATAGGACGGGTAACCACTGTCAAGGGTGTTTGTCTCGGCTTATTTATGAATCACGGGTTCGGGTTCAGGAAAGTGTTAAAGTAAGAAAAAAAATATTTAATTAAATTATTTTCTAAACTATTTAATTTAATTAAATGCATGACTTAGGTTTAAATATTAAAATTAATATTTCATGTATAACCTAAGTATTTTACTTAGCTTAATTTAATTAAAACATGTATTTTTAATTAAATTCTTATAATGTATAGTTTGTTAATTTAACCAAGTTAATTATTTAATAGACTATAATACTTGAACCATGACTTGTATTTTACTAATTAAACTTTACCTGACATTAATAATCTAGCTTATTTCTAATTTTAGAAACTTACTATTTTTGGAAACTTTCTATTTTTAGAAACTTACTATTTATGTAAACCTTCTATTTTTAGAAAGTTACTTAGTATTACAATACAAGTATTATAATACTATACTACATGAATAACAAACAACAGAATACAAGAATAACTATAGTTAACGCTTTAAACAGTTAAAACATGACTGAACATGAATAATAAACTAAGAACACACAGAACCAGTAAAACACATTTAATTCAGACAACTTATACACGTCCCTATTCTTATGCAGTATTATCCGTCAAGGCGGAGTAGGTTCTTCAGCGTTTCCGTTAGCTTCTACTGGACACAAGGTACGGATTTCCCGTCCTTCAGTAAGGACAATCTCTTCCTTTATTAGGATTTCCTGTATGCAGCCAACTGTTTTCCCTGGTAGTTACATATTTAAATGCTTATGTTTTATTAGTTACCTTAGCCATATACATGCATGTCAGTTTCACCTAGTTATGGAGGTACCATAACCATAACACTAGAGGCACTAGTGTTATGACTTCACCATGGCGGAGTGATAGCTCGTGGCGTCCCTATCAGTTATTTGGCCTTTATTATTATATTATCATGTGGGGCGTATGGGTGCATCCTAGTTACAGTGTCAGTCAGGATTTCATGGTGAATGAGGTGTGTGCCTTGCATCCTTCACAAGGAGCTTATCCCTTCTACCCATTACCATATTAATTAGAGGCATCCCCTCTTATTTGCATGGCGAGGTCACCCCTCCAAGTATTCATGCACGTTGTTGACCTCATGACCTATATTGGCTTTTGGTATATTAAACTAATACATATTTTCATAAGTAACATAAGCTATGTTTTCAGAACTAAAACTAGTAAACATGTTATACATCTAGGTTTCCCAGGAATTATTTCATTTCCGCTGCCTTTCATGCTTTATATGCTCTTTCATGCTTTCATACTCTATGTTTCTATGTTTTATTGTATATCTGTGCACTGGGCGTTATGCTCAGCCGTTTTCCATATCCATGTTCCTAAACGGCAGGTACCCAAGGTCGCAAGTAGGATCTCAGGAGTATGTGCATTCGCAGGGAAGCTATCCATCCTTCTATATCTTATACATTTATCATGCTTTATCTTACTTTATTTCATGTTGGACATTGTTTAGTCTTTTTCCTTTACAGTACTTATATTTGCTTGTGTTGAGTTACTTAGACTACCGATGTTTGTTTCCGGTATTTCTATTTATGGTCATGAATGTTTAGACATTTACCTTGCATGCTTTGATGACACGCCATATATTACTGTGATATTCCATTTTAACAAATGGGGTGTTACAATACTAATAGGCCAACGTAAATAATCAATGAAAAAATTACTTATGTTTTATCAAGCTCTCTTCACTTTATTTTTTTCCTTTACAAGAAGAAACCATATTTGTTTACTTATAATAAAAACAACTTAGGCTATTTTAGTATCTAAATAGGGGGAGATTTTTATGTCAATTTAGTGCCTAATGATCTCACTTACGGATTTGAATAACAAATAGCCTAAGTTTAAATATTCTTGAACACTATAAGGTGGATAGTCAATCGAGTTTCCTTCAAGATTCTCAGCCTGAGTCTAAGAGAAATAAAAGAGAATTCAATGAGATGGACTCAGTGAATGATGTACCTGAGACAAAGAAAAAGGTGATAGATTCAGTAAGTTATGGAAATAAACTCACTGAGCCTCATACGATCTCCTCAATTGTGATGAAACCATAAAGAATTATGAAGACTAAAGAATGGGTGGGATAAGTTCGAAGTAGATAAGATCAAAAGACAACTCGCAATATCAAACTTACCCTTTAGGGATAGACAAGGGTATTGACCTTTGTAAAGGGAATTGTCCTCATACTTAGAATACGTATAGAAAAATATACCTTAGTACCGGTAACGATGTAATAGGAACTGCACATGGCAATCCCTTGTCATATCCAATACCTTAGGTCTATAAATAGTCTTCATTGTAAAGGTATAGAATAAGTTTGTGCATTAAATTTTTATACATTCATAAACATATTCTCTCCTTCAAATACGATAAACACTTGTGTTATAAACTCGTTGTTTTTCTTTATCGTCAAGTCAATTAGTTATTAGGATTAATATGATTTTTTAGTGAGGATATCACATAAAACACATTGTTATTCAATCCCTATTGTATTTCTGCATACAATAGAATTTAAATCTTTACTTAATAAGAGTTAAACGTTGGAAAATCTTTGTGCATTTTAGTCATTAGT
Organism: Glebionis coronaria; assembly: GCA_025667525.1. Classification (NCBI taxonomy): domain Eukaryota; kingdom Viridiplantae; phylum Streptophyta; class Magnoliopsida; order Asterales; family Asteraceae; genus Glebionis; species Glebionis coronaria. The sequence continues at coordinate 560,649,559 of CM046882.1, read as the reverse complement.
TAAAATGCTTTATTTTACATTAGTTTACCATGGGTTAGATTAAAACTTAACTTTCTAGTAAGTAGAAATCTGATTATAATGGACTAACCCAAACTACTAACCCATTGATGCCAACATTTTATGCGGTTGTTTTAATGAAATAACAATGGTATTATTTAAGGCTGTTTTTATGAACTTTGGGTGTTTTTGTCAAAAACTTTACATTCTCATCGCTATACGCAGTATTTTTCTATTAGATACGATGCTTCAATCTCTTATCATTATAATCGAAATCGACTAATGCTGCTTAAAATAACGTTATCGAAAGATACAAAACACTTACCACAATATCATGTATCATGAATTATCAGTCGCTAAAAATTCCCGCCACAATGCTCTGAAACTCGTCTAGTTTCACTAATGGATGGATGAAACTACACGAAAAATAGGCAACAACGTAAAACGGTCATTTCGAAAATCTAAAAGATGTATTTTGCATTTTACTCTATCCGTTGATTAAAGATTTTATATAGAATATGATATTGTAATAAACCAATTTTGATTTAACAATAAATAAGTAACATTGAGTGACATAAGCAACTCCTCATGAAAATTTGTTTTTCCGTCCAAAATAAGTACCCCTCCTTCCCATAATTATAGTCCAAGTTTCTATTTTGGTTGTCTTAAATTAATCGTCCACTTCTAAATGGCTGGATCTCCTTCACTACAACAATCCAGCCCTTCCCCATCGGGGTTTTCCCCAGCGACATCATGTCGCTGGGGAACCGACGCTAAACGACAAAATCTAACTGACGTGGCAAACTTGCTCGTAAAAATTTTGACCAAAAAATAAAGGAAAGTTTTCCCAGCGACTGAATTTTGACCAAACTATTTCACAAAAATGCAAGCGGGAGATTAACCCGCCAACTTTTCCTCAACGACATGTCGCTGGGGAAACTTTCTTTCACGTCTAATCCAAGTGATTAGTGTTAATGCGTTGTTTAATTTATGTCCAAAAGTTTCCCCAGCGACATGTCGCTGGGGAAACTTTTTAGGATTCCCTCCAAAAGTTTTTCGTTAACGCGCCTATTTAACAAACGACGAACAAAACTTTCCCCAACGACATGTCGCTGGGGAAACGCTGACTTCTATTTGACCACCAATTTTCACAAAAAAGTTTAATGTTTATATAATATTTTAGTAAATATACTATATATATTAAAAATATAGTTATTAAAATTTAAAATAGTATATCTCTTTTTATGATAAAAAAAGTTAGACAAATGGTTAATTTTCCCGCTAATGTTATCCCGCCAATGTTTTCCCGCTAACATTTTGCCCGCCAAAAGTTAACATTCACTGATAATTGTTAACATTCATTGTTAATATTAATTAAAAATTGTTAACATTCATTGAGTCTTACAAACAGACACGCCTAAACCTAATTTTATTCTACACGGACACTTAAACACGCGCTTAATTAAACATGGATATTAAACCGATAATAGACTCATAAACACGAAAACAGATACATCATAAACTAGTTCAAACGAATGTTCCCCATGTCATTGTAAAGGTCGTGAAGTAGTACAGCTGAATCCAATGTGTGCCTATCGGAGTTGCGGTACAACTCTATCGTACGCTCAAGTACCATTATCATTCCATTCAAGCGCACACAGTTTGCACACGCTGAAGAGCTTGGAGAAGAAACTGGAATCGTTGAAGGTCTGGTAGAAGAGCTTGGAGGAGAAAAGCTCGTTGAAGGTCTTGAAGAAGAGCTTGGAGGAGAAAAGCTCATTGAACTTCCAAGAGAATTGATTAGTAGTTGGACACGTTCGTCTTTCCATAAAAAATTTGCATCCATATGAAACTGGAGGTTGAACCCGTGAACGTGGACAAGCATAGTACAGTCTACCAAAGTTTTCAGTTGTCCACGATTCTCGAAGAACTACATCTCCATGTCCACACCTGCATGGAAAAGCTTCATGCTTCAACATGTACATATAACAATTTGTTTATGATGATAAGTGTGTGTGATCTGCTGCTGGTTGTGATGATAAGGAGTGTGTGTGGTTCTCTTTTTATGCTAAAAAAGTGAGGGAAATTGTTAACATTTTCCCTCCAATGTTTTCCCTCCAATGTTTTCCCACCAATGTTTTCCCTCCAATGAACCTCTAATGATGAACCCTATCTAATACGTTGAACCTCTAATGATGAACCCTATCTAATACGTTGAACCTCTAATGATGAACCCTATCTAATACATTGAACCTCTAATGATGAACCCTATCTAATGCATTGAACCTCTAATGTTTAACCCTATCTAATACATTGAACCTCTAATGTTGAACCCTATCTAATACATTGAACCTCTAATGTTGAACCTTATCTAATACATTGAACCTCTAATGATGAACCCTATCTAATACATTGAACCTCTAATGATGAACCCTATCTAATACATTGAACCTCTAATGATGAACCGTATCTAATACATTGAACCTCTAATGTTTAACCCTATCTAATACATTGAACCTCTAATGTTGAACCCTATCTAATACATTGAACCTCCAATGTTGAAACCTATCTAATACGTTGAACCTCTAATGTTGAACCCTATCTAATACATTGAACCTCTAATGTAGAACCATATCTAATACGTTGAACCTCTAATGTTGAACCATATCTAATACATTGAACCTCTAATGTTGAAACCTATCTAATACGTTAAACCTCTAATAATGAACCCTATCTAATACGTTGAACCTCTAATGATGAACCCTATCTAATACATTGAACCTCTAATGTTGAACCATATCTAATACATTGAACCTCTAATGATGAACCCTATCTAATACATTGAACCTCTAATGTTTAACCCTATCTAATACATTGAACCTCTAATGTTGAACACTATCTAATACATTGAACCTCCAATGTTGAAACCTATCTAATACGTTGAACCTCTAATGATGAACCCTATCTAATACATTGAACCTTTAATGATGAACCCTATCTAATACATTGAACCTCTAATGTTGAACCCTATCTAATACATTGAACCTCCAATGTTGAAACCTATCTAATACGTTGAACCTCTAATGATGAACCCTATCTAATACATTGAACCTCTAATGATGAACCCTATCTAATACATTGAACCTCTAATGTAGAACCATATCTAATACGTTAAACCTCTAATGATGAACCCTATCTAATACATTGAACCTCTAATGATGAATCCTATCTAATATGTTGAACCTCTAATGATGAACCCTATCTAATACATTGAACCTCCAATGTTAAAACCTATTTAATACGTTGAACCTCTAATGATGAACCCTATCTAATACATTGAACCTCTAATGTTGAAACCTATCTAATACGTTAAAACTCTAATGATGAACCCTATCTAATACATTGAACCTCTAATGATGAACCCTATCTAATACATTGAACCTCCAATGTTGAAACCTGTCTAATACGTTGAACCTCTAATGATAAACCCTATCTAATACATTAAAACTCTAATGTTGAAACCTATTTAAAACTAAAATATACAATTATATAAAATTATTATTATTAATCATTTAAAAGTAAATTACATAAATGGTATATAAAAAATACAATTTATACAATTATATAAAAATAAAATATATAACTATATAAAACTTATTATTATTAATAATTTAAAACTAAACTACATAAATGTTATAGAAAAAAATATACAATTATAGAAAACTTATTATTATCAATTATCTAAAAGTAAAATATATAATTATATAAAACGTATTATTATAAGTCATTTAAAACCAAATTACATAAATATCATATATAAAAAATATACATTTATATAAAACTTATTATTTTTAATTATATAAAAGTAAAATATACAAATATATAAAATTATTATTATTAATCATTTAAAAGTATATAACATCAATTATCTAAAAGTAAAATATACAATTATATAAAACGTATTATTATCAATCATTTAAAACTAAATTACATAAATATCATATATAAAAAATATAGAATTATATAAAACTTATTATTGCCGGGATACACCAGTTCTACCTCGAGCTTTTCGTCACCACCCCCTGAGCCTCGTCGGGATCTAGATGTTGATTTCTTGATGGGCCTGCTGAGACACGACGACAGGTATGTCGGTCATTTTGCGAGATATGAGAGTGCTGGTGCCAGCGGGAGCAGGAGTCGCCCGGGTGATGATGCTGAGGATCGAGAGGGTGGCGAGGATGGTGTCGATGACGCGAGCTAGTCGTGTCATATATGTGTTTGTTAGTATGGTACATAGTTTCTTTATGTTCATCTTGACTTGTTTCCCTAATATTATCCTAAATTAGAACGCTTGTTTCCCTAGTATCCTTAACTATCCCGACTTATTCCTAGCTAGTATCCTTGACTAAATTAGAACGTTATATTATATTTTGGTGCAAGTTTGAACTTATTCCGCGTTTGTGTTGATTTGTATTCCAAGTTTACTTTATATGTGTCTTTTGGTGAGCAAATACAGGTTTTTGTTACAGGTTTTGGTAGATTTTTTCCGGAAAAATTCCAGAAAAAATCTGGAAAACGTCTGCTGTGCAGGCAATTTAAAAAAAAACCTGCAGACTCTTCCCCAGCGACATGACGCTGGGGAAACTTTGGTTAATCGTTTACAAGTCAAACGTATCGTGCTTTTCCCCAGCGACATGTCGCTGGGGAAACATTGGAAATCGTTGACAAGTCAACGACAACGCGTTGACAAGTCAAATATAAGGAAAGATTCCCCAGCGACATATCGCTGTGGAAACTTTGTAATTAGCTAAAAAGTTTAAGTTTAACTTATTTTTTTTATTTAATAAGGACTTTTCCCCAGCGACATGTCGCTGGGGAAAATGTTGCCACCGTGGCAATCTATTCTTCCAGGAAATGTCAGTGGGGCCCGCATGTCGCTGGGGATACATTTAACAACGAGCATACCCCAGCGAGTTTCCCCAGCGACATGTCGTTGGGGATCCGTTTCCCCAGCGACATGTCGCTGGGGAAACACCAAAAATATCGCTGGGGTAGGGCTCGAATGTTGTAGTTCCTCCTTCCTTTCCTAACCTTCGCGAGTTGTATAATTGGTTCGAGGATCTTTAAATGTCATCAAAGAAGAAAGATATTATAGAGGTAATTGTCGTCCTTATGGAATTTTCGCAACCAGACGATCTTTAGTTCCGAACTTCCTAAACGTAACATGTTATTTGATAAGATTGTAGACTTTTCTTTTCGTTGGTATTCTACTAGGATCAAATTGTCTTCCATTTCATGAAGCAATTGAATTCAAAACCCACTTGAGGTTTACACTTTGTAAATTTTTTTTAGCTTCTTCCTAACTTAATGAAATCTAGTTGTTCAAAAAAAGATAGAGAATTTAGATTAATTTTACCGCATTACCCTCACTTGAGGTAATAATAACAAACTTTAATGAAGTTTTTTATTAAATAATTAAAGGTAAAACTGTTATTGTGTGAAAAGTAAGAGAGAAAATTGTAAAAATGATTCTTCTCATAAGCTGTGTGTTTTTTTTTCGATGCACTAAAATTATTGGACGGATGGAGTATATGCTTAAGTTATTAATCACTATATATCATACATTTTCTACTGTCTTGAGAATATACATTAGCTGTCTTAAATCTTAATCGATCACAAAACTCATCCGTATCACTTCTTTTATTGTTGAAGACCATATTTTATTGTTGAAGACCATATTTTAATGTTGAAGACCATATTTCTTGTGCTTCAATACTTGATTAATCCTTTTTTATGCTATAAGTAAACCATTTACTGATTCAAACCTGATTTCTGTAGGTTACATAAGCGAAACAAGTCACCTATTTGACAGTAATAGTAGACAGACCAAGTTCACATTTTGCATTTTAAATATTTCTTCGCTAAATTGTATTTTTGATGGGAAACAAAAGAACTTTACAAAATCTGTATGGAAAGCAAAAGTTGTAACTGATACAAAATTTTCACCGCGAGATTCTACTTTCAATAAGATATAGAAAAGAAATCTGAAACAAAGAAAATCTGTAGCGCGAGATTTATGCAGCTGAGAACTTGTCACCTTCTACAGTTTGATGAAACCTGCAAGCAACATGAAGGTGCATTAGAATACTCGCACATTACAGACTATAACTTAAGCGTAGATATAGTAACTAGTAAGTATCATCGTGCTAGTCAAAGTACCAACTTCTCAAATCATGCTATTTGAGACGTCACCGTAATGGTTTCTTTGATTTATTTAAAAATAGATAACTTAGTTGCTTTACGAGTTCCTGAATACATATTTGTTCACTATTTGAACACCTTAATGAGTTCGAAATAGTTCGAGAAAGAAGGACCAGCAGCAAATGTAACTTCTTATTGGATCAAAGCAGCAGATACAGCTAAGACCGAAGACGAACAAAAAATAAAATCTTACCTTGAAACAACTGTTTTTCATACTATGCTGAGATTGTAGGAGTTGCATAGCTGAAGAAGTGTAGCTTGATTAGCAGACGAAAGGTATCTAATGATAATCGGTGGGAATCTACCACGAAATTGAGAAGAAAGATTTGCCAAAGAAGTCAGCAAAAAGTGTTTTGGATCCTTAATTCCCTTTAATGGATCTTGAATTTGAAAATGTGGTATATCATCCTCTAGCTGCGAGAGCAGAGTAACAATTCCATCGAGCAACTTTCCCCAAAGCACCTCAGCTGCAGGATCCAACAGTAACGGGGATTCACAAAGTAGCTCACTTGATGCAACTACACTCACACTAACCTCTAAGTAGGTGCCGGTTATAGTCTTAACATTAGGTATCCAAAACTTAGCCAAAAAATCATCAAAAAAATTCGCCCGGAGAGAATTTATCGAGTCCACAAGCGTTTGTACACCATTTGTGACCAGAAAACGAGACATAAATGTGATCAGACAAATAACAAATCGATGCGAGGGTCTGCAATTTTGGAGATGATTAAACAAAGAAGCCCATATGCGATTCATGTATTGTACCATAACCTCGTCTTCAAGATATGTTTCTTGCTCGTCAACATTTACAAGCAAAACCTCATAGATACAATCCGCAGCATAAAAATGAACCGCATCAAAATCTGAAGTTAAAAACCGGGCCACATTATCAACATGAGCTATGACAAGCTGTTTAGGAATTTCCTGATGAAATGTGGTGAGAAACTTCAGTGAAGCCGCTTTCAACATTGGGAACGTATTAACATCTTGGCTTTCCAACTCCGGCACAATATATAATCTAAAGAAACTTTCGACATCAGCAACTTTATTACCAAGTGAGTAAACCAAGTAAATTGCACATTCTTTATATCTCCAATTAGCAGTTGGATTTTCAGCAAACAATGCCAAACAAGAGACAATATGTGATTTAACCTTTTGATCAGTGATATTTTCTTTGTGAAAAAAAGCAATTTCTTTGAAAAAGAAACAAGCAACATTTCTCCTTGTATCAAGGTCAGAAAGGATATCTGATCTGTTAATAAACTCGACATAATTTGTCACAAACAACTCTTCATCCTCCCCCGTTAACATTATATTTGGAAAAAGAATACCATCAGCAATTTGCTGCAACGTTTCATACCTAGAAAACAATGTATGGTGCAACTCACTTTGGCCTACACGACTCAAAAAAGAAATAGAAGTGGCAAACAACTGGATAGACGTTCTTTTTTCAGTTAGAAGCATACTATAAACAACATCAACAAACCCGCTTGCGTACTTCTCCAACAACCCCTTGTTATCATACATGGATCTTAGGATACCAAGAACAGCCACACGAAGCTCATCAACACTACTATCCTCAACACCTTGATACCTCACCGTCAGGCACTTCTTAAACTCGTTCATCCACTTATCTATATAATCCTCAAAACCAAAACCCTCAGGCAAGACCCAAAAAATTTCCTTATTAAAATGCTGCAACGAATCAAATATCCTAAAACAAACCCTTTGCGCCTCAACTAGCAACCGTAAACCCTCAACTGGCACGTCAACATCGTTTATCTTCCTAGATATACTCCAAACCGTACTCAGCAAAGCTTCAGCAAAATTTTCTAAACAATGTTTCCAAAGACCCCAAAAAGGACAAATACACACGTACTTATCCGAAAACAACGATTTAACAGAACGGAGAATCGCAACGACAGAAGAAAACTCATTCGCATGAACAGCCAGTTCAAGCCTTGAACGAAGCTCGGATAGCAAAGCTGTCCATTCCGCGAAAAACACATATTCCTTCCCTATTATATGTATGGATTCTATAGCAAGAGCTTGAATCTTAGGGTTTTCAGCTACTATTAAAGGAAGTAATAGTACTTTAACTTGTTGTTTAATATCTTTACTTATAGTACCCGTAAGTACTGATGATGGTTTCCAATGTTTTTTAAGATACTTGTTTAACTTAATGTGAGTGTCTTCGCGGACATCTTCGTGGAGGGATGGTTCAGCTATACGATGGAGAAGGATTAGGGGATATGTAGGGTTTATGGAGACGGCAGATAGTCGTAGTTTGAATCGTCTTTCGTAGTAATCTGTGTCGTTAAAAGCTGGTGCTAGGTATTCTAAGATATTAAGTCGACGTTGCTCCTCTTCCATGTGTTACGATAATGAGTTTGCTAGCGAATGAAGGTTTAATTAAAGAAGAGAAAAATCGTACCTGGAGAAGATGGATGAAAAAAGTGCGTGTGTCTAATACTCTAATTGGTCTCAAAACCTGATCTACATTTAGGGTTAAGATGATCAATTGATTTATTTAGGGTCTGATTTTTTTTCGATAATATATTGTAGTATTTATACTAACATATAGATTACTACGAGGATTATTAGCAATCTCACCCAATTATTTTTTATATTCAATATCTTTTATTAAAGCTAACGGCTCGATAATTAGTTGTCACGACTTCCTTCTTAACGGCTCGAATACATTTTTTTTGCTTTTCTGAATTTTACTCGATTTTATTGCATTTTTTTTATGTATTTATGTATTTTATTATCATTTTCTAGCATTTTTTGTATTTTATAAATGACAAAATGGTTATAAAATTAAAAAGGGAATAAAATCGAGTAAATTACACATTTAAAGGTAAAAGTTTTTGTTCGATGCGTTCGGACAATACGAGTCAGGTGGTGCTAGTGGGAGTGGTACGGGCGGCAACGGGAGTGACGCGGGCTTCATAATTACGAGAATAATGGCACCAATGGTTAGTATTTCTCGTTTTTTCTATCTTAGCATGCATGTTGAATAATTGTAACCCGAATTGTAACTAGGAACCAATGTATTTGTATTTGTACCCAAGTTGTGATGTATTTGTATCGAGTTGATGTATTTGTATTGAGATGATCGGTCGATCTGTTATATGGTACTGTGTTTTGGTACTAGCTTGGTCGATGTTTTATATCCGATTGTGTTCCCAAGTTTTGGTATATTTTTCCGAAAAAATTCAAAAAAATCTGGAAATAGCATGCTGTGCAGGCTGCATAAAAGAAACATATTGAACTTTCCCAACGACATGTCGCCGAGGAAAAGAAGAGCCCGTTTCACTTTTCAAAAAAAGTCAAGGATCTCGTTTGACTTTTCAAAAAAAGTCAAGAATCTTCCTGGCGATTTGTCGTCGGGAAAGGTTTGTCAGCATAGTAAGAGTGCAACGTGGCCAGTTGACTTGTCAACGTATAAGGAAAGTTCAACTTTAGAAATTTTAAGTTTTGTTTGGTTAACGCCTCCTTATTAGCTTTATGTTTTTCAATTTCGAGAGTGAGTTCATGACATGTTTCACATTTATCTTTTGATGATTTACCCCGTTCTAGTCTTTATAATTTAGCCTTTAGTTCATAAACATCGTTTTCTAAACTTTCATTTTTGGTTTTCAAAATTTTATTTTTGTTTATGGTTTTAAGACTTAATTCACACATCTTTTATATTCAATTTGTAAGGTGTCATCATCTAATGAAGAGGAGTAATAAAAAGTGTCAGAATGTACCTCATTTGTTTCATGTGCCATAAGTGCTAGCTCTTCCTTTCTGGAGTCGTCTCCTTCATCGTCACTTGCACTCCATGCTCCACTCCGAAATCTCTTTGTGTCTTTGGCTTTGACTTTGGACAATTACCAATGAAGTGATTCAGATCACCACACTGGAAACATTTTATTTCATCTTTGGCTTACGAGGTGTCTTTTTGTTGTCAAATGGTTTCTTTACAAATCTTCCTCGCCTTTTGAAAATTTTCTTGAAGTCACGTACGGCCATGGCATATTCTTCGTCATCGCTATCGGACTCTTCATCATCACTAGATTCAACTCTAGCTTTCAACGCCATTGACCTTTGTTTTTCTTTCTATCCTTTAATGATTTTGGAGTCTTTTTCCATCACCATCTCATACACATTGAGATTCCCGATGAGCTCATCCAATGACAAGTTTGAAAGATCTTTAGATTCTTCAGTAGTAATATTTCATTTTTTAAGTTCGTTTTTCTCGATATCTTTACGAATTGAATGATCGAGAGAAATCAAGTTAACTAATTGTTTTTGGTGTTTGATTAGTAAAAGTTTTGGTATCTAGGTCTAATTATCACTAAACACGCAAAAAGGTAAAAATAATATCTCTACGTAACCATACTAGTCTAAAAACATATTGCACTTACCAAGTATTATGCTAAATATACAACCAATTAATGCACAATTAGTAAAAAATGCCAAACATGTCAAGTATATGAAAGTAGAGGGACTGAAAATGTAAAATTGGAAAGCTAAAGGACTGAAAAGGTAAAATTAACCAACTGCTAACCAATTTTAACCAAAAATAACAAAATAGTAACTGAATTTGTAACAAACTAACAAGATCAGGGAACTAACTTGCAAAGCCTAACACTTTTTAACCAGTTAAAACAAAGTGTAAACTTTCCTAAATTTTAGGGACTAAATTTCAATTTCTAAAACTTTTTGATAAGAAAACGGGGCTTATCAATTATTAAGTTGTATCTTGAGTTTTAGTGCACCAAATAAGCTGAAATTTGTTTCAAAAGTTTGCAAATTCAAAATGACTTAGCTAGTTTCAAGGAAATCAGCTGAAGTTAACTAAAACTCTAATATGCACATTTGTAATAAGCTACTTTTAAGAGACAGGCTTATTGGAATAAGCACAAGGCCTAAAATTGTCAAAATCTGATTAAGAGGCCAAAAAAAGACACCTATCCAAGAAAATCTGAAATTCATCCAAGAAATAAGCCAGAAAAGCCAATAAGCCAAAATGAGCTTATGTTGACTAGCGTTGACCAACTTTGACCAAAGTCCAAACAGCTTTTTATGACTTGTTAAGCTAATTTGTGAAATAAAATTAGGACTTTTATGAAAAGAATAAGCCAGGATGTTAGAATGTTGAAGCTAATTTGTGAAAGAAAATTAAGACTTTTATGAAAAAATTAGGACTCACTGAATTCTGAGAACTGTGTAATGTAGCTTATAGAATCTTGAAGTTAGGATGTTAAACTATCTATAGAACCAGAAATCACAATCTGAATCCAAGAATTGATCTAGTTATGCTGGTTTGAAGTTGGCATGTTTTAGACTTATATCATTAACCCATAGTTTTTATGACCTTTTGCCTGTTTGATAATTGGTTTGACTTTCTACCTTTGCAAAATCACTTGTTATCAGTTTGTAAGTGTATAACAACTCTTTTTAACCAATTTCACAAACTGAATAAAAGATTTGGCATTCAACGAAACACTACTTACTAATATAACAGATTTTATGAATAAGCAAAGTTGATTAAACTAACAGAATTAAGCTATCAACTAGCAAAACATATTGTTAGAAATACGTTTTAACGTATATTAGAAGTATCGGTCACTCCACAATATGATTTATGTTGTAATAGCTCGTAGTTAGTAACTAGTTATTATTTGCTTATTAACTTAAGTAAGAACCGGTCCATGGGCTTGTCATGGACCGGCCCAAGTCCACTTATGACTTGGAACTATAAATACCCCTTTCCACTAAGGAAAGGGGTTGGTTGTTATCATTTCTTAATTTCCACTTAATAAAATTCACACAGTTTCTCTCACTTTCTCTCTCTAACTTTCTCTCTCTAGAAATTAACAAACCCCTTCATAGATTCATTGATTATCAATATTCTACATTTGGTATCAAGAGCTATGGGGTGATTTAAGGTAGTGATTTGTGTGGTTTTTTAGTTTTTGATTGTATTAGTGTTCTTTAAGAAAAATCATCTTGATTCTTGGTGTTTTTGGTGTTTTTGTGATTGGGATTAGTGGAAAAGTATTAGTTGTTACTTATTTTAGTCGAAAGCACAAAACTTTTTGGGTTATTTGGTCAAAATCGGGGTTTAATCTTCATTTTTGGGGTACGACTGTTCATCGGAACAACTTACTGTTTATTCAGCAAAAGTTCCGGATCAAGGAGTTCCGGATCAAGAAGTTCCGGATCAAGGAGTTCCGAGTCAAGAAGTTCCGAATCAAGAAACTTCCGAACCAAGAAGTTCCGGATCAAGAAACTTCCGAACCAAGAACTTCCGAGTCAAGAAGTTCCGAATCAAGAAACTTCCGAACCAAGAAGTTCCGGATCAAGAAACTTCCGAACCAAGAACTTCCGAGTCAAGAAGTTCCGGATCAAGCCAAAGTTCCGAACCAAGAACTTCCGAGTCAAGAAGTTCCGGATCAAGCCAAAGTTCCGAACCAAGAACTTCCGAGTCAAGAAGTTCAGGATCAAGCCAAAGTTCCGGATCAAGAACTTCCGAACCAAGAAGTTCCGGATCAACCCAAAAGTTCCGAATCAAGGTAATCTTCCGAATCAACACAAAGTTCCGAATCAAGGTAATCTTCCGAATCAAACTTCCGAATCAACAAAAAGTTCCGAATCAAGGGTTATTTTGCTTGTTTTTTCGACGATTTTTTAGAGGATTTAATCTTGGTTTCTTACAACAAAAACACAACACAATTCACAAGCTTTACTTCACTGCTCGATCAACCGATAATCTCTGTTTCTTTGAAGAAAAACAAAATGAATCCAAATTCAGTAATGCCTCAGATGACATCTCTTACGGATATATCAATCATAACGGGAACTGATAGCCGTCCACCGATGCTCATTAAAGAGGTATTTGAGGCATGGCAAGGTCGAATGATGCAATATCTAAAGGGGAAACCGACATACGGAAGACTTATGGTCAAATCGATTTTGAATGGTCCACTCGACTATGGTACCATTACGGTTGACAACGTGACTAGACCACGAGAATTTGAAGAACTCACTCCAGCTCAACAACTTGTTGCAGATGCAGATGAAAAAGCTCTTCAAACAATTCTCCAAGCTCTTCCCCATGACATCTATAGGATGGTGAGTCAGTATACAGTGGCAAAGGATCTATGGGAACGGTTAAAGGTGTTGTTACAAGGCACGTCTCTCACCAAACAAGAAAGGGAGTGTCAGCTGTATGATTTGTTTGATAGATTCACCTACAACCCAGGGGAAACACTTCACGATTATTACTTCAGATTCACCACACTCATGAATGATCTGAATGTATACAATCTTGTGATTGCACCATTCCAGGTTAACACCAAATTCTTGAATACTCTACCTCAAGCTGAATGGGGTGAGTATATTACCGATGTGAAGTTAACCCGGGATTTGCATAAGTGCAACTTAGATCAAATCTATGCCTTCCTTCAGCAGCATGAGAAGCATGTGATTATGCACCGTTCTCCTCGTGGTATGCACCCAGATTCTTTAGCATTGATGGCGAATCAACCAAGCTTGTCTCACAACAACACACCCTATATCTTGGGACATCAAGCTTATCATCAATCACCTTACATGACACCAGCCTTTCCCCAATACTCGATTCTACCACAACCACCCACCTCACATCAGCAACAATATCGGTTCAATGCACCCTCACCACAGTATGCTTCACAACCTCATCCAGCAAATGTTGCACATTATGCTCAGCCATCATATTCTTCTTATCAAGAGAATGCAGCATATCCAACAAGCTACCCTGATCAAATGAGTCTTCCTTATACTGATTATGCAGCTCATCCAGATCAAGCACTATATTGTGATGATGAGGAAGTCCCAGTTCCTGTATTCCAACAAGGAGCTGACCCAGTTGAAGTGCTAACTACTATGTCTGCTTACCTCACAAGAACTTTAAGCAAACGAGGATTCAGAGGATCAGCTCCTACCAACAATCAGTTGAGGAATTCATCCAATTCTCGCCAACAAGCTACAATTGAGAATGGCAGAGTAATGGTTCAGCCAATTCAGCCATATCAGGGGAGAACTTCCACATCAACCAATGTTCGCACCGCCAATCCTGCTCCTGCTCCAATGGTCAACAACCCTCCACGGGCTAATACAGGCAAGTTGAGAATGATTACATGCTACAACTGCAAGGAAGAGGGTCATATGTCCAGGGATTGTAAGAAACCCAAGAGGAGAAGGGATGGACAGTGGTTTGCAGAAAAGATCTATCTGGTAAATGCTCAGGCGCAAGGAAGGGAACTTGATGAAGAGGAGCTTGCATTTCTTGCTGACCCAGGGATTGCTGAACAAGACGTTGTCACTACGCAGAATGCAGCTTACCAAGCCGATGATCTTGATGCGTATGATTCCGACTGTGATGACTTTCAAACTGCAAAGGCTGCTTTCATGGCAATTTTTTCCAGCTTAGGGCCAGATAAGAAATCTGAGGTACTTATTAATAACACTGATAATGCCACTGATGCTAGTATTCAACCACATCAAGTTGGGCAAGAGAGTGCTGATTCGAATGAATCTTCGGTGGTGAGTCTTTCAAATGAGGAGACAAACAATGATAGCAATATCAATGTGAGTTCCCAGACTTTGAGTGAATCACAACCGGGACCCAGCTCGCATACGCCGACTCCTGCTCAACAAGATTTGGTCATGGTTCCTGCTACACTACTTAGCCAAATGAATGCTGCACTCTTAGAAACCTTAGCTAAGAATAAGAATTTGTCTGATGAGCTTGCCTTAAGCAATGAGAAAGTACAAACTTTGGAATTAGTGCCTTCGTCTAGTGTTCTCACAAATCTCGAATATGATCACTTTAGAAACAAACAAATGGGTCACTTGCAAGAAATCGAAAACTTAAGAGCAAATTTGTCTAGTGAACTTAGAGAAAAGGAGTTAGTGGTCACTAATTTTCAAAAACTTCAAACTGATTTTGAATTACTCGAATCTAAGAAGACTGAAATGGAGATTAATGCTACTAATAAGATTAGAAGTCTAGACTACTTGCTGTTAAGACAATACGCTGCTTCACAACTAGTTCACTTATTTGATGCTTCGTTTAAAGAGTTTAACTTATCACGTCTAAAAGGCCTTCCCCCTAATCCACGATATGCAAAACAAGCTTTAAGACATAGTCCTAGACTTTATAATGCAACTCAATTAGGATTGGCTTTAGACCCGATCGTTTTTCCCAATGATCGAACAAGTAAGGTTCTAGTTGATGAGGATCGGTCATACAATTCAGCAAAATATCCCGATTGTGATTATTTTAAAATGAATAAGGAGCTTGCTAAAACTGATTTTAGAGTTCGCTTCCATATGGACAAAGATCTCATTACAGCACCAACCTACATGATAGAGGAAGAAAGCCCTAGTACATTTCCTACACTTGTCAACATGGAAGGTCCTAAGGAAATTCCAAAGAATCTTCCACCTGTTAGCACTGTATGGTTAAACTTGCAAGAGATTAACCGATACTTTACTAACTTTGACAAGGTCATCTTGGAATGTACGACTTCAAATGGCTTAAATGCCGGAGAATGGGCTTTCGAACACATGAACGAGGTGTTTAAAACTGAGATCAATCCGTTTGTCGAAAGTCTAAAAAGAAGTTTTGCATCTCTTAAGGAAAATCTTCAATTTGAAATTGGTGAAGTTCAAAAAGTGTTTTATGAAATGGACACCGCTTACGAACTGCAACTAATTGAAAAGGAAAAGATTTCAACCGAATATGACCGATTCTTGTCCGAAGTAATCTCGTGTGATGTGCTTACTATTGTAAATGTTAAATATTCGAATGAGCTTACATCCGCTATGATGAATTGTGATGCTGTGAATATTTGTGAGGATATTTGTGATGATGTTTGTGATATTTCTGTAAATGTTGCTGAAACTGTAAATGAGGTAGATAATCATTCTTGTCACGAATCTAACGCTGAGTTTTTAAAGCTACAAGATTCTTATAATTTACTTTCTCAACGCTTTAATCAACTAGAACAACATTGTATATCTTTAGAATTAAAACAACAAGCTCAAAATGAAAATCTTTTGATATCAAATGTTTGTGAAAACGGTGTTGAGACAAGTGACAAGATGATTGCAATTGTTAAGACATTAGAGGAAGAAATCATGAGATTGAAGAGAGAGATATCATCAAAGGAAACATTAAGAATGGAACTAGAGGCCGCAGAGTCTAAAAACCAGGTCTTAGAAATTAGACTATCAACTGTTCTAGGGGAGATGGATCGGACAAGGCAGGGACTATCCGCTCTTTATGGTTCACTAGAAGATCGATTCGCTTTTAATGCGACACAGCAACAATATTATGTTGAACAACTGAACCAAAAGTGCGAAGAAATCTCTGACTTGAACATCCTGCTCATAGACAAAAATATGGTTTTGGCTGAGTTAAAGGAGACACTTCTTCTCACCCGACAAGAAGTTGTTGATAACTTAGCTACCGACTCTGCACCGTCCACTAGTGCTCCAACAACCAAGAAAGTAGTGCTTTATAAGAATCCGCTTCATAAGAGAAACCAGCTTACCTATGATGATTATATGAAGAATGCCATTAAGCATGTCGATCTTCTTAGGGATATTTTAGACGATCTTTATGCCTTAGATCCCTCAAGTAGCGACTATTATTCGGCTCATGAATATGTTAAGCGAGTTCAATATTGCTTGGCTTATTTACAATACATAGGTACACCAGGTTCTGCACTACTTAATAATAGGCCCATTGCTGTCACTCCATTTAATAAGACTCCAGGAGCGAAACCGTCATTGGCACAATCGAGTAAGACACCTTTAAAATCTGCTGCTAATGTTCCCAATTTGCCTTCTACAGGATTAAAAGAGACTACTAAGGCTAAAGGATCGCCACTCAAGAAAGCTAAGATCAAGCCCTCCACTAGTAGTGCCACAAAGAAGAAAGTAGAAGTCCACAATAGGAATGCTAGTTCAGTTTTAAATAAAACGAATCATGTTAAGACTAAAAGCTCTGCGCCTGTGCAGCAGCCTAAACCATTCGTGAATTCTGATTTAAATTGTTGGAATTGTAATGAATGTATGTTTTCCCAGCGTCATGATTTGTGTCTGATTGATCACGTTAATGAAATGAATGCTATTAAGAATGGTCTTGAATGGAAGCCAACGGGTAGAACTCGTGCCCAAGTTGGCTGGCAATGGCGTCCCACTGGTAGGACCTTTACTCTCGATGGTAAAATGTGCCCTTTAACTAGGAATGCATCCGTTGAGGCTAGGTCTGAGCGTCCTTTAGTTAGGAAGACTCGCACTCAAGTATGGAAACAGCGCCCTTTAATTAGGTCAGCCCCCAATATAGTGCCTATCAGTGTAGAAATACCTCAGGATTTGAGCCAATTAGAATCTACACCACTAATTAAGAAGAAAAAGGCTAGGAAATCTAAGAAACCTAGAGTTAGCAAATCTAAGATTATTAAATCTGTACCTGCTAATAACAAGGAACACTCAGATTCCGATACCTCTACATTGTCTTTGTGTGGTGATATTTTCAGGTGGTCCAAATCATCCTGTGGTATTTGGACTCCGGTTGTTCAAAACATATGACCGGAAATCGCTCGATGCTCCGAAATTTCGTCAGCAAGTTTCTTGGTACGGTTAAATTTGGGAATGATCATATAGCAAAGATTATGGGGTATGGTGAATATCAGATTGGAAATGTGACGATTTCTAGGGTATACTATGTTGAAGGTCTTGGTCATAACTTATTCTCAGTAGGACAGTTTTGTGATTCCAACCTTGAGGTTGCTTTTCGACAACACACTTGTTTCATCCGCAACTTGGAAGGAAAAGATTTGTTGAAGGGATCTCGTGGTGCAAATCTTTACACTTTGTCCTTACAAGACATGATGGCCGCTTCTCCAGTATGTCTTCTCTCTAAAGCTTCTAAGACCAAGTCATGGTTATGGCATCGCAGATTATCTCATCTTAATTTTGATGCTATTAATCATCTGGCTAAAAACGAGTTAGTTCGTGGTCTTCCCAAGCTTAAATTTCACAAGGATCATTTATGTTCCGCGTGTTCAAGGGGGAAAAGCACCAAGAAATCTTACAAACCCAAAGCTGAAGACACTAATCAAGAAAAACTTCATCTTTTGCATATGGATCTTTGTGGACCGATGAGAACTGAAAGTGTGAGCGGTAAGAAATTCATTCTCGTCATTGTGGATGATTTCTCCAGGTTTACATGGGTTAGATTTTTACGTACAAAGGATGAAGCACCGAAGGCTATCATCACTTTTCTGAAGTTCATTCAGGTACGTTTGAATACCACTGTCCGCCGTATTCGTACAGACAATGGTACAGAGTTCGTCAACCAGACTCTTCGTGATTATTATGAAGGAGTTGGTATATCACATGAAACATCCGTTGCACGCACTCCACAACAAAACGGTGTCGTTGAAAGACGAAATCGTACACTAATGGAAGCTGCTAGGACCATGCTTATTTATGCGAACGCTCCATTGTTCTTGTGGGCAGAGGCTATTTCTACTGCATGTTTCACCCAAAACCGTTCAATCATTCGGAAACGCCATGGAAAAACACCTTATGAGCTTCTACATGACCGCAAACCCGATGTTTCATTTTTCCATGTGTTTGGTGCTTTGTGTTATCCAAACATCAATAGTGAGAACTTGGGTAAGCTTCAACCAAAAGCCGACATAGGTATTTTCATTGGTTACTCACCGTCCAAAAGAGCATACCGAATCTATAACCGTCGTCTTGGCAAGATTGTAGAAACTATGGACGCTGATTTCGACGAGCTGACAGCGATGGCTTCTGAGCAACACAGCTCTGAACCCGCGCTTCATGAGATGGGACCCGGTGCTATAAGTTCCGGATTAGTTCCCAACAATCCAACTTCCACATCATTTTTACCACCATCAAGGCCCGAGTGGGATAAACTGTTTCAACCGTTGTTTGATGAATTCTTCGATCCCCCGACTGATGAAGTTCCAGTACCTGTAGTAATTGCTCCAATACCTGAAGTGGTTGCTCAAGTTAATGAACCTTTATCCAATGCATCTACAATTCACAATGAACCGGATGCACCTTCACCAAGTGATTCTCAAACTACACCTGAATCATCACCCCTACTTGTGCCTAATGATGTGGAAGAGGATTCTACTGATCACGACTTGGAATATGCTCACTTGCAAGAGCTTCCTTTCTTTGGTGTTGCGATCCCTGAAAACCCTTCAGCCGCCTCTACCTCAGAAGAAGCTCCATCTATTGTTCACTCCAGACCACCTAGGATTGAAAACCATAGCACTAAATGGACAAAAGATCACCCAATTAGGAATGTTATTGGAGATCTAGATCGACCAGTCTCTACTCGCCATCAATTACAAGAGAGTGCACTATATTGTTACTTTGATGCATTTCTCTCTGAAGTTGAACCCAAAAATTGGCAGCAGGCTATGACCCAATCATCTTGGATCGAAGCTATGCAGGAGGAACTCAATGAATTCAAACGACTTGAAGTATGGGAATTGGTTCCTCGCCCTGACAAGGTTAACATCCTTACTTTGTTATGGGTTTATAAGGTTAAACTTGATGAGATGGGTTCGGTACTGAAGAATAAAGCTAGATTGGTCGCTAGAGGATATAAACAGGCCTTGGGTATAGACTTTGAGGAATCTTTTGCTCCTGTAGCTAGATTGGAGGCGATTAGACTATTCCTTGCGTTTGCTGCTCATATGAACATGATCGTCTATCAAATGGATGTGAAGACGGCATTTTTGAACGGTGAACTAAGGGAAGAAGTTTATGTTAGTCAACCGGATGGGTTCGTCAGCACGGAGTCTCCTAACCATGTGTACAAGCTTAAGAAGGCTCTCTATGGGTTGAAACAAGCTCCACGCGCGTGGTATGATCTCCTGTCAACATATCTCATGTCGGAAGGCTTCTCCAAAGGCAAAGTGGACCCCACTCTATTCACTCTCAAAGACGGCAACGACATGCTTCTGGTACAAATTTATGTTGATGATATAATTTTTGCTGCCACTAACATAGAATTGTCTAAACAATTTGAGAAGATAATGTCCACACGCTTTCAGATGTCGATGATGGGAAAAATCTCATTTTTCTTAGGATTACAGATTTCTCAGAATCCCAGAGGCATTTTTATAAATCAATCCAAATATGCTCTAGAATCACTTAAGAAATATAACTTTGAGAATTGTGACCCCGTAGACACTCCAATGGTGGAGAAATCCAAGTTAGATGAAGATAGGGATGGGAT
Organism: Glebionis coronaria; assembly: GCA_025667525.1. Classification (NCBI taxonomy): domain Eukaryota; kingdom Viridiplantae; phylum Streptophyta; class Magnoliopsida; order Asterales; family Asteraceae; genus Glebionis; species Glebionis coronaria. The sequence goes on along the minus strand of CM046882.1, from coordinate 560,628,966 downwards.
TATTGTTGATCTGAAACTTTACCGTGGAATGATTGGCACCCTTCTCTATCTGACTGCTAGCAGGCCTGATTTGCAATTTGCTGTATGCATGTGTGCCCGGTATCAGGCTCGGCCTACCGAAAAGCACTTACATGTTGTGAAAAGGATCTTTCGGTATCTAAAAGGAACACTTCATCGTGGTCTATGGTATCCGAAAGATTCCTCGATTGCTTTAATATCATACGCAGATGCCGATCATGCTGGATGTCAAGATACGAGGCGTAGCACTTCTGGATCTGTGCAACTCCTAGGAGATAGATTGATCAGTTGGTCTTCAAAAAGGCAGAAAAGCGCTGCAATATCAAGCACGGAGGCTGAATACATCGCCATGTCCGGTTGTTGTGCTCAAGTCCTTTGGATGAGATCACAATTAACTGACTACGGTCTTGGATTTAACAAAATCCCGATGTATTGTGACAACAAGAGCGCCATTGCCCTTTGCTGCAACTATGTTCAACACTCCCGGGCCAAGCACATAGACATTCGCTACCATTTCATCAAGGAGCAGGTGGAGAACGGAGTGATCGAGCTGTATTTTGTCACTACTGAGTACCAGCTGGCGGATATGTTCACCAAAGCCTTAGATCGAGGACGAATCGAGTTTTTGATCGACAAGCTTGGCATGAAATCATTCACTCCAGCGACACTCAAAGAGTTGGCAGAAGAATCAGCTGAATAGTCGTGGTAAACTATTCAGAGTATCCTTTGGTTGTGATCATGTATATTATAGTAAATATATAAACCACAAAAAGAAAATACAAAAATATAAAACCATCAAAAACCTTAAAAAATATAAAACCAAGAAAAACCATAAAAAATATAAAACCTAGAAAAACCATAAAAATTATAAAATCAAGAAAAACCAAAAATATTTTTCGTTTCAAACGGGCATGTCTTTTAGTACGGTAATATTTACGGCCTTAGAAATGTCGATCAATATTGACACGGTGCCATAAATAGAGTCCGTATAAAAGTTGTACATTTTTAAAACATGCCCATTATGGCTTGTAGTTATTTCAGACTGCAACCCGGTTTTCATATTAAAGTCACGTATTTCCTTGGAAAACGTTGGCTCAGAACGGGAATTAATTTTCTCGGGCGTGATTTACAAGCCAAATCATGCAAAGGGATCAAGTTTACTTTATAACTTGGTCTGACACGAATTTGTGTACGTCTCAGTGCATTAATTTGTTAAAATAAGAGAAATCTTATTAAAACCACGAATCAAAATTTTTCAAGAGAAATTGGAAATGCTTTCATCACTATTTGACTCTTTAAACAATGACTACAGCTCTTTAAATAGAAAACGGGTCATCGTTTAAGGGGGAGAAAATAGTAAAATCATCTTTGTCATTAAAATTGATTTTCAAAAGTGATTGTGAAAATTAAGGGCTTCATGGTAATTGAGTGGTTTTGCTTTAGAAAACGACTTGTGTTCGTTCTAAGTGATAGGCATGGCTTTTAGATTTTGAGGATATGCTAATAGATGTGTTTGCTAAGTTGTGTGTACGTTTAACAAGAGTTAGGTAAAATGAAAAAGTTGGAAACAAAAAGGAAATGAATAGATAACTAAGGGACTAAAAGTGTCACTTGTTGAAACTTGGCAAAATTGACCTAAGTCAAAAATCAAACACCCCGCCCCTCACTATTATTTCTGATTCACTGTTTATCTAACACTTTGCCGCCATTGTTAACACATACACAAGCTTTTTCAAACTGCATTCTAATCAATTCCATCCTGTTCATTCGATTAACAAGGTAATAACATTGAATCTTTGAGTTATATATCGTCTAAATTCATCATTAAATCTATTAATTGATTCGGGTAAAGAACTTTATCAATCTAGGGTTCGTTCTGCTTAATTAGAGTTAATTGATTAGGGTTTTTGATGGGTTTTGCGCGTAATAGCATTAGATTATGTTTGGTTACCATAGATTGCCTTAGAAACTCACAAACGCACTTAGATTTTTCATCATAAGCTTCGTTTGAAAAGTTCCGAATGAACACTGGATACAAACTTCCGAATGAAGGATTTCTTCTGAAAAAACTTCCGAATGAGGAAGTTCCGAATGAAGGACTTCCGAATGAGGAAGTTCCGAATGAAGAACTTCCGAATGAAGGAAGTTCCGAATGAAGAACTTCCGAATGAAGGAAGTTCCGAATGAAGAACTTCCGAATGAAGGAAGTTCCGAATGAAAAACTTCCGAATGAAGGAAGTTCCGAATGAAGAACTTCCGAATGAAGGAAGTTCCGAATGAAGAACTTCCGAATGAAGGAAGTTCTGAATGAAGGAATGTTCCGGATGAAGGAAGTTCCGAATGAATAACTTCCGGATGAAAGAAGTTCCTAATGAAGAACTTCCGGATGAAGGAAGTTCCGAATGAAGAACTTCCGGATGAAGAAGTTCCGAATGAAGAACTTCCGGATGAAGGAAGTTCCGAATGAAGAACTTCCGGATGAAGAAGTTCCGAATGAGGAGAAGTTCCGAATGAGGAAAAGTTCCGAATGAAGAATGAAAATGTTCCGAATGAGGAAAAGTTCCGGATGAGTTGTTTGATTGTTATTGTTTGCATGCTATCTATGTACTTGTTGTTTTATCTTATGAAATGTGTTATGCTTAGAAGTAAGAATGATATATATCTATCTGTTTTTGTGCATCAACCTTTCATGTCTTATCTTAAGCAGATAAAATGACTAATCCAACAGTACAAGCTATCCAAGAATCTAGGGAAGCCGATATTGCTAAAGCTCGAACCCTTAAGTTTATACCCAACAACTATAGGCTAAAGCAAGTTTCTAAATCCACACACCATGGTTTTAAGGTCGCCATAGCCATTCTTGATAACTCTCACTTTAAGAACGCCCTTAGGAGTACAGCCTCGGTGCCTTATGAGTATATGTTTGAATTTTGGGCAACCAAGGATTTCACTTCAAACAAGATCACCTTCACCATCGACAACAAGCAGCAGACACTCACCGTTTCAGACTTCCGTAAGATTCTTGGTATACGGGATACACCCAAGGGCATGTCTTTCTCAAGGGATCCTAATAAAGATGAACTCGCGGAGTTATTTGACGCACTTGGATGTCCAGAAATATGAGTTGCATCTGAGTTTACTACTGCTAAGGTAGGACAACCCTGGAGAGCTTTGATGGGTATTCTCAGTAAATGCCTTACACCAAAAACGAGTGGACATGATGCTTTGCGCAGTCCGATAATGAATCTCTTCTATGGCATGTACAAAGCTGCAAACTCAGATTATGCTTTGTTGATATGGGAAGAATTCACCTTTCAACTCTTCCACAACAAGAAGCTGAAGACAAACTTCTTTCCGTATCCTCGGTTTATTAAGCTCATCATAAATTATTTTATGAAGCTTGATGCTACTATTGATAGGCGTGCAGGAGGTCGCTATCACACTGAAGAAGCTGATGATACTGTAGATCTGAGGCATGAAGGACCGTCTACTGGTGTGATTCCGGGTCCTGTTCCTGATTACCTTCTATCTGAAAAAATCAAAGGTTCTGCAGATTACAAGCTACTGCAGTTAGAAATCCAGAGGCTGAAAGCAAACCTTCAAACTGGAGAAGACTCATCGACAACGGTTAAGAGTAAAGGCAAACGCAAACAACCAGCTGCGTTACCTGAACCCGAACCAAAGAAGAAGAAGTCAGAGGGTAAGAAGGGAAAGGGTAAGGATTTGATGCGTCTACGTGATGAAGAAAATATTGTTGATCCTACTCTTGACAAATCCGAGCAACAAATGATGAAGATTGCTATTAAAAGGAGTAGGAAAGATACAGGCGGTAGTGGTTCAGGTGCGAGGGTAGATATCGAGGATGAGTACGAGGAACCGCATGATGTTGATGAGTTTGGGTCACCTGAAAACTATTCCACTTCGAAGGAGCCATCAATCCCTATTTCAACAAGTGTGGAAAAGGAACCTGTTGCTCCTACGATCATGGTGACAACTCAACCTTTGGCAACTCTACCACCACCAATCCAACCCTTAACAACCCGAACAACCCGACCGGCTTCCACACCATTTCTTCCACCACCCACAATCCCCATCCTTAGTACTGCAGTAACAACCGAGCCTATTCAGTCAACCCAGAGCAGCTCTGCAACATCTGCAATGGCTGCATTAGTGATGGCCGAAATGCTTGACAATCACAAACGCGAAATGGATGAACTTCGCCAAGAGTTGCAAAGACGAGCTCAAAGGGAAGAAGTATCTCAGAAAGCTCAAGAAGAGTTGATTGCCAAGTTCTCTGCAGACATGGAAGCGACACGTAAAGCTCATGCAGAGGAACTTGCTCGAGTTAAGCAGGCTGAGGCTGATAAGCATGCTGCACGCATTACCAGACTTCAGGCAATGAGGGATAAATATAAGGAACAAAAAGAAGCACTTGAAGCATCTGTGAAAGAAAGAGTGCAAGAATCCGTTGAATCCTTAATGCCTAAGCTTCGTGACGAGTTGAAGACACTTGCTGCTGACAACTTGATGGTTAAATCATCCAATCCTTCCGAAGCCGCCTACAAGATTGCTTATGACCTGACGGACTTTGAATTGAAGAAGATCCTTAAGGCTCGTATGGTGGAACTTGGGTCATTTAACAAGTCGAGGATTCAACGGGCTCTATATAAATCCCTGAATGATGCTATCATGGAGGATGATAGATTATTCAAAATGTTTGGAAGTGTGGTACCATATCACATCTTACCTGAGGAAGAAAGGGAAGAGAGTGAAGAAGAGGGTACGGGTGAAGAAGAGGAAGAAGAAGAAGAAGAAGGTGAAAAGGAGAAAGACGATGACGAAGGTGGTGATGATGATGAGGATGATGAGGATGATGACGAGGATGAGGATGATGATGATGGCGATGATGGTGGTGATGAGAATCAGGAGAGTGCTAGGGGTAGTAACGGGGATGACAATCAGGATGATGATGGGGGTGAACAACCGAAAAAGGGAGACAAGGTTACCAGCTCCAAGAAGACTGCTACTCAGACTGGAACCAAGTCCACAAAAGATGCAGCACAGAAGGACAAATCGACATCCTCGGAATCACGAAGAACGAAGTGGCGCCACGATGTGAATGCCACTACAGCGTCATCGGTTCCTGGTATCTCTATCGCTGTATCTGTACCTATTACCACTAACCCCATTAGTTCTGCTGTTGTTCCTCCTGTGATTGCAGAATCAGTGACGGAACCCGAAGCTGCACAACACTCTCCAGTTCAAGACACTGCTGAAATGCCTGAAACTGAACCAGTAGATGTTCGCACTTCCACTCCTCTACAACAAGCACAACAATCTACGGTTCCTGAACCAAGCATTCGTGCCTGGGAAGACACGTTGGAGATAGACGAGTCTGCACCACCACAAGCTTGGATCACGGCAGCAGCTCAATATGATCCGATCACAGATGCTGACAAAGATGTGCTGTATCTGCGTATCCGAAGTCCGATTGACTTATGTGCATTTCTTGCTCATGAGTATAAGACTTCGGTTACTCCATCCTTGGTCAAGAAAGCGATGAAAGATAAGAGACTGCGTGCCAAAACCCGATTACCCCGAATGGAGTTCGAGTATTATGCCGATGAGATCATAAAGGCTTTGAAAACCGTTCAAAGGCCAGGACTTCATGAATCAGAAAGAGCTCCACCTCCAATGGATCCTGCTCAAGATAATCAGATTGCTCTTGACTTCTTCGTCACCAACGATCTTGAGTATCTACTGAAGGGATCATCAAAGTATGCAACATCCCTGACTTTGCTGAAAGCTGCCAACTGGGGGACAATACCCTTCATCGAGGAAAAGGTAAATCGACTCTGGGTCCCAAAAATGAATCGTAATTATGATATGTATGCTGTCATAGGTGCATCTCATTGGGACGAACGAGTCCGAAGGGCGTACAGGGGTTGCTGCTTGGTCAAATCTGGAAGCAATGTTAGATCCGACATCCGCATCTCCAGCATCTTAGGAATGAAAACTGAAGCCAAGAACGGCTACTATCATGTGACGGAGATTCGTTTGAAGAGGGAGGATGACAGGGAATACAAAATCCAGCAAGGAGACTTTTCCATCATTCGCCTTGAGGATATCGAAGATATGCTGCTTCTGATGACCCGAGATCAACTTACTCACATTCCTCGTGAAGACCTGATTGCTTTGAATACAGCACTTCGTATGTTCACACGAAGCGTTGTCATCAATTCACGAGTTGAGGATCTTCAGTTGGGAGTCGAAAGCTATCAGAGGAGGCTCAACTTAACCCGTCCTGTGAATCAAGTGCTACCTCAACATGTAGAAAGATGTCCCTATACCGGCATTTCTGTCCCGAATTCCGGCATTTTCTACTTGAACAGTCGAGGTTTGATGAAGTTTATGAGGGTGGGTGAGCTTCACAAGTATAGTGATGGAACTCTTATACAAGTCAGAGATAAGTTGGAGCATCTGAACTCGGGTGGGACTCTGCCAGAGATGACGGAGGATTGGCATCCGGGTTACCGGCAGATGGCAAAGTATGTGATCAAAAAGATCGATCAAAAGCTCCGTGAACGTAGATTGATGAGGAGCTTGGAAAGATTCGTGGGTGGAAGACCGTATTTAGTGCACCACAAGCTACTGCAACGATCCATCTGATAGGTCGTACATCTCAGGTCACTTTATATTGGTTTTCAATTGTGAATATGTAAATTTGTGAATAATGTGCTTGTATGGCTTGCTGTAGTGTTAAGGTATGATAATTTTTCAAGAATTTCTCACGAGATTCTAAATCTTTCAAAATATGTCATATCAAAGCACTACAACTATCCCTTATTAACTTAAGGGGGAGCAATAACTTGTTCTATGGCCAAAACATCGATTTCATTTTTTACCCAAAGACCGGTTAATCCATTCAGTATCCCAAATATTAATGGTTAACATTTTGGATAAGGGGAGAAAATGGGATTAAGGAGACGTAAGTGATACTTGGCTAAAAGATGAAAAAGACTTAAAGATTATCCAACTTAATATGTGTAAAGCACGTGTTAAAGGGGAGCGTTTTTGATGAACAAAACACCTAAGGTACAAAACTTTTGATTTCAATATCACAAGTACTTTAGGTGATTTTCAATGATTTTTCATGGTGGCAATTCCTTCCCAAAACACGCTTAATTCACGACGGATGTGGTGACAAAAGGGTAGTAGGAATAGGTTTAGTCCAATGATTCATCAGAGCCGATGGAATCTTCCCAAGGACAATTCCCTAGATAGAATTAGAAGTCCTAGGAAAGATGGAGAAAGAATGTGAACGTAGCTGAATGCCGACCAAGTACTTAAGCTAGCACTGGAACAATCACAACAAGGTGCTAGTGATGACGTATTGGTAAGCATTGAAGGGGTTGAAGAATGAAAAAGAAATGTAAAGATAAAGGGTGTAAAGAAAGAAGCCCTCCTTACAACTTTAGGCAGAAACCGGGTCAATACATATGCTATTGAGGTCATTTTTGTTAATGATTCTCGGTATTGAAGAAAGACATCATGGACCCAGTGATGCAATGCACAACCCTTCCCCAGCTAACTCAAATATCTCTCAAAAGGTATTTGTTTTAATCACACGGAGATCAACACGTTATCTATTGGTTTATTCACTCCGAATAAACTGGTATTGAAAAGGTGGCACTCCTCTCCAGCCATCGCTCACTAAATCAAAACGCACAATCGAGTCTAGAGCCAAGAGCTCATCAAAAGTCTCATTAGGACACTTTCCATTTATTCCTTGCTTTCTCACACACTGTGAAAAGTAAGAGATTTTCATGAGTCCTACGCAATATTCTTGTAATATTGCCAGAACATCCGAGTAATACGTAAGTATTACAATGAAGATGGAAATCCTGCTTGAGCCAACATCAAACAAGCTCATGGTAGGTTACACGTGCGGTTCTTTTAGAACCAATCTTGTGAAAAACTGGAAGGTAACAGTGGTTTAATTCTTAATTGAACTTAAACTCGTTCCAGGCCTCTTCGCATTATCATATGATCTTGCCAGAACACTCAGAGTGACTCTTTATTGACCACAGTGACGAGTGGAAATCCTTCTAGTGTCAACATCAAACAGCACTTGGTAGGTAACGTGCAAGATTCTTTATGAATCGAGCTCGTGACAACTGGAAAGCAACGATGGTGAAAATCTTAATTGAAATTCACTTGTTCCAGGTTTCATGAATTGACGGCTTTTAATCACAAGGATAATTTATCCAAGTGATTCACTCTTTATGTTCGCAGTCAGCTTTGGACGGTCGAATAAAGAGAACGGGTTTACCCGCGAAATCCTGTCAGGAAGTTACTTAATTGAAACTATCCGTCACGGGTACGATATCTAATATCGTCCAACGGTCTTCACCGACCGGAGGTAAAATGCTACCGAATTAGAATAAAATGTTCAAAGCCATTTTATTCGTGTCGTTGCTGTGTACCTGCTAAAGACGGTGGCGTTGCTGAGTACCTGTTGAAGACGGTGGCGTTGCTGTGTACCAGTGAAGACGGTGGTGTTGCGGTGTACCTGTAAAAGTCGTTCCCACATGCTTATGTCTTTTGCAACAAAAATTCAAGAAAGTACAAGATGAAGTCTTCCGCTGTACCAAACTCTGAAGCTTTCAAGAATCCAACAAAAAGACGTAAGTGTGTGGAACATGAAGTCACGAGGAGGCAAAGTTCACAAGAAAGGCAAAGATCGCACGTGAAAGGCCAAAGAACAAGGCTCTCAAGTCAAAGCCAAAAAGATCAAACCAACATATTCACAACAAAAGAAAGAAAAGAAGAAAGGACTACGAGCTAAAGAACGAAGACTTAGTATAGTATGCTAGGTTTAGAACTTTGTAACGTGGAGTGACCTCCCTTAGGGGGAGATTGTTAGAAATACGTTTTAACGTATATTAGAAGTATCGGTCACTCCACAATATGATTTATGTTGTAATAGCTCGTAGTTAGTAACTAGTTATTATTTGCTTATTAACTTAAGTAAGAACCGGTCCATGGGCTTGTCATGGACCGGCCCAAGTCCACTTATGACTTGGAACTATAAATACCCCTTTCCACTAAGGAAAGGGGTTGGTTGTTATCATTTCTTAATTTCCACTTAATAAAATTCACACAGTTTCTCTCACTTTCTCTCTCTAACTTTCTCTCTCTAGAAATTAACAAACCCCTTCATAGATTCATTGATTATCAATATTCTACACATATCTGCAAGATAACTAAGATCATTTAGCAGGCAATAGCAAACAATTCTACACTAATACTAGAAAAATAGCATGCAGAGACATTTTAGAGGAAAAGTAAATCCGTCTTGCACTTTTTAGCCAATGTTGCATCCTTTGATGGAGAAATGGCGCTAAGCTCACTTATGATCTTATCTATACCTTATCAATACTCAGCAATCACCAAAACACCATCCATCACCATTGACCATCATGATTGATCTGCTACAGGTCTGGAATGAATTCTAGCTAGAACTAGACTGCAACAAGGACTAATCACAACTAACAGCTTCCAAAGCCCACTAACAAACTCTATTGTTCAAGCTTGAACAACAGAATCCATGAATGAACAGTAATGTAGTAGTAATTGAGGGAATTGAGAGTTGAATCAGTGAAATTAAGTTTATTAATGGAGTTTATGGTTACAAAAGTGGTTATAACTACTTAACAAACTATCTAAGAGTGGTTGTCTATCACTCTTAGAAGTTGAACTACTGAAAGAAAAACATAGTGGAAGAATTATCTAAAGTGTGTGTGATTTCACACTTTAAACTACTACAACAAATGAAAGTTATACATGGGTATTTATAGAGCTAAGATGAAGTGTTGGTGAGGTCTCTGACATGTCTTTTCCAATAAGAGAATGCCAAGTGTCCAATTCTGCATAATTGATAATTACGTGTTCTTCACAAATTTGGGCAATTTTTCTTCAATGGATGAATTGTTAATTGGAGCGTTGGATTGCATTCGTCTCTCAATAACAATCATTTTTCATTTTGAACGTATCTTCTGAAATGGCCTTAATCACGTTCTGAATTCTTGAAAAATGATGAGTGACACGTGTCGCCCTTGGATTGGCTGGATAATTATCACACGGATCACTATCCATAAGAATAGTGTGATCCGTGTGATATATAATGGAGAAATTTGATTGGCTCTAGCGTGGTGAGTGGAGAATACTGTTGTGATACTCTATTTAATGCCAAACAGCTCATTAAATGTCCTTTGACTTGATTTGACTTTGTTGATTTTGCACTTTAAGTCCTTTAACTTTGGCAGTTTGGCAAGATAGGTCCATTGACTTTGTAGACTTGTCATCTTGAGTCCTTCTTTTGTCTTTTCTTCAATATAAATGCCTTGGGATCCGTGTTTGCATCAAATTTGTATCTTTTTGCCTACAAAAGCACAAACAACAAAGAATACCCCATAATACTGCTTTTACACATAAAATCTGGTATTTTTCTTTGTGTTTTAGGGTTTAATATGTAATAATTGATATGAGATTTCACTCATATCAAATTCCCTACACTTGATCATTACCATGACCTCATGCAAGGTCATATTCCAAAGCTTTAAATTACATTTTTCTTATAATTAATCCACTTTGGCCAAGATAAAATGCTTTTACACTATGCTACACTATATGATGCATGATTTTGCTTTTTACAATGTAATGCAAGGAAAAAAATTCTATTTATGTATTTTTGTATTTTTCTTGAAATGATTTGATGGAAATAACTCATAAAGAACTCAATAAATTTGATTAGGGCTTTTGTACCATGAATATTTATCATCCTTAAGTTTCACTTTCCCCATACCAAGCTTAAAAACGAGATCATTGTTATTCATAAGTGAAAGTGCATCGACTTATTCATACAAATTAATTGTGTTACCGTTATACCCCCACTTATTATGCATCTAAGACCGGTTATTATTTGAGCAAATTACTTTTGAGCAAATTTGTCATTATTTAAAGCGTGAAATATAAGAAGTGTAAAATCTGAAAATAAGAAAGCACGGTTTTAATCCTAAGTAACCATGCATCTTATCCATTACTCGAAAAACCGCCCATAATTTATATAAGTCCGACCCAAAATAATAAGTCATTCGCCTTATGTGTAAGATCATTATGCCATGCATTAATAAGTAGCTACACACTCGCTAAGAAAAGAAAAATAAAACTCACGCAATAATTTATACATACGTTGACAAGAAAGTAAAGGTTACGAAAGGGGATATAAAAGCCACACGTAATTAATATGAGGTTTATCTAGCCCTTTACACTTACTTCAAACTATATCATTTCTCGTTCTTTACAGTTTCAAATCTCAAATAATAAGACTCGTGGATGCTTAGCCTAATAAACCAATAAACGTCTAAATGGTTAAGGATACTAGCCAGAGTAAGCTTAGATAAGCAAACTCGGGTTGAGTCAAAATATTCATGGCGGGCCTAATATGTCAAAGAAGTCTAATTTGTTAAACCATATCCTTTATTATATTTTTTCCTTTTTATATATTTTTGATTAAAATAAAAGAAGAAATATATACAAGGCAAATGTGTTATGCAAATGAAAAATGATTAATGCAAAAATTATGAATGCATATTTTTGGTGGCCAAAGTAGATCAAAAATTTGAAAAATGTTGAAATATTAATTTCCCAATTATCATGAAGGCAAGACAATGTTCTAGGTAAGGTCACTTCGATAGAAGACCCCCTACACTTAAGATTATGACATTGATAACTTTGCTTAACTCAAGCTAAGGAAAGTTCTACTAAAGTGAATTCATGTTAGACATTATTAAGAGTCAATTTCGAATCACAAAAGTATCAAAGTGAACCCGATACAATGGCCTCCTCCATAAGCTCCAATACATGAAATGAGACAGAGAGCAACTCTACAAACACCAAGAAGAAAAAAGATAGGCACCCCCTACACTTCATCTCTATTATATTACCCTTTATTCCTATCCTACCACACTCTATTCTAAATGATCTAACCTTTGTTATTCATGCTTGATTTAAGGAGTCACTAGCTCGACTCTTCCTACAGTGAATTAATTTATGGGGAAATTGGGGGTCTCTTGGACCATTTCAACGGAAATGTCCTCCCCAAAGTAATGCTTCACACGATGACCATTCACTTTGAAATTTAGGCCATTTGGTTGAGACAACTCAATAGTCCCATATGGAAATACTTGAGCAATAGTGAATGGACCGGACCATCGTGACTTAAGCTTGCTTGCAAAAAGTTTCAACCGTGAGTTATAGAGTAAAACCAACTCTCCAACTTTGAACTCAAGGTTTTTAATCTTAGCATCATGCAAATGCTTAGTATTTTCTTTGTAAAGCAAGGAGTTTTCATAGGCATCAGTTCTAAGCTCATTCATCTCATTAAGTTGGTCTTTCCTATGTGAACCGTTTCTAAGCTCATTCATCTCATTAAGTTGGTCTTTCCTATGTGAACCAGCTTGATTAAGATCAAAGTTAGCCCACTTAAGAGCCCATGAAGCCTTGTGTTCTAACTCGAATGGGAGGTGGCATGCTTTTCCATAGACAAGTCTATAAGGTGTGCAACATATTGGTGTCTTAAAAGCGGTTCGAAAAGCCCACAATGCATCATCAAGATTATCCGACCAAGAAGCTCGATGCTCTCCCACCCTATATTCCAAAATTCTCTTTAAACCACGATTTGTGACCTCGGTTTGCCCATTGGTTTGTGGGTGATACGCGGTAGAAAGTCTATGGTTAACGCCATACTTATTCATGACTCTTGTAATTTGATCATTACAAAAATGAGTCCCACGATCACTTATAATGGCACGAGGTACACCAAATCTAGCAAATAATTGCTTCAAGAATTTCACTACAACTCGAGCATCATTTGTAGGCAAGGCCTTAGCCTCAACCCACTTAGAAACATAATCCATCGCTACGAGTATGTACTTATTCCCCTTAGAAGATGGAAAAGGTCCCATAAAATCTATGCCCCATACATCAAATATCTCACATTCTTGTATAAAATTTTGTGGCATCTCAGCTCTTTGATTAATTTTCCTTGTCTTTGACAAACATCACAATATTTCACCATCTCTTGGGAATCTTTGTAAATGGATGGCCAATAGTAACCCGAATCAAAGACTTTTTTAGCCGTGTAATTAGGCCCAAAATGGCCCCCCGTGGGTCCCTTATGGCAAGCTTCTAATATCTTAAATGCTTTGAGGCCATCTACACAACGTCTTATGATTTGGTCCGCACGTTGCCTAAAGAGGTAAGGGTCATCCCAAAAGTAATATTTAGCTTCCTTGAGAAACTTTTTCTTTTGTTGGGAAGTGAGACCCTCAATTAGCACATCCTCCACAAGATAGTTTGCAATATCCGCAAACCAAGGGGTGGCATCCTCTTGTGAAGAGATAAACATGAGTTCCTCAAGTGGAAAGGATTCATTTATTTCCGTATGAGGAAATTATCCTTGAAAAGGATGCCCAAGTCTACTCAATTGATCCACTGCTAAATTCTCGGCTCCTTTCTTATCACGAATTTCTATGGAAAACTCTTGGAGCAACAAAACCCATCTCAATAATCTAGGCTTAGCATCTTGCTTTGTCATAAGGTATTTGAGAGAGGAATGGTCCGTATACACTATGGTCTTCGAAAGCACAAGATATGGGCAGAATTTCTCAAAAGCATATACAATGGCTAACAATTCTTTTTTCGTGGTAATGTAATGCAATTGAGCACCCGTCATTGTCTTACTAGCATAGTGTATAGGTTGAAAGTGTTTATTAATCCTTTTCCCCGAAACGGCCCGCACGGCATAATCACTAGCATCACACATGAGTTCAAAAGGCAAAACCTAATTTGGTGAAACCAAAACTGGAGCCTTAGTCAACTTTTCTTTAAGGATCTCAAAAGAATCTAAACACTCTTGTGTGAATATGAAAGGAGCCTCTTTTTCTAAGAGGTGGGTCATGGGTCTAGCTATTTTAGAAAATTCTTGGATAAAACGTCTATAGAAACCTGCATGTACCAAAAAGCTCCTAACTCCTTTCACCGTAGTAGGTGGGGGAAGTTTGACAATAACATCTACTTTAGCACGATCCACTTCTAATCCTTTCATAGATATCGTATGCCCCAAAACTATCCTTTCTTTGAGCATGAAATGGCACTTCTCCCAATTTATAACAAGACGTGTTTCTTCACACCTTTTAAGCATTCGTTCTAAATGGGAGAGACAAAAAGTGAATGAATATCCAAACACCAAGAAATCATCCATAAACACTTCCATTGTGTGCTCTATCATGACATGAAAGAATGCCATCATACACCTTTGAAATATGCCCGGGGCATTGCAGAAGCCAAAAGGCATTCTCTTGTAAGCAAATGTGCCATAGGGACAAGTGAATGTGGTCTTTTCTTGATCTTTTGGATCAATGGGTATTTGGAAATTACCCGAGAATCCATCAAGAAAGCAATAGTATTCATTTCCTACTAAGCGTTATAGCATTTGGTCCATGAAAGGTAATGGAAAATGGTCTTTCATAATGGCATCATTAATCTTTCTATAATCAATACAAACTATCCAACCCTTGAAAAGTCTTGTGGGAATCAACTCGTTGTTTTCATTTGGAACAACGGTGATTCCACCCTTTTTAGGCACACAATGCACCGGGCTAACCCATGGTGAGTCGGAAATTGGATAAATCATACCCGCATCAAGGAGTTAGATAACTTCCTTTTTGATGACTTCATGGATTTTTGGGTTAACCCTTCTTTGGTTTTGGATGGCGGGTTTGTAATCATCCTCCATAAGGATTTTGTGAGTATAAAAATTAGGACCAATCCCCCTTATGTCAGATATTTTCCAAGCTATAGCCTTTTTGTTCTTCTTTAGAACTTCTATAAGCTTTTTCTTCTCATCATATATCAAGTCTTTAGCAATGATAACGGGTAATTTATCCTCTCCCTCTAAGAATGCATACTCAAGGTGTGATGGAAGATCCTTAAGCTCTAAGGTAGGTGGACTCTCAATAGAAGGTTTTACTAATGATGGATCATCATTGGTAACTTCCTTAGGAGTATGTGGAGAAGTATGATCTTCATTGAGAAGTTTCTCAATGGTACGAATATCTTCTTCCCAATCGATGGGAGAATCGTCATATGGTAACTCCACATCTCCTAAACTTGCCTCAAATTCTTGCAAAAGAAAATCACTTACTCCAAAAGGAGTTAAGGAAGGGGCAATGGAAGCTACGGTCTCAACATGTGGAATGTCCTCATTACTACTCTTACAAGCCTCATGGAAGTGTTCATCACATACTTCATCAATAACATCCACAATGTTAACGGTTTCACACCCTTGAGATTTCTTAGTTAGTTTTCCCATCTTAAACACAACTTTTTCATCCTCTACCCTCATGATGAGTTCCCCTTCCGCCAAATAAATAAGAGTGCGACCGGTCCTTAAGAAAGGTCTTCCTAAAATGAGGGGACCGGATAAGCTATTGAACGGTTTGCTAATTCGAATGTCATCCTAGTAGGTGTAAGCTCGGGAAGAGAGAGTTGTTTCCAAACCAACAAAGGAATCAAATTTATGCTAGCACAAAGGTCCGCTAGTGCCATGCAATTCTCTACCCCTAGGAAATTACATGGAATCAAGAACCGGCCCAGATCACCAAGTTTGATAGGTAAAGTCTTCAACAACACCACGGAACAATGTTCGTTCAATGAAGTGTTAGGCATATCAATAAATTTTTCTTTGTTGGAGAGAAGGTCCTTAAACATCTTGGCAAAATTGGGTATGTAAGCTAAATCCTCCGGCAAAAGATATGTTGATATTCAATTGCTTAAACATCCTCAAAAAGTTGGACACTTGAATGTCATCTTTGTTCTTAAGCTTCTCTTTTCTCAATCTAGAAGGATATGGAAGACTTGGTTTGGGTAAAGGTTTAGTAGAGGGTGTTGAAGGACTCTCTTCTTGGTTTTCTTTAATGATAGGTGTATAAGGTGAAGGATTAGTAGGTGTAGGATTGGAAGGTGTGGAACTAGAAGGTGTAGGCTTATCACAAGGATGAACCATGGTAGGAGTCACCAAAGAATGTGTAGGAGGAATGGAAGGTTCCATGGTTGTTTTCCTACTTCTTGTAGTGATTGCATTTACATTTGCCTTTGGATTGGTTAGAATGTTGGAGGGTAAAGCACCTTGTGGTCTTTGGTTTAAGAGCAACATCAATTTCTTGTTTGTCTCCTCTTTCATGGCCCTCAGTTGATCTTGAGTTCTTCTTTCACACTCACGGATCCTTCTTTCGGTCTCTTGATTCATCTTATGAAGTAGCTCAATGGTTTCATTTTCCCCATTCCCTTGATTGTAACCTTGATTGTGGAAAGGTGGAGGTGGTTGATGAAATCCTTGGTTATTTCCATGAAAGTTGTTTGCTTGGTGTTGAAAGATATTAGACCCTGTATTGTTGTTATTCCATTGATTATTTCCTCTTGGCACTTGGTTTCTATTGAGCATTTGTGGATTGTTTGGTTGGTTTTGGGTGGGTTGTTCGGAAGGGAAACCCGGTGGAGCAAGGTAATTGTTAGACTTGTAGGAAAGGTTATTAGGATTGATGTTTGGTTTACAGTGTTCTCTTCCATCATCATTATAAGCATATCATTCTCCTTGAAAGTTTTGAACTTTATCACATTGAAAGTATGAATGAGGGCCTCCACGTATCTCACAAGATAGGGCGATGGCATTGACATTGTTGGTAGAAGAGTTGTTCAAGGTAAGTTTCATAAACTCTTGGAACATGTCTTGAGATTGGTTAAACTTTTGAAGTAATTCCATGTTTTGCTTAAGTAATTGACTATCAATTGATTTAGGATCACTCTCTTGCACAACATGTACCACCTCATCTCTATCCCTATTACTTTGAACCATGGACTTTGTCTCAATGACATCCCATTCATCTTGAGTGGACTTTGAAAGAATGTTCCCACCCGCGATCGAGTTAAGGGAATCTTGATGGTGAGGTCTCAAACCATTGTAGAAGGTGTTAATTTGGTTAACTTGATCAAAACTATGGTTTGGGCACTTTCTTAACAACTCTTTAAACTCTTACCAAGCTTCACTAAAGGTTTGGTCCCTCTTTTATTAAAAGCCTATGATTTAGTTTCTTAATGCGGTGGTTCGTGAAGGGGGAAAGAACTTGTTCACAAATTTCTTCTTCAAGTCCCCCCAAGTGTGAATGCTATTTGAGGGTTGCTTATCTAGCCAACTCCTAACATTTACCTCCAAAGAGAAAGGGAATAAGATCATCTTAACCACGTCGTGAGGTACCCCATTATACTTGATGGTATTACCAAGAGACATGAATCTCTTGATATGGTCATGAGGGTCATCCATAGGTCTCCCTAAGAAAGGTATAGAATAAACCATTTGTATCAGGCATATCTTAAGCTCAAAATTATTAGCGGCTATCTCGGGAATGACTATGGAATCCGTATTCCCATCCACGTTGGATTGGGGAATCTCAATCAATGGTCTATTGCCCATGGCTTCGTTTAAGTTGTCAAAAGCACGATGCTCGTGATCGGCTTGATGGACGACTTTGTTCTTGTTTCTCTTCCTTTTGGGAGGAAGTGGTACACCAATAGGTATATGTGTACGCGCCCGAGTGCGCATGCAACTCAACAGGAGGAATGAGAGAGGAGCTCTCGGTCGACTTTGGAAAATAATAGATTATCTCTTCTGAGGTTCAATAGTGAAAACCACAAGAAACTATAATATATATGTAGTACTAATTGGGCGGCAAAGCCCCCAAAAAGCCATCCTTCTTGAAATACTTACTAGTAAAGGGGGGGGGGGGATGAGGTGGCACTAAGCTTTTAAGTACATGTTTCCCTTAGGCTTGCATTTAATATCAAAGCCGCCTTTCTATTCACTTAATAGTTCGTATTTCTCGAATTCGTGCTTATTGAAAGTGTTTATCTATTTTTGCCTTTATTTTACTTTGATTGATACACGTAAATGGGACCGGAAAACCCCCAAGTACGGTGTATTGCCAAGGTGATAGGTGTGAAAACACCCATCCTTTTACCACTTATTTCTTGCTAAAACAAGACCAAAACGCGTATTTAATATCATTTGTTTGGAATTATGCGTGTTTTGTGTGTTTGTTGTGTTTTCAGAGTCAACCGGATAAATATTGAAGAAAACAGGGGATTGCACGGGGTTTATCGAAGAAAAAGACTCAAGACGAAGTTTATTGTCCAAGAGATGCAAAAGATTTGAAGTCAATGGGCCTATTTGAAGATTTATCGAAGAAAGGAACCAAAGATGGAAGATTTACATATGTCGAAGAACTCAAGTCTATTAAACGAAGAAATTTAAAGACGAGTTGAATTTATTCGTCGACAAATCCCGAATCGAAATCAAAAACGTCAACTTTTCTGAAAAGACGAGAAGACAAGAAGAAAGGAAGAAAGCCCACTCACCAACCAACCACATCTCCTATAAATAGGAGACCCCTTCCCACACATTAGCTAGGTTTTATTTTTCCAGTCTTTTTCTTTTCTTTGTTTCGTAGGGTAACCAACACCACTAAGGTGTTCGTGATTTTTCATCTTTGATTTCACAAGTTCTTGTAAGATTTAATCTTTCCCTTTGTTTGTTTAACATTAATCAATCAATTTCATCTTCCATTTTAATCTTGTTCATCTTTCTTTTTGATTCAAAGTCTTAAGTTCTTGTTTGGTTGATTTTAATCTTTAAAAGTAAGTGGGTTTTGTGTTTTTAGTGTTTTGGTTTGATGATTATGATTAGTAAATGATTAGTGTTTAAATTGGTTTAAGTTTTTGTTAAAAACTTGGTGGATTTTGGTTTTAAGTCGTTCTTTGTTGTCCTACTGTTCTTCGTTCTTCATCTGCCCAGATTCTGGATCAACAACAAGTATTCCGAACCAACGTTTTTTCCTAAAATTGTTCCGAATCAGAGTTTGTTCATCCGGAATAATCAATATTCCGGATGAGTCTTTATGTTCCGAATCAGTGTTTTTAAATGTTCCGAATGAAGGATTTTTGAATATTCCGAATCAAAGTTTTTTTTAATATTCCGAATCAAGTTTTTTTTGAATATTCCGAATCAAGTTTTTTTGAATGTTCCGAATCGGTCTTTTTTTGAATATTCCGAATCAAGTTTTTTAAGAATGTTCCGAATCAGTCTTTTTTTAATGTTCCGAATGAAGGTTTTTACTAAATATTCTGAATCAAGGTTTTTCCAAAAATGTTCCGAATCAGTGAAAGTTATTCCGAATGAAGCTTTTTGTTTAAGATATTCCGAGTGAAGGAAAGGTTCCGAATGAACATATATTCCGCATGAGTAGATCGTTCCGAACGAAGCATTTTAATTCCGAATCAAGCCTTTGCTCCAATTATTCCGCATGAAGAAGATATTCCGAATCAAGGTTTCTTTTTAGTTTATTCCGGATCAGTTTTCTTTTGAGTATTCTGAATCAGTGTTTTTCTTGTAAGTGGTATTTTACTGTTTCTGTTTTAATTGTTTAATTTTAATTCAAGTTTTATTTTTATTAATTGTTGTTGGTTTAAATTTTTATCACTTTACGCATTTACCTTTTTAGTAGAATAGAAAACCAAATCCCTTTTTAGTAACCAAGAACAACTATTCCACTTTGAACCGTGATCGATTCGAGAAGATACCGAGAAACAAAATTGAACCCCATTGAAAACCTTGTATCAAATGGCGCCGCTGCCGGCTCTTCTCGTAAGGATTAATAGTTTTTTGTGAGAAATTGGATTTTGGGATCCGTTCACCGTGAACGTTACTTTTTCATAAAAAATTTCAAAAAACCCTAAAAATATAAAATTTTCAAAAATACAAAAAAAAAATTAAAAAACATAAAAAACCAAAAATATTTCTGCTTTGTTAGTTCTTTTGCAGGTGCATACGTACACGATCAACGTCTTATCAAGAGCCCGAGACTCTCGATAACTTAGACATGGCCGGTGTACACAACAACAATAACAATCCACCTCAAAACAACATGAATAATAATAACAATGAACCTCTACCGGACAATCGCCCTATGATTGAACTTTTGCAAGCACATGTAGAGGGCAACAACGATCCAATTGTCATATCCGCGATTGCAGCCAACAACTTTGAGCTCAAATCCGGCTTTATTCAAATGGTCTCTGCTCAACTATTCTTGGGGCGTACCATTGATGATCCTCATGACCACATCAAAAGGTTCATGCAACTCACAAATACGGTCAAATTCAATGGTGTTCCACAAGAGGTAATCCGTTTACAACTTTTTCCTTTCTCCTTAAAGGGACAAGCCCGACATTGGCTTGCAAAGGAGCTGCCACAAAGTATTCTGACGTAGACGGACTTAGAGACCAAATTCATAAACTACTTTTTCCCACCCTCTCGTACTACCGCTTTGCGGAATGAAATTATTAATTTTGAACAAAAGTACGATGAGTCTTTTAGTGAATCTTGGGACCGTTTTAAAGACCTTTTAAGAAAGTGCCCACAACATGGTTTTACCAAAGTGCACCAAATTAATACCTTTTATAATGGTTTAAGCATGAATGACCAAGATTCACTAAATAGTGCCTCGGGGGGGTAATATTTTGGTTAAGAGTTCTAATGCCGCTTGGGATATTATTGAGAATAAGTCTAGAGTGCAAACCAAGAGTGTTCGGACCAATGCCGCTAGTGCTAGTACTAGTGACAACGACAAGAGACTTGACAAAATTACGTCGCTTCTTGAATCGCTTGCTTCCCAAACCTCTAGCAACACCAAAAGCATCAACGCTCAAAACGCTCAAGTTAATGCTGTAAGCCAACCATGTGAAATATGCGGGGGTCCTCACTCTTACACTACTTGTACCTCAACCCAAGACTATCCTTCTGAGAATGTTAACGCAGCATACGGTACCTATCCTCCGGCCGGTTATCAAGCTCGTCCTCAAAGAGACCGTAACTTGCTCAGCTATCGCTCAAACAACTTTCTCTCACCACCCGGTTTTCCTCCCCCCAATCAAAACCAACAACAAAACCTTAACCGAACCAACCAAAATCAACCTTGAGCACCTTACCAACCACCTCAAAGACAACCATATCCACCTCAAAATCCTACTCAAGTTTACCAACCCGCTCCTTACCAACCACCTGCTTATCAAGCACCTCCTCCTACTTAACCCACCGTTTTCAACCATGAGGTCGAAACGTACATGCGGACGAATGATGTGTTGGTGAAGAATCTGCAGACCTAGATTATTAATTTGAAGGGAGACATGGTGAAACAAGGGAATTATCTTAGAGCCGATATGCGAAACTCTTTGAGTAGTCAAACGAATGACCTAAGGGACATGATGGCTGGTTTCTTCCAAGGTAATCAAACCTCTTCTTCGGGTACTCTTCCGAGTAACACCGTTGCTAATCCAAGAGGGGAGATGAAAGCAATCACCACCCGCAGTGGAAAAGGTACCAAGGAACCCGAGCTTCCTATACCTACACCGGTGATTGTGACAAAGGAAAACGAGTTACCTACTCATATTCCTCAACCTTCTACTTCCCCAATTCCTCCACCTCTTACATCTACCCCTCCTCCACCCAAGGATGTGAGTGATCCTAATATTCCAAAGCCTTCCTCTTCTTCCGATATACCTTATCCCTCAAGGTTGAGGAAAGAGAAGCTCAAAAGCAAGGATGATATTCAAGTTTCGAACTTTTTTAAAAATGTTTAAACAATTGAATTTCAACATCTCCTTCGCTGAGGCTCTCGCTCACATGCCTAAATATGCGAAAATGTTCAATGATCTTCTTAGCGACAAGGAGAAGCTTCTTGATATTGCTAATACCCAACTTAATGAGAATTGCTCTGTAGTGCTCTTAAGGAAATTGCCAACCAAACTTGGTGATCCGGGTCGTTTCTTAATCCCTTGCAACTTCCCGGGAGTAGAGAATTGCATGGCCCTAGCCGATCTAGGTGCTAGTATCAATTTAATGCCCTTAAGCATTTGGAAGCAATTATCTCTCCCTGAGCTAGTCCCCACCAAAATGACTTTGGAATTAGCTAACCGTACGGTTGCTTATCCAGTGGGGATAGCCGAAGACGTTTTTGTAGGAGTCGACAAATTCACTTTTCCTGCCGATTTCGTCGTGGTCGACTACGAGATGGACCCTCGTGTTCCATTAATCGTTGGACGTCCATTCTTGAGGACCGGTCGCACTCTCATCGATGTAGAAGCGGGTGAGCTTATCATGAGAGTTGGTGACGATCAAATTGTCTTCAACATGGGTAAGATTTCTAAACAGCCTTATTCATACGAGAGTGTTAATTGTATCGACGTTCTTGATGAGGCTTGTGAAGAAAACTTCAAAGATGCTTGCAAAAGTATTCCTACCTCTCCTCCCAATGTTGAGACCGTTTCCTCTATTGATTCATCACTAACTCTATTTGGAGAAAGTGATTTCCTTTGGAAAGATTTTGAAGCAACCATGGGAGATGTGAACTTAGAATATGACGATTCTCCCACCGATTGGGATGAAGACATTCGTCTCATTGAGAAACTTCTCAAAGAGGACCATATTTCTCCACCATCTCCCAAGGCTATTGCTATCGATGAACCGAATTCGACTACGCCTACCATCGAAAATCCTCCAGATTTAGAGCTTAAGGAGTTGCCGTCCCATCTCGAGTACGTGTTCCTTGAAGACAAGAAGAAGTCTCCCGTCATCATCGCTAAGGACTTGAAAGAAGAAGAAAAATCTCGCCTTATCGCCGTGCTTAAAGATCATAAGAAGGCAATTGCTTGGAAAATTTCTGATATCCGCGGATTTGATCCAAACTTTTGTACTCACAAGATTCTCATTGAAGATGACTTTAAACCCGCAATCCAAAGCCAAAGAAGGGTTAATCCTCGAATTCATGACGTCATCAAACAAGAGGTTATCAAACTTCTAGATGCCGGAATGATTTACCCTATTTAGGATTCGCCATGGGTAAGTCCCGTCCATTGTGTGCTCAAGAAGGGCGGAATAACCGTTGTTCGAAATGAACACAACGAGTTGATTCCTACTCGTCTCGTTACTGGGTGGAGAGTTTGTATCCACTATCGCAAACTCAATGATGCCACGAGAAAAGATCACTTTCCTCTTCCTTTCATGGATCAAATGCTCGAGCGTCTAGCGGGTAATGACTATTACTGCTTTTTAGACGGTTTCTCCGGGTATTTTCAAATTCCCATCGATCCCAATGACCAAGAGAAAACCACATTCACTTGTCCCTACGGAACATTTGCTTACAAACGCATGCCTTTCGGTTTATGCAATGCTCATGGGACGTTCCAAAGGTGTATGATGGCTATCTTCCATGACATGGTTGAAGAAACTATGGAAGTATTCATGGATGATTTCTCGGTTTATGGCGATTCTTTCTCTGCTTGCCTTGCCAATTTAGAACGTATGCTTAAGCGGTGTGAAGACACTCGCCTTGTTCTTAATTGGTAAAAATGCCATTTCATGGTAAAAGAGGGCATCGTGCTAGGACACAAAATCTCCAAAGCCAGTCTTGAAGTGGACCATGCTAAAGTCGATGTTATTGCTAAATTGCCTCCACCTTCAACCGTGAAGGGTGTGAGAAGTTTCCTCGGTCATGCGGGCTTCTACCGTTGATTCATCAAAGATTTTTCTAAAATCTCTCGCCCGATGACCCACCTCTTGGAAAAAGATACTCCTTTTATCTTTTCCAACGAGTGTATTGAAGCCTTCAACCTTCTTAAGGATAAGCTAACTAAGGCACCAGTCTTGGTTACCCCTAATTGGGAGCTTCCTTTTGAGTTGATGTGCGATGTTAGCGACTTTGCTATTGGAGCGGTTTTGGGCCAAAGAGTGAACAAACACTTCCAACCAATCCACTACGCTAGCAAGACAATGACAGGGGCTCAATTGCATTACACGACAACAGAAAAAGAGCTTTTAGCTGTTGTCTATGCTTTTGAAAAATTTCGCCCCTATCTTGTCCTTTCTACCACCATCGTGTATACCGATCATTCCGTGTTGAAGTACTTGTTAACTAAACAAGATTCCAAACCAAGACTTCTTTGCTAGGTTTTGCTACTTCAAGAATTTAAATTCAAAATTCGTGATAAGAAGTGCGCTAAAAACCTAGCCGCGGATCATCTCAGTAGACTTGAGGATCCTTATCAAAGGGATCATCCGAACAAAGAGATCAATGACTCTTTTCCCCTTGAGGCCTTAATGTCTATCAACTCGAATAATGATGAAGCCCCGTAGTTTGCGGACATTGCAAACTACTTGGCAGGTGGAATTCTCATTGACGGGTTAACATCCAAACAAAAGAAGAAGTTCTTTAAAGATATTAAGACTTACTTTTGGGATGA
The DNA here is from genome assembly GCA_025667525.1 of Glebionis coronaria. NCBI lineage: Eukaryota > Viridiplantae > Streptophyta > Magnoliopsida > Asterales > Asteraceae > Glebionis > Glebionis coronaria. The sequence goes on along the minus strand of CM046882.1, from coordinate 560,604,477 downwards.
CCCGTATCTCTTCAAAAAATGCGCTGATTTGATTATTCGCTGATGTGTTGATGGACCGGCAGCTTTAGACATTCTCGAAGCTTGCCACAAAGGACCCACCGGTGGTCACTTTGGTCCCAACTTCACCGCTAAGAAAGTGTTTGACTCGGGATGTTATTGGCCCACCATTTATTGTGACGCTCACAAAATGGTTAAACATTGTGATTCTTGCCAACGACAAGGCAAGATCACACATAAAGATGAGATGCCTCAAAATTTCATACAAGAATGTGAAATCTTTGATGTATGGGACATCGACTCTATGGGGCCATTCCCTTCATCTAAAAGAAACAAATACATCCTTGTAGCCATTGACTACGTTTCTAAATGGGTTGAAGCCAAAGCTTTACCTACTAATGACGCAAGGGTGGTTTGTCACTTTTTGAAGTCGCTATTCGCTAGATTCGGTGTGCCTCGTGCCATTATTAGTGATCGCGGGACTCATTTTTGCAATGATCAATTCGCAAGAGTCATGGCTAAGTATGGTGTCAATCATCGTCTTTCCATCGCATACCGCCCACAAACTAATGGCCAGGCTGAAATATCTAACCGAGGGTTAAAGCGAGTTCTCGAACGAACCGTGGGAGAGCATCGTGCCTCATGGGCCGATAAAATTGATGATGCTCTGTGGGCTTTCCGTACCGCATACATGATTCCATCCCTCACCACGTTTCCCATGAACTAATTTTTGGTCGAGTCAGGCTCGTGACTCGGTTATAAAAAACAAGCGCTCCTCGGGAGGCAACCCGAGTATCTATCTATTTCTGTTTTACCTCATAAGTGTAGGGGGGCCTATATAGGTTGTTTCTGTTTGTGTGGTGATGTGATTATAGGGATGAATGCACTTTTGGAACCTTTTAAGAACCGTGCTACCGTGTTATCCGCAATCCGGTTCTATCTCTCAACTATCGTGACTCAATTATCTTCTTACTCACATTTGAAATTGATCACTTTAGTCGTCTCTTCCTTAACTTGATTTAACCAACGTGCACAATGTCATAAGTGTAGGGGAGACTTTTCCCAGATGCTTAAACATTGAGGACAATGTTTATATTAAGTGTAGGGGGGACTTCTATCGAAGTTTTAAGTTGACTTTTCCATTAAAATGCCTTCATTTAATCGGAAAATCATCTTTTTCAGCATTTTTAAAATTTTTAATTAACTTTGGCCATATAGTCGTAATTTTTAAATTTTTATCGTGTATATATCGCACAATAAAGTCAAAAATATTAATAAAGTGGTGTAGCTAGTTTAGAAGTCTTTGGCATATTAGGCCCGTTGCGATTATTTTGACTCAACCCGAATAGACTTATCCAAGTTTATTCTAGCAAGTATCCTTAACCATGTAGACCTTAATTGGTTTATTAGGCTAAGCATCCACGAGTCTCATTACTTGAGATTTAAAATTGTGGAGAACGAGAAATGATAGAGCCAATTATAAGTCGGTATTCTTGCACAAGCACACTTGGTGTGATTATAAGCCTATTCTCCCATCGCTTGCTAATAATTTATCTGCAATAAGTAAGGTCGTACGATTTGAAAAGTTACTTAGCTTCTAGCCCAAGATCGTTTAAAAGTTGCTCGGTAATGATAAGAGTTCATAGCCAAGGCATAACTTATGAAGCGGGGCGCGAAGATTGGCGAATCCGAAAAGGCCCTAACAAGGCATGAGGATTCCATTTTATTGCTAAAGATCCAAGGTGATGTGAAAAGCATTATTCCCAAAATCAATATGAAGGATCAAGACTCACGACGAAAAGCAATCAACTCCCATAAAGATCATGGAGAAGTCTATCCGAAAAGACCCTAACAAGGTATGAGGATAAATAGATCCAAGTCCAAAAAGGAGGCGGATCGTTGTATCTCAAAATCTCAAGTAACGATTGAAGAAATAATGATGAAGTCGTGGTCAACAAAGTTGGAGTATCCCTCAAAAGTCTCCTAGTGAAGAAACTTTATTAACGAAGAGAAGACCATTATCTCAAGAACGTCTCTCAAGATATGAAGTATGAAGTACATGCCAAATATCGGCCCGAGAAAGGTCTCAAATTGTGAAGCGAGTTATGCCAAGATATGAACTTTTTGATATCCCGAGAAGCAGTTTTAAGAGATTTTGTCATTTAGCTAACTATTAATCAAATCGTCCTACTTTGCTTTCAGCCTAAATAAACTATCGAAATAAGTCCAAAAATGCATCTTCATGATCATTCTAAGACCAAAATAAAATATAAGAGATAGACCTAGGAATAAGGGAGTTTAAGCATATAATTAAGCCATGTGTGTAAGTGTTTGTTTTGTTTAACTTATAATAACAATGATCTCGTTTTTAAGCTTAGTTTGGGGAACGTGAAACTTGAGGGTGATAAATCTTCGCAGCACCGAAGCCCTAATGTAAGTCTTAGATCTCTTTGCAAGTTATTTCCATGTAGCTATTTTTACGTGAAAATGGTTTTCTATCCCTTTTGTTTCATTCAAGTTTTTATATATCTCTTTAGTAGTAGTGGTTATTGTTAATAAGGCCAAGGTTGATTGATTATGAGAAAAGTGTAAAATTGCTTTATCACTAAGCATTGCATGAGGGCATGGCAATGATTAAGTGTAGGGGATTTGATAGGTGTGAAAACACCCATCCTTTTACCACTTATTTCATGCTAAAACAAGACCAAAACGCGTATTTAATATCATTTGTTTGGAATCATGCGTGGTTTGTGTGTTTGTTGTGTTTTCAGAGTCAACCGGATAAATATTGAAGAAAACATGGGATCGCACGGGTTTTATCGAAGAAAAAGACTCAAGACGAAGTTTATTGTCCAAGAGATGCAAAATATTTGAAGTCAATGGGCCTATTTGAAGATTTATCGAAGAAAAGGACCAAAGATGGAAGATTTACATATGTCGAAGAACTCAAGTCTATTAAACGAAGTAATTTAAAGACGAGTTGAATTTATTCGTCGACAAATCCCGAATCGAAATCGAAAACGTCAACTTTTCTTTAAAGACGAGAAGACAAGAAGAAAGGAAGAAAGCCCACTCACCAACCAACCACATCTCCTATAAATAGGAGACCCCTTCCCACACATTAGCTAGCTTTTATTTTTCCAGTCTTTTTCTTTTCTTTGTTTCGTAGGGTAACCAACACCACTAAGGTGTTGGTGATTTTTCATCTTTGATTTCACAAGTTCTTGTAAGATTTAATCTTTCCCTTTGTTTGTTTAACATTAATCAATCAATTTCATCTTCCATTTTAATCTTGTTCATCTTTCTTTTTGATTCAAAGTCTTAAGTTCTTGTTTGGTTAATTTTAATCTTTAAAAGTAAGTGGGTTTTGTGTTTTTAGTGTTTTGGTTTTGATGATTATGATTAGTAAATGATTAGTGTTTAAATTGGTTTAAGTTTTGGTTAAAAACTTGGTGGATTTTGGTTTTAAGTCGTTCTTTGTTGTCCTACTGTTCTTCGTTCTTCATCTGCCCAGATTCCGGATCAACAGCAAGTATTCCGAACCAACGTTTTTCCTAAAATTGTTCCGAATCAGAGTTTGTTCATCCGGAAATATTCCGGATGAGTCTTTATATTCCGAATCAGTGTTTTTAAATGTTCCGAATGAAGGATTTTTCAATATTCCGAATCAAAGTTTTTTTTGAATATTCCGAATCAAGTTTTTTTTTAATATTCCGAATCAAGTTTTATTGAATGTTCCGAATCAGTCTTTTTTTGAATATTACGAATCAAGTTTTTTTAAGAATGTTCCGAATCAGTCTTTTTTTTAATGTTCCGAATGAAGGTTTTTACTAAATATTCCGAATCAAGGTTTTTCCAAAAATGTTCCGAATCAGTGAAAGTTATTCCGAATGAAGCTTTTTGTTTAAGATATTCCGAGTGAAGGAAAGGTTCCGAATGAACATATATTCCGCATGAGTAGATCGTTCCGAACGAAGCATTTTAATTCCGAATCAAGCCTTTGATCTAATTATTCCGCATGAAGAAGATATTCCGAGTCAAGGTTTCTTTTTAGTTTATGCCGGATCAGTTTTCTTTTGAGTATTCCTAATCAGTGTTTTTCTTGTAAGTGGTATTTTACTGTTTCTGTTTTAATTGTTTAATTTTAATTCAAGTTTTATTTTTATTAATTGTTGTTGGTTTAAATTTTTATCACTTTACGCATTTACCTTTTTAGTAGAATAGAAAACCAAATCCCTTTTTAGTAACCAAGAACAACTATTCCACTTTGAACCGTGATCGATTCGAGAAGATACCGAGAAACAAAATTGAACCCCATTTAAAATACCTTGTATCACAAGGCAATACTTATGGAAGTAGGTAAATTGGTTGTTCGTATCTACGTATATGTATTTACATATAATAATATAGAGAAAATATTTTTGTATATATTTGATTTTTATGAAAGTATAGTATGTACGTAAAAACGAGTGAATCTAATATATACAATATATTTTTGGTGTAATCTTTTAGGAAAAAGATTACTTTTTGATTTTTTTGGTTCAATTCTTAGGAAAGAATTGATTTTTGTGGTTTTTTTATTTTTTTTATATATTTTTTTTCTCTTTTTGATTTTTTTTATATTTTTGATTTATAATACGTAAAAGGAACGTCCACAAGTGAACGGATCCCAAAATCCTACATGTAACCGTCAATCAATCGTCAATCTCCACGTAAAGAACCGGCAGCGGCACCATTTAATATTTCATTTTTTAAGTTCATTTTTCTCGATATCTTTACTGATTGAATGATCGAGAGAAATCAAGTTAACTAATTGTTTTTGGTGTTTGATTAGTAAAAGTTATGGTATCTAGGTCTAATTATCACTAAACACGCAAAAAGCTAAAAATAATATCTCTACGTAACCGTACTAGTCTAAAAACATACTGCACTTACCAAGTATTATGCTAAATGTACAACCAATTAATGCACAATTAGTAAAAATGCCAAAAATGTAAAGTATATGAAAGTAGAGGGACTGAAAAAGTAAAATTGGAAAGCTAAAGGACTGAAAAGGTAACATTAACCAACTACTAACCAATTTTAACCAAAAATAACAAAATAGTAACTGAATTTGTGATCAGGGAATAACTTGCAAACGCTAACACTTTTTAACCAGTTAAAACAAAGTGTAAACTTTCCAAAATTTTAGGGACTAAATTGTAATTTCTGACACTTTTTGATAAGAAAAACGGGCTTATCACTTATTAAGATGTATCTTGAGTTTTAGTGCACCAAATAAGCTGAAATTTGTTTCAAAAGTTTGCAAATTCAAAATGACTTAGCCAATTTCAAGGAAATCAGCTGAAGTTAACTAAAACTCTAATAAGCACTTTTGTAATAAGCTACATTTAAGAGATAGGCTTATTGGAATAAGCACACGGTCTGAAATTGTCAAAATTTGATTAAGAGCCATAAAAAATACACCTATCCAAGAAAATATGAAATCCAATTAAGAAATAAGCAAGAAAAGCCAATAAGCCAAAATGATCTTATGTTGACCATCATTGATCAAAGTTGACCAACTTTGACCAAAGTCCAAACAACTTTTTATGACTTGTTAAGCTAATTTGTGAAAGAAAATTAGGACTTTTATGAAAAGAATAAGCCAGAATGGAAAATAAGATATCACAGAAACCTTAGATTATTAGAGAGACTTTTAGGGGCTTATTTCTCACTGAATTCTGAGAAATGTGTAATGTAGCTTATAGAATCTTGAAGTTAGGATGTTAAACTATCAATAGAACCAGAAATCACAAATTTGAATCTAAGAATTGATCTAGTTATGCTAGTTTGAAGTTGGCATGCTTTAGGCTTATATCACCGACCCATAGTTTTTTTATGAATCCTTTTGCATGTTTGACAATTGGTTTGACTTTTTACCTTTGCAAAAGCACTTGTTATCAGTTTGTAAGTGTATAACAACTCTTTGTAACCAATTTCACAAACTGAATAAGAGATTTGGCATTCAACCAAACACTAGTTACTGATATAACAGATTTTATGAATAAGCAAAGTTGATTATACTAACAGAATTAAGCTATCAACTAGCAAAACATATCAGCAGGATAACTAAGATCATTTAGCAGGCAATAGCAAACAGTTCTACACTAATACTAGAAAAATAGCATGCAAAGACATTTTAGAGGAAAAGTAAATCAGTCTTGCACTTTTTAGCCTATGTTGTCTCCTTTGATGGATAAATGAGTGTTGAGCTCACTTATGATCTTATCTACACCTTATCAATACTCAGCAATCACCAAAACACCATCCATCACCATTGATCTTCATGATTGATCTGCTACAGGTCTGGAATGAATTCTGGCTAGAACTAGACTGCTACAAGGACTAATCACAACTAACAGCTTCCTAAACACACTAACAAACTCTATTGTTCAAGCTTGAACAACAGAATCCATGAATGAACAGTAATGTAGTAGTAATTGAGGGAATTGAGAGTTAAATGAGTGAAATTGAGTTTATTAATGGAGTTTATGTTTACAACAGTGGTTATAACTACCTAACAAACTATCTAAGAGTGGTTGTTAATCACTCTTAGAAGTTGAACTACTGAAAGAAAAACAGAGTGGAAGAATTATCTAAAGTGTGTGTAATTTCACACTTTAAGCTACTACCACAAATAAAAGCTATACATAGGTATTTATAGAGCTAAGATGAAGTGTTGGTGAGGTCTCTGACGTGTCTTGTCCAATAAGAGAATGCCAAGTGTCCAATTCTACATAATTGATAATCACGTGTTTTTCACAAATTTGGGGGATTCTTCTTCAATGGATGAATTGTTAATTGGAGTGTTGGGTTGTATTCGTCTCTTAATAACAATCATTTTTCATGTTGAAAGTATCTTCTGAAATGGCCTTAATCGCGTTCTGAATTCTAGAAAAATGATGAGTGACACGTGTCACCTTTGGATTGGCTGGATAATTATCACACGGATCACTATCCATAAGAATAGTGTGATCCGTGTGATATATAATAGAGAAATCTGATTGGCTCTAGCGTGGTGAGTGGAGAATACTGTTGTGATACTCTATTTAATGCCAAACAACTCATTAAATGTCCTTTGACGTGATTTGACTTTGATTTTGACTTTGTTGATTTTGCACTTTAAGTCTTTAACTTTGGCAGTTTGGCAAGAAAGTTCCCTTGACTTTGTAGACTTGTCATCTTGAGTCCGTCTTTTGTCTTTTCTTCAATATAAATGCCTTGGAATCCGTGTTTGCATAAAATTTGTATCTTTTTACCTAAAAAGCACAAACAACAAAGAATACCCCATAATACTACTTTTATACATAAAATCTGGTATTTTTCTTTGTGTTTTAGGGTTTAATATATTATAATTGATATGAGATTTCACTCATATCAAGTAGCCGTGACTTTAGCTCTCCATTTTGGATGAAGTGCTCTAAGAAATTTCCTGACAAAGTTCTTATTGGAGAAAGATTCGCCAAGTGCATTAAGTGAAGTTATGATAGTGTTAAACCGAGCGAATCCCACATCAATTGACTCTTGTTCAAGGATAGAAAATTGTTCATATTGTTGAACAAGTTGATCAATCATTCTCTTTGACTTGTGAGTTTCCTTGATGTGTGACTATTAACGAATGCCAAATTTCTTTGGCGGTTTGACACATGAAGATTCTTTTATACTCCTTTTTAGGTAGAGCGTTCTAAAGCATCATTTTAGCTTCAATGTTTTTCACCAACATTTTCTTTTTATCATCGGTTTGCTTTTCGCATGGAACCGATTCAAAATGGTTATTTGGTACATTTTTAACCATCGATGCATAATCACCTTCAATGATTATGTATCAAAGATCTATATCTTTAGATTTCACCTAAGTTTCAAAATGATTTTCCAATATATAAAACCATCGGTTTCAAAGAGTGGTGGTATTTGTATAGATTGCCCTTCTTTATAATTTTCAGAATCCATGGATTGGTTCAAGTTATAAAGTAAAATATTCTGTAAAGATCTTGAGTACGTAGTTCTGATACCAATTGTTGAAAACTAAAAGGGGGTTGAATAATTTTTACTGATTAGTTTTAATTACTTTGAAACTTTTTCGTGATTATTATGGATATAGATCAATCTTGATTGACAAAGTTATAGAGATGAGAAGATAATTAACAAACCACAATGCATAATGATTTATAGTGGTTTGGCCTAGCAAGATCTCAATTATCTTGCCCTTACTTCCACTCATCAGGTATCCACTTGAGAGTTCTACTTCACTAGTAAACGAATCTCCTTTACACCGGTGGAGAAACTTTCACACTTTAGCTTCAATCTCTTAGGATGTCATGTTTTTACACGGGTACACCAATTCCATTTACACTATTTACTTTGGGGTTTACAACACCAACCACACTATTATACAAGTAGGTAGAAGAAAGGGTACAACAATGGTGATTGTATAGGTAACACTTAACACATTCACACAAAGTGAATCTTTGAAGGATCAAAGCTTAGACTATAGAATTCTCGTAATCGATCTTCACATTCACAAAGATCTAAATCACAAGATACAAGAAGTAAGACAAGAATTGTAACACCCCATTTTGATAAGCGGACTGTTACATAATAATTTTGGCGTGTCATCAAAGTATGCAAGGTAATATATCCTAAAACATAATTGGCCATATAGGGGAAAACCGGAATCAAACGTCGGTCTCCAACATAAATTCAATAGATGCATAAAGTAAATGAAGTGCAAAGGAAGAGAAGTACAAGGTAGTTCCCATCCTATGCACGTCCTCTCCATGCTCAAGTGTGTCCTTGGGTACCTGCCGTTTGGGTCATGGAAAGAAAAATATACGGCTGAGCAATACGCCCAGTGAACGGATATATACAATAAAATGAATAGCATAAAGATAACCAAAGTATGAAATGAAAGTATGAAATAATAGTGTAGTGGAACAATGTAAGTCCTGGAAAACCTGGTGTACGTTTTATAAAATGGCTTATATTCTAAAAAGACTTATGTTTATTTCATAAAGATTGTATTTTAAATGCCCAATATCCCATATAGGTCATGAAAGTATCAACATGCATGAATACATAGAGGGGTGACCTCATCATGCAACTAGAGGGGTTGCCTCTAATTATAATAGTCTGAGTGGGAGGATGAACTTCATGTGACGGATGAAAGGCACACACCACAGTTACCATGAAATCTTGCTAACTTGTCCTAGGATGAACTCATTCACCCCACATGATAATAATAAAATAGGCCAAATAACTGAAAGGGATGTCGTGAGCAATCACTCTTATCGTGGAAGAGTCATAACACCGGTGCCTCCAATGTTATGGTTATGGTACCTCCATAACTAGGTGGAACTAGCATACATTTATATAGCTCAAGCAATCTAAAATATATATCATATAATTACTGTTTAGTTTAAGTAAACTAATGAGGAAAACATATGGCTGCAAATGGGTAAATCCTAAGTATAGGAAGAGAGTGTCCTTACTGAAGGACAGAATATCTGTACCTTATGTACAGTAATGCGAACGAAGATGAAAACGGAAGATCTACTCCGACTTCACGAGTGGTACATAAATAAGGGACGTGAATGAGTTGTCTGGTTACTATATACTTTACTGGTTTTTAGGGTTCTTAACTTGTTTTAAATAATCTTGTCTTGTTTTACTATTTCATTTATTATCATGTATTTCTTAGTGTTCTCATGTACTCTTGATTACTGTATTTCATGTTTTATATGTTATTATACTTGTTGGTTCATAATAAGCAATCTTTCTAAACATATCAGGTTTCTAAATATAGTCACTTTCCAAAAATAGCAGGTTTCCATAAATAGTAAGTTTCCAAAATAATAAGTTTTCATAATTAGAAAGTTTCAAAAAATAGAAAGTTTCCACAAAAAATAGAAAGCATATTATATAAGCTAGAGCTTAATAGCTATAATTTATAAGTCATGATGATTTAATATCATAATATAGTAGAGTTTAATAAAAATAATATACTTTAGTCTTAACATGACAGTTATTAATTAATAATATAATGCCTGATTTATTAAGGATTATTAATTAATAGTATAGCTTGGTTAAAATTAATAAAACTCTACTTAAGTGTTTATAATTGTATAATTAAATTAAGGTTTAGTTTTAATTTAATTAAATCATGTCTAACATGTCGTAAAATAATTATAACATAAGTTTCATGAATAATTATATTTATTAGTTATATCTTAAGTTTCATGAATTATTTCATTAAATTAAATATACTCTAAGTCCATGGTAATTTAATTAATACTACATGCTTTAAAACTAATTAAATTAATAAAAGTAATTTAATAAAACATCCATGTGTACCCGAGCCCTTTAAACCCGAGCCTATCGAGACCCCCTTCTCGGTCACACTAGAAATCAAACAAAACACCAAACCCAACGCCACAACCGGCGGTTGTGGCTTCCTAGCTGGCGGCCAAGCAGCTTGGCTGCTGTCGGTTGCCACTATGAGTCACAGGGTTCCCACTGGCTTAAGTCGGGTCCCCCTGCCGTGACTAAGTTACTTACCGAGAGTCTTAGGACTCTCGGTTCCTACTGAATGTCCAACAGTTCCCACTGTGGGGCTGTTGGGTGTTGCGGCTGCCATCAGAAAACCACCACCGCCCCTTATTAGGGTGCGGTTGGTTGGGAAAAATTACCACCGAGAGTCATACGACTCTCAGTTTACGTGTACAGCCGAGCCAAACCCAAAACCAACACCAAACCCTTCCATGTTTTTATCATTAAATCATCATGTGTTCATCTTTTTAATCAAATGGATCATAAATAAAAGAATGAATTAAAAAGATTAAGGTTTTAATGATTACCGTGTGAAATGCTTAATGATTTAGAATTCGAACACCAACCCGTAACCAAAATCAAGATCGACAAGTTCTCCCTCTCCCTTTTCTCTTGGTGAAGCCGGAGGCAAAGGACAAAAAGGGTGGCTAGGGTTTTAATTTCTTGAAAAGTGGTATAGTGAGATGAAAACTAGTTTCTCCTGACATGTAAATTAATAAAAAGTTGGGCCAAAGGCCCTTTTGTTTTCTTTTCTTTTGTTGCCGCGGCCTAACAGACACACACATGTGTTTTTCTATTTTCATGTTCAACTTATTTGTCGTGTACATTCGTTTTTTAATTCTCGTGTTTTAAGTCTTGTCATGTTTTAATCATTATACATAAATACTTATTAATAATATATGTAGTACTTGTCGTAATTAATTAATATAAGTAATTCTTAAATTAAATGTTCATGATACGTGTCGTATATTAATAAATATTAAAGTTTTAATTTAATCGTGATTTCACATTTAATGTTCATGAGTATCTTATAGCGGGTTTTACAACTCTTCCCCTCTAAAAGAATAATTCGTCCTCGAATTAGATATACGATAAGCTAAAAAGGACGTGGACGCGACGTGGCTGAAGAGAATTTGGAACGTGACGTGGCTGAAAGAACATATTCGGATTATGAAAGGAATGATGATAAGAAATTCAGATGGACTCCTCCGTTTCCAAAGCGGCTTCCCGCTTGGGATGGTTCCTCCAAAGGACCTTGACGAAAAGAATAAATCTTGGTCTTTATGACCCGTTTTGACGATACGAAAAAGTTTCTGATTCATAACGCAAGATAGGTCCTCATGAATCTGATCAAGTGGATAAGACAAACCATATAAAGATACTTGAAACGATACGATATGAATTAACCTGAAAATAATTGTATTAGCAATCGCTAAGCAATGATTCGCGAGACAGATTGAAACATAGTACATGAACAATTGTGAACGTGATACGTGAATAATTGTGAACGTGATAAGTGGAGATATGGTGAATGAAATATGTGGAACCTATGGTGAACGCGATACGCGCAACATATCGTGAACGTGATATGAGAAACGTAGGGTGAACATGATATGGGAAACATATCGTGAACGTGCGATAACTAAGGAGGTAACGCCAAACAATACGAGTCGAGTCATGAAAGTGACGTGAGACGTTTGTCGGAAGATGGAAATTTATGCTAGGCTTGAGTTTGTTCTCCCAAACTTTCTACACATCTTTCTAGAATGAAATGTGAAACGTAAATCGTAAGATAGAATACGATCATGAACGTGATTGACGTCATGAACGTGAGTGCGGAAGAAGATTGTGAATTTGAACAAGGACATGAACGCGTACCAGGTCGTGATCTCGAATAAGAGACGCAATTGAGAGCGTCGACTTAAACATGAACATGAACGTAAATTTTTGGCTGATACGATTGTTGACAGAATATTGGAAATCATACTGCGTAATCCTTTCAGATGAAATAAAACGTGCAAACTAGGTTAAATGGTCGAACGACGACCTAGATAGCATTATGCTTCTTCTGAGCCTGTGGCAGTCTGGTAACAAAATCCATGGAGGTCTTGTCCCATTTTTGTTCAGGAATTTTTGATGGTTGAAATAACTGCTAGCATGTTGGCATTCTATCTTAACCTGCTAGTAAGTCAGACATTTAGATATGAACGTAACTGCATCTTATTTCATGTCGCTTCACCAAAATGTGGTTTGAGATCATGATCCATTCGTAGGAACTGGATACATATAAATTTTTGGAAGACTATGAGTCTCGGTAAATCAGACCTCTCTTAGCATAGGATCCTTTGTAACACATAAATTTATGCAGGATTCTCTCCTTTGCGTATAAGCTTAGTCATAGTGACTAACCGTAAGAACAATGTGATTTCATGTGTCACTGTGATCGACCAAAATTCGTACTTGAAAGAATACAGTATGAAATTTATTCTGTCATAGAATTGTAACATAATGCGAAGATGGTCTTCATGCTCTTCTCTAGACTTAGAGAAGGTCAAAATGTTAGAAATGATCAGAATGACGAACTTGTCCAGAATTCATGGAAACTCGATTTCTCAAGTCCATAGTTACTGCTGGGCATTCGTGAGACCTAAAGGCATAACCACAAATTTATATTGACCATACGTGTGCGAAGAGAAATCACTAAAATGTTCTGCCCTTTCCCTCACAACTGTTGGTATTCTGATCGTTATCAATCTAGGAAAGTGTTTAGAGTCTGGTAGTTGATCGGCTAGATTAATTAATACTATGGAGGGGATGTTAATTATGAATGGTGATCCTGTTCAATTTACGGTAATCGACGTAAAACCTCATGCTACCGTCCTTCTTCTTTGATAACAAAACTGGCACACCCCAAGGTGACACAGTCGACGAATTAAAATCTCGTTCTAGCAACTCTTGTGGTTGTCTCCAATTCCTTGAGCTCAATGTCAACTTCTCTTCACGAATGGGTTGTATACAAGGTAGTTCTTCTGGAAATATATCTGGGGATTCTGAAACAATTGGATGATCATGGGTTTAAGAATCTTCATAATCGCATCATAAATGATAGATAGAAAGTCTTCGTTGCCATGGGATGATAAGCACGTACTGATAAAACAGAAATCATTTGTCCAGATTTTCCCGGTAGGAAAACCTTGATGAAAGTATTCAGGAGCCTGAACATCGCTGAATATAATCTGATATGAATGCTGATCAATCGTAGCGCAACGTGCTGCTAACTATTTCATGCCTGAAATCATATCCAACTCGTACTTGCCCAAAGAAAGGTGCATTAGCAGAATGGATCTTGTCGTCAAACTGGGAGGAAATCGTTTGTACATATGGGTGGTACAACGACCACTTTTATGAAAATAGATATATGTAATCTTTGATCGAGAAATGAAGGTTCCATTTCATTACATGAAGTAAACGTGGCAGATCTCGCTGAATGTTTTTCGCCCGTCTCGCACAAATCGAACACTGCGTGTCCAAACATGAACAATACGCGAGAGATGGTACTGAAATTCTAATGATTTGATCCACACATGGCATAACAGAGTGGGTATACCCCTTGGAGGTACCCTGGATTACTGAGGCCTAGTTCAGAATTTATGCATGAGTCGTGTGTCTTGACTCATGTTTTGAGAAATATACGTTTGACATGTGTCTTGACTGGTGTCTCGACATGTGTCTTCAGAAAATGTACGTGAGACATGTGTCTTGACAGATGTCTTGACATGTTTCATCAGAAATATACGTGAGGCATGTGTCTCGAGATGCAAGATGAATCAAGTTGAAATTTTGGTCATAATGCCAGAATTGGCGGATCAGTTGGACTGCTGACCTTCTGTATGTCTGGTCACGTTCGTTACCGTAGTTTCTGTCGTTATTGCGAGGTATAAATTGTCACGGTAGTTGTCAACGCCTCCTTGTCTGTTAGTCCCAAGACGGTCATTTTCATGACGGTGATTCATGTAACAATTCAGCTGAGTGGCCGGTTGGTACCGGTTCCCGCTCATATGCCTGAGAAGACAACTGAATGACATGTGAAATTTAACTAAAAATATAAGGACATGGATTGCGATGGAAATCTTCTGGTGGTGAAGCTTCTTCCTCGTCCAGTCGTTTCGATCTAACGCATTTGTCTTCGTCTTGTAGGATCTCCAATTATGAGCAGCATCAGTATTTTGTAAAATTTTCAACTTATGAGCAGCATCAACATTTTGTAGAATATCGGCAAGTGGAATACGCCTGAGATGATTAAGAGTCGACTAGTGAATACTCATGGAGTATTGTAAGTGAAATACACATGGATTACGGTACATGTAATAAACATAGGATACGGTACATGGAGTACACGTGGAGTACGATACATGGAGTACCCATGGAATATGGTACATGGAGTACATATGGAAAGCACATGAGATGATTGGTATGGGTGTCAATCATCTGACATGTTTTTAAAGGAACTATTTAATTAAACGGTTAGGCAACCGAACTGAAGTGAGCAACATGCTAGCCTATCCCTTCCGGCCAATTCTGGTTGCAAAGAGACAACACCAAAAGTATGGTTAGACAAAATTCAATGATGATCAGTATGAAAGTATGATTAATGAAAAGCAACCATGACTATCATGAAAGCAAGATTAAATGAAAACCATCAATGTCTAGCATGAAATCATAATCAACATGATGAGAACATAATTAACATAAGGAGGCATGAAAACATAATCAGCATGAAAACATAATTGACATGAGATCATGAAAATATCGTTGTCGTAAAAACATAAAAGCATAATCAACTAGGATTTAACATAGATTGGTGTGGATGTCTATGGTTCAATCCACAATATTCGAAGAAAAGACATGTTACAAAGTATGGATGATTAGGTTTCAATTCATACTGGTCAAATTTCAAGGAAAACATAAGGGATGCTTGGAATAGTTTACGAAGGCATAACTAACGAAATCTGACATGAGCAAGGGTGAACGCCTATGAGTCAGTTCACAAAAAAAAATTCGAATGAAAAAACATGAAATTTGACATGAGCAAGTGTAAACGCCTATGGGTTGGTTCACAAAACAAAATTCAAATGAAAAACTCATGCGACTAAATATGGCTAGTCCTGTACCAACCATTACTTAGTCAAAAACTTAACATAAAACAATGATACATGAAATAAATGAATGAAAATCAACAGTTAGTTTAGGAAGATCCTGGTGACTACCTACTAGTCACAAGTCAAGTTTTTAGAGCCTAAAGGTCGAAACCTGGATCTGATACCATGATTGTAACACCCCACTTTTATAGGCGGACCGTTACATAATAATTATGGTGTGTCATCAAAGCATGCAAGGTAATATGTTATAAAACATAATTGACCATATAGGGAAAACCGGAATCAAAAATCGGTACCCAACATAAACTCAAAAGATGCATATAGTAAATGAAATGCAAAAGGAAGAGAAGTATAAGGTAGCTCCCATCCTATGTACGTCCTCTCCATGCTCAAGTCTATCCTTGGGTACCTGCCGCTGGGTCATGGAAAGAAAAATAAACGGCTGAGCAATACGATCAGTGAACGGATATATGACATTGAAGTGAATAGCATAAACATAACCAAAGTATGAAATGATAGTGCAGCGGAACAATGTAAGTCCTGGAAAACCTGGTGTACGTGTTATAAACTGTTTTATATTCTGAAAAGACTTATATTTATTTCATAAAAACTGTATTTTAAATGCCCAAGAGCCCATATAGTTCATGAAAGTATCAGCGTGAATAAATACATAGAGGGGTGACCTCATCATGCAACTAGAGGGGTTGCCTCTAATTATAATAGTCTGTGTGGAGGGATCAGCTCCATGTAACGGATGCAAGGCACACACTACAATTACCATGAAATCTTGCAACTTATCCTAGGATGCACCCATTCGTCCCACATGATAATAATAATAAAATAGGCCAAATAACTGAAAGGTACGCCGCGAGCAATCACTCTCACCACGGAAGAGTCATAACATCGGTGCCTCTAATGTTATGGTTATAGTACCTCCATAACTAGGTGGAACTGGCATACATGTATATAGCTTAGGAAATCTAAAATATAAATCATATAATTATTGTTTAGTTTAAGTAAACTACTAGGCAAAACAAATGGTTGCAAACGGGGAAATCTTAAGTATAGGAAGAGAGTGTCGTTACTGAAGAACGGAATATTCGTACCTTATGTCTAGTAATGCGAATGAAGATGAAAACAGAAGATCTACTCTGACTTCACGAGTGCTACATAAATAAGAGACGTGAATGAGTTGTCTGATTACTGTATACTTTACTGGTTTTTAGGGTTCTTTACTTGTTTTAAATATTCTTGTCTTGTTTTATTGTTTCATGTATTATCATGTATTTTTTAGTGTTTTCATGTACTCTTGATTCCTGTATTTCATGTGTTATATGTTATTCTTCTTGCTGTTTCATAGTAAGCAATCTTTCTAAACATAGCAGGTTTCTAAATATAGTAACTTTCTAAAAATAGCAGGTTTCCATAAATAGTAAGTTTCCAAAATAGTAAGTTTCGATAATTAGTAAGTTTCCAAAATAAAAAGTTTCCATAAATAGTAATAATATGGATAAATAAGCATATTATATAAGCTAGAGCTTAATAAGTATAATTTATAAGTCATGATGATTTAATGTCATAATATAGTAGAGTTTAATAATAATAAAATACTTTAGTCTTAACATGATAGTTATTAATAAATAATATAATGCATGGTTTATTAAGGATTATTAATTAATAGTATAGTTTGGTTAAAATTAATAAAACTTTACTATAAGTTTATAATTATATAATTATATTAAGGTATAGTTTTAATTTAATTAAATCATGTCTAACATGTCGTACAATAATTATAATATATGTTTCATGAATAATTATTTTTATTAATTATATCTTAAGTTTCATGATTTATTTCATTAAAATAAATATACTCTAAGTCCATGGTAATTTAATTAATACTACATGCTTTAAAATTAATTAAATTAATAAAAGTAATTTAATAAAACATCCATGTGTACCCGAGCCCTTTAAACCTGAGCCTACCGAGATCCCCGTCTCGGTCGCACTAGCAATCAAACAAAACACCAAACCCAACGCCACAGCCGGCGGCTGTGGCTTCCTAGCCGGTGGCCAAGCAGCTTGGCTGCTTCTGGTTGCTACTGTGAGCCACAGGGTTCCCACTGGCTTAAGCTGGGTCCCCCTGCCATGACTAAGTTAACCCCCAAGAGTCTTAGGACTCTCGGTTCCCACTGATTGCCCAACAATTTTCATTGAGGGCTGTTGGGTGTTGCGGCTGCCATCAGAAAACCACTACCACCCCTTATAAGGGTGCGGCTGGTTAGGAAAATTTATCACCAAGAGTCATACGACTCTCGGTTTGTGTGCACAACCGAGCCAAACCTAAAACCAACACTAAACCCTTCCATGTTTTTATCACTAAATCTACATGTGTTCATCTTTTTAATCAAATGGATCATAAATAAAAGAATGAATTTAAACATTAAGGTTTAAATGATTACCATTGTGAAATGATTAAATGATTTGGAATCCGAACACCAACCCGTAACCAAAATCAAGATCAACAAGTTCTCCCTATCCTTTTTCTCTTGGTGTAGCCGGCGTCAAAGGACAAAAAGGGTGGCTAGGGTTTTGATTTCTTGAAAAGTGGTATAATGAGATGAAAACTAGTTCCTCTTGAGATGTAAATTAATAAATGGGTTGGGCCAAAGGCCCTTTTGTTTTCTTTTCTTTTGTTGCCGCGGCCGAACACACACACACATGTGTTTTTCTGTTTTCGTGTTTTACTTATTTTTCGTGTACGTTCGTGCTTTTAATTCTCGTGTTTTAAGTCTTGTCATGTTTTAAGCATTATACGTAAATACTTATTAATAATATACGTAGTACTTGTCGTAATTAATTAATATACGTAATTCTTGAATTAAATGTTCATGATACGTGTCGTATATTAATAAATATTAAAGTTTTAATTTAATCGTGATTTCAAATTTAATGTTCATGAGTATTTTATAGCGGGTTTTACAAGAATGGGGTTAGAGAGTTAGATATATGTAGAGAGTTTAGAGAGATAGGTTAGAAGATGGTTAGTTCTAAGCTTAGACAAAGCATGGTATTTATAGGCAAAGTACCAAGAAACCACGGAACCTGTCGGCCCTTTTACCCTAGGGTTCGCCCGAGTCTGCCGGGTTTGAGTTTT
The DNA here is from genome assembly GCA_025667525.1 of Glebionis coronaria. Lineage (NCBI taxonomy): Eukaryota > Viridiplantae > Streptophyta > Magnoliopsida > Asterales > Asteraceae > Glebionis > Glebionis coronaria. The sequence continues at coordinate 560,585,799 of CM046882.1, read as the reverse complement.
GTTACCTCGTAATGTTTGTCCAAGATCATACTCAATCGTTGAATATAGAAAAGGTTGACTTTTATATATCCGACATAGAGAGAGAGATGGATACATTTTGTTCATTTTATATTTGCACTTAAAAACTTTAAAGAGTATAAAAAAGTTTAGAACATAAGTTCACAGATTAAAAGACTTAGATATTGATTGAAATACAAACATAAAAATATGTTTGATGTTTTGTCATTAACAAAACGTTAAGAGTGATTAAAACATAAATATCGTATTAAAACAATATTTGTATTTACATATCTTTATTCATAGTGGTACGAGGTTACTACCTTAGTGGGGGGTAGTTGGTACGTGTCAACTTTTAAGTGGAAGTAGTACACTACATTAAATGCATGTCTATTCTTGGATATCCCTTTAACCAAATTTTAGTGAAAAATTCTGCCAACTGTTTACTTATCCCACTAGGTCGTATTAGGCTTCTTTAACTTAAATCTTCACTTTGTCTCGCCCAAAGTGCTTTATCATATTCTCCCGCCTAAACCATAAAGAGATAAGGCAATTCTTTGCTTGCTAAGTCTTCAAAGGGTATGGAGTGACCTCTGAGTATTGCCACCTTAGAGGTCCTCGAACACCAGCACATTCCTTTTACATTCCAGCTTATCCATAAAGGCTGGTGAGTATGTCTTCAGATAATCTTTGATTTCTCTAAAGATGTCTCTGACATGAATGTGTTTGGTGTGCCATATGAGGCTTGGCCTTCAGCTGGTCATTGTTTGTGTCGTTGGACTCCATCAGCGACACATAACACTTAGTCTAATTTAAATCAAATCTAGATTGGGCTACAGTTAGAACTTTCACTAGCCCAACATATATACACATTGTACACCAATTAAAAACATATATCCACAAAATCGTATGTATGTTGTCTACCTATAATAGTGTTGTACATAGTTTTGAAACCGAACCGGATCAACGGGTTCAACTGAGATCCGTAGTCACAATTGGTATGTGTAGTCAAAAAGCCGGAAGAATAAGAACCGAAGAAGCCACATCAGAACCAATAAAAACAGTCCCATTATATAAATATGTACTATTTTTCTAACGGCACATAAATATGTACTACTTATAATAGATATTGCTCTCTCTCTCTCTCTCTCTCTCTCTCTCTCTCTCTCTCTCTCTCTCTCTCTCTCTCTAAGCTTTTGATACAAACTTGTACAACACAGCTTTTGATACAAACGTGTACAACACAAAAGCTTTTGATACAAACTTGTACAACAAAAATTATACGCAACATGTACAAATAATTATTGCTATAAACTAAATTTTTTACATAAAATTATTTAAATTGTTCAAAAATGTAAGTTTAATATTAAATGTGCGTTTAAATTTGAATCATTCAGATTTGAAATACTAATCATTTTGTTAATTAATTTAGTTAAAACGTGCATATTAAAATAAGAAGATTTTAAGGATATTATAATATATGAAAACGTGTACACATATAAACTACGAAGATTTTCTATATTTACACCTTATATAATATCATGATGAATGTTAAAGAGACTAACAAATACCATTCATGATTAATCATTATAGTATTGTAATCTATTTTTATATGAGTGGTTTATTATTCTTTAAAGTTATTCCAACTTAAAATTATGATCATTATTTGTAAATTTATTATTGAAAAATATGTATACTCTTAAAAATTTTACTCTTGCGGAATTTTAATTTCATGGTACCCGCAGCCATAATGCGCGAGTATCCTGCTAGTAGTATTTAACTATTCCAAAAATCAACCAACTTGATAAGTACATTGCCCTGAACACCCTTTGACAAAAAATTTATAAGGAACACACTCTAAAAAAAATTATAATTCCTTCAATCTCAACCATCCATTCAAATCACATCTAATGGTTCATATTATTTTTTATTCTTTAATTAAAAACACCACTTTCATCCTACTTTTTAAAAATTAAATATCCCTCAAACCATTAATCGTTACGGAAAAGTAATTATACCATCGCAACGAGAATTAAATTATCTTTCTATAGACAGACACTTTTATATACTTTCGACGACTTTTTTATTTTCGCACAAAAAAACCACATGTGATTCTCGAAAAATCACATGTGATTGATTACTTTAAAATTCACATGCGATTTATGGGCTTTATGAAAATCACATGTGATATTTTACTTTTAATATCGCATGTGATTTTATAAAATCACATGTGATGTATAATATCACGCATGCATTTTAAAACACAAAATTAAAGTTGATTTTACAAATCACGTGTAATTTTTTGGTGAAAGTTTTAGCATTTTAAAATTGTCAAAAGTATGTAAAATTGACAGTCTATTAAATAAAAAAATATTATCATCATTACCTTAAAATCACGTGATTTTGTGAAATCATATGTGATTTTTGTGAAATCACATGTGATTTTTATGAAATCACATGTGATTTTTGTGAAATCACATGTGATTATTGAGTTTTTGATTTGATTATAATCACGTGTGATTTAACATAAATCACATGTGATTTACCATAAATCAATTTACTGACGAATTACATGTGATTTAAAATGAATCACATGTGATTTACTAACGAATTACATATGATTTAACAAGAATCACATGTAATTTGTTGAAGAATCATGTGTAAATTTCTCTTTTCTGTATCAAAACAGGCTCGTTCATTTCAGCTTATAACAACAAAAAACAAATCACACGTGATTTGTGTAATTTTACCCGTAATTTTTTCTATGTAAACTACCTTCTAGTAAATCATCTTCTAGATCTCTAACCAAGAAATTAAGATGATTCTTGCCCACTTGACATAATAAAAACACACAAATATTATTGAAAGAGAGAAATGACAAGTAAACTTGTACAAATAATATACTATGATACCCCTAATGCAATCTGACCTTACATAGACAAATATGATTTTTTTTATTCCTTCACTATCTCTCCTATAAGTCATCCTCTTCTACCTAAAAATAATCTCCATCTATAATTTCAAGTTTCTTTTTTTTAATCTCAAATCTATTCAGAAACTCACGGGAGTTATCTACGAAGGAATTATTTGTAGGGATGTAATGAAGACGAACAGATTTGAGATAAAATACACCACGTCAGAAAGTTTGGAGGGGCCACCTCTCTAGCTCCGCCTCTGCATAGTGGTTTAATTTAGTGTATGTTTTTGTGTGTTGTTTAGAAGAGCGAAAGACTGGAGCTCGTTTTTATGTTTTTCCGATGGTGGTTGGTTATGTTACTATATGTGTTATTTTGTTTTTTTAGAAGAGATGAATGAGGTAAGTGATTTTTTATGTCTTATATATGATTGTGGCTTTCATAATAATCATTGGATGAAAATAAAACGAAGGGTCCAGATTTGTTCCATTATTCTTTAAAAAGAACTCACCTCAACACCCTTTACCATCTTTATTGGAACTACTATACCACGTGATGTTGGTTATGATTGAACTACACTGGCCCGACCACACAACAATACCCTACTAGTCTGCTAGGCATCCCCCAAACAGGATATTGCATGAACACCATGTTGGCTCACGCGCATCTACTGCGACTCACCTGAAAAGTTTATATAGTTCAGAATTTGAGAAAAGTTTAAACTCTTGAGATACTAACTATATGCTAATTGACCCGATATCTGGTGATTAACCGTGTTGATCTAGTGGTCAAATCCGTGACTCGGTGACTTGACCAAGTTGACTTAATTGGTCGAACAAACGGATTAACTTGATAACTCGACCAGGTTTAGCCGATGACCACCCGTGATATGTGATTCTATATTAAGGTATCATATATTTCTTTTTTTTTACAATTTTTTTAACAAAAATTCTATTTTATTTACATTATTATATATATAGCAAAGATACGCAAAAGCTTTTGTATGTTTTTTGCTTTTCAACTTGTGAATACATAATTTGTTAGTTTGGTTAATGGTGTTTAAACTTTGTTTGCAAATTTAAGGGATTTCGTACACTACAACAAATCCCGAACATTTGCACACTTATTTTAGCATAAATGCACGCTTTTACGTGTGTTAATTTTAAAAGTGGACACTATGGCTAGCGTCCATAATCTTGACGTCACAAAATGCTGGACATAAAAAGCGTGGAGAAATGTGATTCTAAGGCACATAAAAGCGTCCAGAATTTGGATGGAAAGTGGACACTTTTAGAAGTCACCTTAAAAGTAGACACTTTAAAGTGTCAACTTTTTGATAATTTTACATTTTTAAAAAATAAAATTACATGATACTAATATCTACTAAATCAGAAATTCCATACTCAGATTACATACTAAAAATTTTAACACTGAAATCTTTAGGTACTGAATTTGAAAGCTAAATCTGAATACAAAATAAACCGAATTCAAGTACTTGTACTGAAAGTTAGCTTCGACTTCAACAATTATGGATCTTTCTTCTTCAAAAATTACCCATCTTCAATCGCCAGTCTTTTCTTCTTCAGCAAGCTCCTACATAATGTGAAGATAAATTTTTATTTAATCGAATACGATCACGGTGTTACTTCTGTTACCAATGAACCATCATATTCATTCATAAAAGTCTCATGTAGATAGTTCATTTTCGTATAATCTAAGAGTGCCACATCCTTTCAGACAAGTACCAATTCTATACTATGATTTAGCACTATTGTTTCAGCCTATGCTTATGCTCTTAGTCTATTCACTTTTAATCATAATCGATGTGTTTCTGTATCACAGTATGTTATTGAAAATCTTGGATTAAGTTTATGTGTGTTGATGTTTACATGTGTACTTAGATCTTAATTAAATTCGACAGAGCATAATGACGATGTCCAACTAACATTTAGCATGCGGTCCTTAAGATATTGGTTCATATGGTTATTTAAAGCCAGAATCCAAAGTCGTACTCTATTCATTACCAGCCGAAAACCATGTGCATATAGTGCTAGAGTGCTAGACTGTTGGTGAATCTTTTTGGGATTTTTCCTACTTTGATACTTGTGTTATACTCTAGAACAAGAATTACTAAATGTCACTGTATTGATAATCTTATAGACCAATTAGAAACCCGCTGCAATTGCAGATGACCAACCGGCAACTGCAGCCACCCTGTAATCTGGTTTTATTAAGTTAACTACAAACAAGCATAAGGACTATGATAGTAGAGAAGCAAACCGTAATCTGGGTAATCACCCCCTGGCCCGTCCACTTGTATATTAGTTCCATTGTCTGGGTAATCATCCCCACGAGCTGACCCTTCTACTTGTGCGTATGTTTCATTACCTGAATCATACGAAACGTTAGGCATAAAACTCATACCCAGGTAGTGCTAACTAAAAGGGTGCTGCAATGGGCAGGGCATGGTTGAGAATTCTAAAATATAATAAATGTGACAAGACGGTTAATGCTTTATACGGGTCAATTAGGTTTACCCGCAACAACTTTTTCTGTCCCTTCTAAAAGCGAATATTACAGCAAAAAATGTGCTACTTTATCCATTGAGAAGGTTGTGTGTATTATATACTTTGGCCAACTTTCAGCCTATTTTACATGTTTCCTTTGCAGCTACACGTTATAGTGCTACCCGTTTTGGAACAATGGAACACGTTAGTTAAAAAGCGATTGTATTAAAACGATTTCAAATTCTCAACTTTCATATGAATTGATAATTTAATAAAAACTATACATGTATTTAAGAGAAACATCTTGTGTAGTTGTGTGTTTACTTAATCCTTGTTGGACAATTTAATCTTAGATAGTCGCTTAACCAACTACTTGCAATTGTCACTTCTTGAAGCACTGTATGAAAATAAACACACCTATGTCGACATTAAATACCAACTATCAGCAGTGGCCAAAATGGGTGGGTCAGACGGTTTGAGTAATGAGTGAAAACAGGCAACCATGGGTTATGGGTCAAGTTACTTCGAAAAATCTTCCAGGTTCGTAATGATACTTTCATAATGTCCCAATCTGGTAGCTAAGCTATGAAATTTGCTAAAAAAGAATTTGTCACTATCTTGAAGTTAAAAATTGAGACAGATTATTAGATTAAAATTGAACAATTGGTAAATTGTGTTTCGGGTTGACCCAAATAGTCTATTTGTCACCTCTTATTGTAGTAATCTTATGTGCATTCTAATATAAGCTACCATTTTAAATGAAGACACAAGACAACAGTGATGTTCTAGCCTATAGGCATAAAACTCGTACCCGGGTAGTGGTCCATGGCAGGTGAGTAGTGGTCCATGACGGGTGAGTAGTGGTCCATGACGGGTGAATAGTGATCCATGACGGGTGATGCACCAGAAGGCTGAAAGAAAAACTAATTACACTTCAAACAAGTAAAATAAAAAATATTACTTTGATAAAAAAAACCAACCACTCACCTGTTTGTCACATGAACCATCAACACCAGAGGTAGAAGCATCATTATATAGATTCGGAAACGCGATTTGAACAACTTTGAACATTCCATAAAGCTCGTTTAGCCTTTTCCCATGTCATTTATTTGCAAACCTTGGGCGTGTACTTTCTTTTTCTGAGTCACTACCTCTTTTTTGTATGTCTCTATTTATCTTTTTTGAGTCTCTATTTCTCTTTTTTGAGTATCTATTTCCTTACTCTGGGCCTCTACCTTCTTTGACAAAAAGCGGTTTTCGTTTGATAGTTCCTCACCCCTCATTCTTCCTAAATCACGACTAAACTTAGATATTTGGGATTTGGTTACACCTGCCCCAAAACAGTGTGGTTCCTGATTTCCCAAAAGTTTGTTAAGAACCTCTCTAGCAATGTTTGCCACCAAGTCAGGGTCCGGATTACTCCCTAGTTCTTTTGCCTTGCTTGATATTTCTTGATTGGCTATAACCTGATACAATGCATACACTTTTAAGTTCATAAACCAAAGCATGTCATATAAAACATAAAAGAAAATTATATACCATCATTTATCTTGTTGCTTCTTGAATATATGTGCCATCCGTCATTTTATAACAGAGGTGAAATGAATCGACATCATTCGATGATCTTTTATTAACAAATTTCTGTAGATCAGATATAAAACATAAGATTGCATCACTATAACTGTACTGATACGGGTACAAGTCCTTCCTTTATTTAATAAAACACTAAATTTTTAAATAAAAAGGACATGAAATGAACTCACAAATTTATCCTTTATTCGTGCGAAACTAACAGCGCCAGTAGTCTGAGTATGGAGTTGGTCAGATCTTGCTTTCTTACCACATAGCGAGAGTTTATGATAGAAAGAACATAGTGAAAGCGTGTTATTTAATGTAGTTATAGGTACTGGAGACATCAAGAGTAGAAATATTAGTACCTTGGCTAACGGCTTCCTAAGATTACTTTTATAGTTTCGCCATTGTTGTTTAGAGAAGTTTTCTGGTGGTTCTAGTAAATCCAATGCTTCCAAAATCTCATCTTCTGTATAATTTGTCTCTTGTGCATCAAGCCCATCTATGCCATTAAGTAAATTCAGCTTATTTGCAGCTTGCTTATACAAGCTCCTTTTTAACCTATGCTTTACATTCCTACGCTTCTTGCTAAACATAGCAGCAAGAACGTTGTCAATACTTTCCCCTTGAGGTATGCTGAATCTTCGCTGCCAAAGTTTAATAAAGAACATTAGGGTCGGATAATAATAATAAGTACCTATACTATCAACACAAAAAGATCGTTTGTTAGCTGAATATATTACCCGGAGTTCTGCAATAAGCATAGCACCAGATTCCTCTTTACAATCCTTCCAGAAGTTGGCATCCGGGGGACATAGGTTGGGTTCATTAAGAAGTAAGGTCATGAACCTTGCACATAAGCCAGCGGCATTTTTGGTTGGCTGATATAGTTCATTTACAGGGACCAAAACCTTTTCGCCCCCTTTCAGCTTATACACATCTTTTACACTCATTGTTTGAGTCCTAAGAATCTTTCCGTTCTTATCTATAAAATTATCTACATTAGAACATAATATACAAATGCATGGCTACGTTATATATAAAAAATAATTTTAGTTACCTATGATCTCAACCTCTGATAATAGATTCAGTTGATACTGATAAGCTGGATCGATCTCAGCACCCACCAATATATCTTGATTATGTACAGTTGGTGGTTGGGATGGTAATGATTCCGAATGAGAAGAGGATGCAGACGAAGAAGAGTTATGGTGCACATTAGATGTGATAGTTGGTGGAAGAGAAGATGAGGATGCATGAAGAGAAGATGAGGATGCTTGAAGAGAAGATGAAGATGCATGAAGAGAAGATGAAGATGCATGAAGAGAAGATGAGGAGGAAGAAGAGTTTTGGCGCATTTGATAAAGAAAAGAAGGTCGAATAGTAGGTTGAAAGAAGGATGATGGTAAGTGACTGATGTGGTCATTTGCTTCATCGGCTGTTTGTTGATGTAAAGATGAGGGTGGCAAGGAGTTTCTAAGCATATTATAAGGAAAAGAGGGTCTAACAGCTGCTGATGATGGGTGACTTGATGGGTAGTGACTTGATGATGGGTGACTTGATGATGGGTGACTAGTGTTGTTAATTGCTTGATGAGTGGTTTGCAAATGCGTGCGAAATGATTTCGATTGTGTCTGAAAGTTGTGTGAGGCTGATGGATTCATTTGGCTTTGTTTTCTCTTATGTTTCTCCATTGATGATTTCGATTTGAACATCTTGGAAACTGTATGAAATGCAACAAAAATATAGTTAGTACACATGTATGAAAATGAAACCAGTAACTAATTACAGAAGCATATTTAAGACATAAACCCTAAAACCACAAGTTATCAAACACATCCAAACCTAATAAGGTCGCAAGAATATTATCAAACACATTCTTCTCGATATGCATGACATCTAAGTTATGCCTAAGTAAATTGTACTCCCAATACTCTAAATAAAAGAATATACTTTTCTTTTTCCATATTTGGTTCTCACCGTCAATATCCTCTTCAATGATGGTATTTGTACTCTCAAATGTGCCCTCGTTGCCATGTGTTGCCTGTGTTGTTGTATGATTACTTGTTGAACCAACATCCTCTTCCGTAGACCTTTTCTTAGACTTTCCGTATTCAAATCTTACACCGCTTAACTGTTTCAAAACATCCAACCCTGTCAATGGAGTTGGCGGCCCTTTATTCTCTATTGTACCATCAAATCGTTCCTTTTGAAATCGATAGTTATGATTCGGCTCTAACCATCTTCGATGTCCGATGTAGCAAAATTTTTTCCCATGCTTTAACTACCTTGAGTGAGTGGAGTTCGCACAAACCGGACATGCCACGCGACCCTTGGTGCTCCAACCTGATAAATTTGCATACGCGGGAAAATCATTGATAGTCCACATAACGGAAGCCTTTAGCTTGAAAGGTTGCTTAGAAAAAGCATCATAAGCATCAACACCCTTCCATAAAGATTGGAGCTCTTTTATTAAAGGTCTTAGATACACGTCAATATCATTGCCAGGAGCTTTTTCTCCGGGAATAATTGACGAAAGAATGAAGGATTGTCGTTTCATGCATAACCAAGGAGGTAGATTGTAAGGAATCAATAACACGGGCCATGTGCTATGTGATGTACTCATTGTACCAAACGGGTTAAAACCATCACTAGCAAGGCCAAGCCGCACACTTCGAGGATCTGAGGCAAAATTTGAATATCGATCACTAAACGCGCTCCAAGCAAGACCATTTGCGGGGTGTCTCAGTTTTCCATCTTTTGTTCTACCCGTATCATGCCACCTCATGTCCTTTGCTGTTTTCTCGGACATGTACAACCTTTTAAGCCTAGGAATTAAGGGAAAATACCGTAAAACTTTTGCCGGCTTCTTTGATTTACGTGATTTTGAACTTTCACCCACTTCATCGCTTTTATATCACGAAGCTTTGCAAATGTGGCATGATTGTTGATCCACCCTATCATCGTAATAAAGCATGCAATCATTTGGGCACGCGTGGATTTTTTCGTAACCTAGACCTAAATCTTTAGTAAGCTTTTTGGCTTCATTTGGGATGATGGTAATGATGTCAAATGTGGAAATGCGTCCCTAAAAAGCTCTAATATCATGCTAAATGTCATATTAGATATTCCACCCATACATTTAATGTGATATAAATGTAAAGTAAATGACAAATTCGAGTACTTGCAACCAGAATACAATTCATTGTCACATTCTTCTAACAACTTCCTATATGTAACACCCTCATCACCATGATCACCACTTGCCATATATTCCCCGGTATCTCCTTCCATAATTGTATCTCCTAATTGTGTGTCATCATCAGAAGGCAAAGAATGAATACCTAAGGCATCACGAACTAAACCTCTTATATCCTCTTAACCCGATAAAGCTTCCTCAATATTAACATTACTAGATTGAGACGGTGGTAAAGATATAGTATGCTCTCCGTGGATACTCCATTCTGTATAACCGGCTAAAAACCCATAACGCAATATGTCGCCATGAGCTTTACCTACTTTTAACCATTTACCGAGACAACATCTATTACACGGACATTTGATCATTCCTCTTATACTTCTAACTCGAGCAAAACTTATAAAATTCTCGACTCCATCTCTAAAAGTTTTGCTAGTAATCGGAGCATTGATCCAACTTTTATCCATCACTTATACTCACCAATAAAATGTCCCTAAGTTCATCAAAGCAGAACAAACAAACAGTTCTTATAAGTTCTTGATTATGACTTCTGCCTTCCAACAGTCATTTTATTTCTGACTTCATGATAGAGCCAAGTATGTTTTCTAATTTCCTATACACTGTTGTATTCATCTTAGTACTCTCATATCATGCATAATATATAACGACATACATATTCATATTTCAAATTGTGATCATGTGTTCTTAACCTTATAATTTTAAATATTTGAAGAGAGGCTAACTTGTTTCATTGAAAAGTTCAAAGTACAATCAGCTAAACACACTTTGCCAAAGAGCCAAATCAACTTAACATATCGACCACACAACTACAACAACAAAACCAATCCCGCTAGAGTGGGAGCTCTGGTGGGGTACTCGACAACACAACTACACTTCACCACATTCACATACAGTCGTCATGCTTACTTCCTATTTTCGAAATACCTAAACCTTTTAACCAGTTACGTTACTTTTCATATATAGTCAAATCGGCTCAAACTAGTTAACTACTCAACTATACATCACCATATTCAAATTTAATAAACACAATACAACACCATAAAATCAGATTCATTTTTCGTCTGTCGACATATAATGTATTGATATAAATATACAATGATATTATATGTTAGATATGATTTTGATATAATCTTAATTAACCAGGCCACCTCGTTTCGTCAACTTAACATTATTGTGACCGATACTTCGGCACTGCCCTAGAATGACGGGAATTAGATTTGGCCACACATTTTGGTGTTGCATGTTGGTGTAACAGGGGTATGTACCGTTAGTGTCCTGACCAGATCACCAACACCCTTTAGCCACAAAGTAATTATCTGTGGGTGGAATATGGCCATAGTACGTATCTATATATATAGGTTGTGGCATATAGCCATATAGAAAAGCAAAAAAATGACTGAGTTTATATATAAGCAAGTTTAAAACAAGTATTTCAAGCTAATAACAGGATACATAAAGCTAAAACAACGACGAAACACCCTCAACTTAAAATTTTAGCATATAAGGAGTAACAAATTTAAGTTTTGCTAAAAACACATGCTAAAAGATTACAGTAACATATAAAAAAGAATAAATATTTTCATGCTTGTCTTGACTTATATGCTATTAAGAGATGGAAATAATGAAGCATTTCGAGTAGATCCAGTATATTTTATTTTCTGTCACAAAAATGGTGAGCAAACTACCACAGTGGTATGAGCAGTGAAGTTTACAGTGACGTGTCAGCAAGCATATAGAAATGTGTAACAAATGAATGAATTTGTACTGTGCAAGGTGTCGTTTGTTTTTTAAGAGATTTTGTGTCTGAATCTGAATATCACTTTTAAATGTTAAGAGATGATATAAAAGTCTGAATCTGATTAATTTTGACTGTTCGTTTTTTTAAATGCCTGAATATACTAAAAACTATGATTTCACTATTGGACAACTGTCGACCGATTCCTTATACATTACGAATACGTTTCTACAAAAAAATTAATTGTTGCTATAGACTCATGTTGTCCTTTTTAGTAAATAATACTATTCGTTTAAAATAGCAAAATTTAATAAAAAAAACTTGAAAAACAAAGAAAATCAACTCTGAAAGTTGAAGTGGTTGAAAGAAGTTTGGTCCATTCATCTTTGACGATCTATCACAGCATGAATATAAAACTTAAAATCAATTAAACATGCTCATTGCTTCAAATATCTAATGAGCAAAGTTTAAATGCTCCACATATATCAAATGAGCAAAGCCCATTAGGTTTTCAAACTTTTACAATCCTAGATGATTAATCTAGAATCATATTGTTCATGATTCTGTATAGAAAATTTTAAATGCTCCACATATATCTAATGAGCAAAGCCAATTAGGTTATGAAACTTTTACAATCCTAGATGATTAATCTAGTAGCATTGGAAGCCAGACGGGGCCTTCTTTCCACATATAGTTGAGCAAGAGGCTGAGTGAAACCGGGACATTGATATTAATGACCAAGATACTAGCCTTAATTGCAGTAAAAATGCATACAGCAGCCTATAACAAATAAAATAAACTATAACAAGTACTAATAAACTACATTCTAACAAACAAAATGCTACGCAACTATAACAATTAACTTAAGGACGATTATAACAGACAATTTTAACTACTAAACTATAACAAGTACTAATAACTTGTAAATTACGAGTAACTAAAAACTTAAATAATGACATAATAATAAGCTAAAATAAACCGCAACAAAGACGATAAACGTAACAAAGACGATAAAAGCTACCTGACACCAATACGCGAGAGCATTCGCCTTAATAACACAACCAGGCGGACCGTAATCATACAAACCAGTTAACTCAAAAAGAAGTACTAACAAACGCCAAAACGCAGAGCATTAGATCTAATAACCTAGATTCTAACAAACGCCAAAACGCAGAGCATTATAATAGACAAATTTACAACTAAATGCTGCTCAACTAATACAAAAACTTAAATGATGACATAATAATAAGCTAAAATAAAGCGCAACAAAGACGATAAACGTAACAAAAGCTACCTGACGCCAATACGCGAGAACATTCAACTATTTTCTATACCAAATAACAGATAACAGATAAATCTCACCTAACAATAACAATAACAATAACAGATAACATATAAATCTCACCTAACAATAACAGATAATCAAAATCAGCTTCAATACACCTAACATTTAAATCGTCACAAATAAATCTCACCTAACTGTAACAACATCATCACCTTTGTAGAAACTAGAAGGGGGGGTTGAATAGTTTCTTAAAATTCACTTGTTAAAATATGGTCTCCAAAAATCCTATTTCAAAAAACTTAGGCTTGAGGAAATAGAAATCTTCTTATGCACAAATATGAACAATGATAGTGTAGCTAAACTAATACTAACAAAAATATATCCACAAAGAATAAAGAATGATAGTGTAGCTAATCTAATATTAACACATGTACATGCAAAAAGTAATAAGGAATGTAAAGAGTTAAGGGTAAAGAAAGATCAAACCGAACACCAATGATTTATAGTGGTTCGGCAACGAAGCTCACTCCTCGTTCCTACTCCACTCCTCGAGTACTCATTACTCGAGAGTTCACTACACAACAAGCTCCTTATGGTGGAGAAAACCGTACACGTCGCTTAACCAATTTCCGACTCTAAGCTAAAAGTCGAGCCCTAATCGTAGCTAGGACTAATCTACACAACTATACTTAGTACATACACAACTTCCAAATAGACACAACTACTTGGATCTTCACAACTATGACACAACTACAAGTATATAAAAATTGATCTTCAATGGATCTTTGGTGGTGGACTCAACACTTCACTAGGATAGTGTTCTTCTCTTTGCACTTGGAGAGGAAGAGATGGAAGAACAAGATTCACTTCTTAAACAAGTAAAAATCAAACAAATGATCAAAGATTTGAGTGATTAAAGAAGGGGTTTGAATCTGGAAATGAATGTGCAAAAGAGGTGAGGTGAAAAGCTGAGAATGGCCAACTATTTAAAGGACAAAGGAGCCAACGGCTAGTTCTGCCCGCGGTACGTTATCACAGCCCGCGGTACCTTATCGATAAGGTAACACCTAGGCGCTAAGGTACCGCCGGACTAGACTCCGCTCCTTTTTGTCCTTTAGTGGTGGAGGTCTTATCTGGGTATAAAAATATCCTGAAAGGATATTCTTAACAGAATAAGAATATGCCATTTTCAAATTTCAAATAATTAATTTAATAAAACATTTTCTTAAAAATAAAGTTTAATAAAAACTTGTCACTTTTAATAAAAAGTGAGTTTTAAGAAAAGATTAAATCACTTGATCACTTGATTAAGGTTAGTACATGTTTATCCATACCTTAAGTGAAAATGGGTAAAATGAAAAATACTTGAACTCAAGAATTCGTTTTTCGTTGTTTTCGTAAATGCTTGTTTTTACATATTGTCGTAATCAAAACTAAGCGAGACCGAAAAATGCAAGTAACGTTTTTAGTCATTATTTCATTAACAATCTCCCCCTTTGTGATTCCGATAATACATAAACTCAATCACACAAAAACAAGATTTTTGAAGACGATTTTATTCATTTCTCCCTCTTTGTCGAAGCAAAAAGGTTGCGTAATCCGGTGTTGAAGAAACGGACTTTGCAAAGACTCCCCCTTGGTGCTTACTCCCCCTAGCTTGGGGCACCGAGGAATCGAGATATGGTGACAAGCTACATAGAAGGGTTAGTTGAACAAAAGAAACAACCAACAATATATAGAAATAGGTCACAAAAAAATTAAAAGAGAAGAAAACACAAAGACAAAGATCCAAGATAGGTTACTAAAAGAAAATCATACAAAGAAGTATGGAAAAAGAAACAAGCCAAAAGCATAAATCTAATCCTAGTTATTCTATAATTCTAAGATTTGCTTGAATTTGGTGTCTTGTGGATAAGCAATTAATGCTTATATGAAAGACAAGGTAATAGCAGAGGGTGGTGGTGGTGGCTTGTTGGAGATCTCATAATCAAAGTGAAGAGGAGGCTTGATTAAGAGACTCTTGATGTAGCTCAACTCCTCATAGATGTGTGCCATAACAAGATGTTGATATTGACAACAATGACAATATGTTCCATGGTGCATGACATTATCATGAGAAGGAGGAAGAACACTAAAGGGTGGTGGTGGAAGAAAAGAAGTTCCACAATCAACATTCTTGGAAGGAGAAATGTGATTAAGAGTGTTCTTGGGTGGGTTTAGATTGAAAGCAATTGGAGAAAATGGAGGAGATTCAAGGCTTTCATTGGGAGAATAAGACATTTTGGTTGTGAAGTAATGCAAAATGCTTATGGTTTAAATAGGGAAGGTTTAGGGTATTTTTGGGGTGGTCAAAGGGTTTGAAACATAGATTCTCAAAAAGGTTGGAGCAAATCTGGAGTTTCAGACAAAAACCCGAAAAGGAAGGCCACTGTAGGCGGTTCCTTATCTAAGGTGGTGGTACCTTATCAATAAGGTACCGCGGCTCACTTATGGAACCGCCTACAGAAGCAGGGTTTGGTGTTTGGAGAAAGATTTTTCAGCAAATCTTATTTTTCTTGTCTAACTTATCATAGGGATGTGCTTAAAAGCAAAGATAGACAAAGAAAATATATGCAAAATTACCAAATATAGATTTGACCAAAATACATGGATTAAAAGATCAATGTAGGAGGTGTGTAAGACAAGACCTTAAGTCATGACACAATGGTCCTCCATGATTCAATCTTGTTCTTGCTATGTTTGAGAGAATCATACATATGAATTATGTAAGCTCTATATTAATAGCGAGAATCTATGAAAAATCGTTTTTAGATTGAATTAACAATGTCAAACGAATTTCTCAGCCATTTTCGAAAGAGACTTTGAGAGTTTTGAAAAGGAGATGAGAAGATTTTTCAAAAGAATTTTAGAAGACTCAAGGACTCAAAGTGGTAATAGAAAACACACAATAAGAAGAGAATTTAAGGAAGATGTTCCATTAATCCTAGACCTAGACGCAAGTAATAAAAAGGTTCCCTCTTAAGTGGCTTAGTGAAGATATCGGCTAAGTTGTCCTCGGAGGGCACCTTTTCGATAGTAATGTTCCCCTTTTGAACATTATCCCTAAGGAAATGGTGTCTAATTTCTATGTGTTTGGTTCGCGAATGTTGCACGGGATTCTTGCTTAGGTCTATAGCGCCTTTATTATCGCACATGATGGGAACATCATCAAGATAAATCCCGTAATCAACAAGCTCTTGCTTCATCCATAGAGCTTATTGGCATGCTTTACCGGCACTCACATACTCGGCTTCCGTGGTGGATATCGCAAGAGCGGTTTGTTTCTTGGAGAACCAAGAAGTTAAACAACAACCCATGAAGGTACAAACTCCACTAGTGCTTTTCCGATCCACATAGTCTCCCGCATGATCCGAGTCCGCGTAGACAATGGTTTCTACGCCGGTCCCTTTAGGATACCATAATCCTAAATGTATAGTGCCTTTAATGTATCGGAAGATACGCTTAACCGCTGCAAGGTGAGAGGTTTTGGGAGCCTCTTGGAAGCGAGCACAAAGGCAAATGTTGATCCCAAACTTAGATCGATTAAGCTTTGTGTATACGACATTAGATCAAGTAATACACGTAGAGAAACCTTTGCTTATGAATAAAGTAACTAAGTGTTATGCGGAATTAACACTTAATCTAAAACACAAAGATGTTAAACAAACTTTCACTTGTATTAGAATGATCGAACTTGATTACAATGAAAGAGGTTTAACTTGTGAAAACTTATGAAAACTGATAATTAACTTTAACCTAAAAGATCTTCTTTTATAGATCAAGAAGTCTTGTACAATAAGCTACGAATCACCTATTCTAGGTAAAGATAATAATAGAAAATACAATGTCGAGCTTATCTTTACCATACACAAATAAAGAAACAAATAAACAAAATGATTCGTATGAAGATATATTCCATCAGTGCTAATCTTCAAGGCTGTCAACGTTGACTTCTTCAATGTCAACGCTTGGCTGTCAGCGTCCAATGTCATCTTATCAGCGCTTGAATTCTTCTCAACAGCGTCTAGTGAACTGACCCATAATTTATTCCCAACAATCCTCCCCTAAACTTGATATCTATTCCAATGATCAAGTTTCTGAATAAAAACTTAAGGCTTAGGAGGAATCTTACAAAAACTTCTTATGTTGGTGATAAACATATCTAATCAAGTCTTTGGCCACGTCACTAGTATAATCAATCTCCAAGGGTGTCTCCTTCATCTTCTCCAATACTTCTTTGGACAAGAAATAGTTAGCATCCACAAGTAGATACTCTGAAAACTTTGTAGAGCTCAAATGAAATACACCACAAGTAGAATAAAGCCTCCAATGAAGATTACTGAGATCATCTTCAAGATCCTTCCATATGGCAGGATCTGCTTCTCTTGGACCACACAAAGTCAAAAATGTGTGCCATAGTCTTATTCCATTTGCTGAAGTAGGTGCTTCAGCTGTATACTTGGCCTCTATTAATCTCCATAGATGCACCAAGTCTTCTCTGTCTATGCTTGCAAAGATAGAAATAATTGAAGTGAAAGTATGTACCTCCTTTCCAAACCTGCCAATCTTCCAAAATCCACACTCATCTTCATCAAAACTTATGATTGGATTTCTGTCATCTAGAGGTACCACATTAACCAAATCTGAAGCTTCCAATGGAGAAAGCTTGAGATGCTTCCTTATAACAGTTTCAGTTGGATAATACACATCCATATCTTTAGGAAATTGGAGAGGATCTCCTTTCTTCACTGGTCTTTGAGCAATCCTCATCTCCTTTTGAATCTGCATTTCCTCAGCAAGCTCTTGTTTCCTTTCTTCTGAAAGAAACTGTAAGACATTTTGTTCTTGCACATTCCTCCAAATAGGATGTGCCCTATACTCTAGCTCCTCAAAAGATAAAGCCAGCAACTTCTTGTATGTCCATCTAGGTTGATGGCATCTAAGCAACTTGTAATACAACTGCCTTCTATCTCTTTTAAGCCAAGTCTTAACCTCTTGTGGATTAAACCTCAAAATCACCTTTATGTCATCTTGTACCCTGAGAAGAATTTCCAACCCCCAAATTTGATCTGATAAGCTCATTCCTGGGTTGTCCATAACCTTGTCTTCCCAAGCATGGTACATTCTGGTGATTTCTGGAAGGTCCCAATCAATTTGATTCTTCAAATCACTCAATCTTTCTCTTGCTAACTCATCCCCATATTCAAGTCTTTCTGGATCTTCAATAATTTGAACACTTGAATCTGAGCTATCTCCTTCTTTTTCATCACCACTCTCTTCCTCACTCTCAGAAGTGGCAACAAATGGTGATCTACCACTCCTCTTCAAATCTCTTTCCAAAAGTTGTGCAGCCAACTGTTCATCAAATGCAATTTGTGCTGCATCTTTCTTTGGAACATCTTCTTCAACCATAATCCCCTTACCTTTGTCTTTTGGATCAATAATAGGTAAGGTAGAAGAAGAAACCTGTGTGGACACATCTTTGATGATTGCTGATGACTGGAATACATCAACACCACCTGCAACTTTGTCAGCGTTCAAGTTACCTTTATCAGCGCCCTGATTACCTTTGTCAGCGCTGGATGTGTCAACGTCCAAACCTGTATCAGCGCCCATTGTTGCTGTGAAAGATCCTTCCAAGTTCAAAGGAGTTACCTTGGATGTATCAAGAATTGGGTGCTTCTTCAAGTTGGTGAGTACTTCAGCAACATTTAAAGATTCACTAAATTGTGAACTCTTCTTACTGGCTGTATGAATCAGCTCATCCTCTTCATCCTCCCCTTTGGAAGATTCCTCCATTCTACTCCTGCTACTTGGATTCTCCAAAACAGTTACCCGCTCCCTCAATACTTGGAGTTCGCGGCCCTGAGTGTTGACAATTTGTACAAGGCTGACATTTTGCTTTTGCAAGCTAATGACAGCAGCCGTCAATTCAGTCAATGTCATAGGTTCCAATCTGCCCTCAGCTAGAATGGGGATTTGACCTCCCAAAATAGAATCATAGGGCGTGGATGAGGTCTTAATGATGTTGGGACTGTCTTGACCAGCATCTAAGCTTGTGTCAATAGCCCCAGCCTCATCCATGTCACCAGCCACACTTGTGGAGGTGGTTCTCTCTGCTACAAGGCTAGGACCACTAGAGGAGAACACTCCAGTAGTCCTTTGGCGTTTATTCAACCTAGATTGTAATGGGGTGGAAGATGAGGTAGATTGTGTGGGTGTTGGTTGGTTAAGGGGTGTTTGGGATTGTGCAGGGATGTCATCAACGTTGGGATTGGCTGTGTCAGCGCCAAAATTTTGAGTGTCAGCGTTGACATTTGGCTGGTCAACGTCCATGTGGTCTGGTGAAGGTAATGGTTCATGGATAGGCTCAAGTTGAGGTGCAGGTTCTGGTTGTGGTTGAGCAGCC
The DNA here is from genome assembly GCA_025667525.1 of Glebionis coronaria. NCBI lineage: Eukaryota > Viridiplantae > Streptophyta > Magnoliopsida > Asterales > Asteraceae > Glebionis > Glebionis coronaria. The sequence goes on along the minus strand of CM046882.1, from coordinate 560,566,120 downwards.
TGAATTACTTCAAGCATGGCTTGGGTGAGAGGGATAGATCTGTTTGTGGAGCTCATCTTGTCAAAAATGGTTTTCTTTTGCTTAGGGATCTCATAAAAAGTGTCATGATACCTAGTACAATATTCTTGTAAATTAAACACCATTTGCAAAAATCTTGGGTAAGCCAAAGTCATTTTACTTCCCTTATTTTTACACATCCCTTCAAAAATCATTTTTGAAAAATTATACTTAAGCCCACGTGACATACAAACCAAAGCACTTGCAATTGACCTGTTTATTTCATTAAAAGCAGTACATTTTGGACTTAAGCATTGAAGAAGGACATGTATCAAATATTTCCAGTCAGAGGGAAATTCCTGCTTATGATATTTATTTAAAGATTTACCAGCAGGAATAGGATAACCCAATTCCCTAAGACCTTGTTCTATTGTTGCAACGGCAAGAGTAGTCACACCATCAGCGTCATCAAGACGCAAAGCTTGGAGAACCAAGGCTTCAGTGACCACCCATGTTCTTCCATGAACAGTAGATGTTAATGTGGTCACTCCATTAGCTGTTGTGGAACTAACAGTGTTCCAAAACTGTCTAATGTGTGCGACAGGGACTAATGGTTCATGAGAAAGTGCATACCTTAATGAGGATGCATTTAAAAATGCCACCATTTGTGAATACTGAGGGAACAAATCATTATCAGCAGCCAAGTAAGCGACCATATTATGTTGGCTCTTGAACTCCAATGTCAGATTGGTTGAGTTGAACTTTGGTGCCATGTTTAAAGCTGTTGAGGTTATGTGATATGGGAAAAATCTAGGAGAAAAATGTTAGACAAGAAAATATGAATACCCAGAACAAAAAGGTTAGCCAAATTTATAGGAGAGATGCATGATTTGGATTGGTCAAAAATGAGGCAGTTATATTCAAAGAGCAATGATGAAAATATTGAATCAAATATAACTTATCTCATGCATTAATTAAAAGTAACAACTCCCCAAAATTACGGCCAAAGATTAGTCAAAAATAACAACTGGGTAGGGCCCACTAGGTGTCAACGGTCAAAAATAGCCCATCAACGCCCAACGGATATATTTTCTTGTCAGCGTTTGCCTAAAGCCTTGTCAGCGTCACGATTGGACGTAACAACGTTTGGAGAAAAACTTGTCAGCGTCTAAAAAAAAAAAATATTTAAAAAGAAAAAGACCTTAACAAAGTAATTTATCCTAAGGGAAATATCTTACAAGGTGATAATAATTACTGGGCGGCAAGCACTGTCCATTTATGCACACTTGCTTAAGCAAGATAGACACAAATGTCCTCTAGTGTCCCTTGCTAACCAAAATACTTACCAACAAAGTTATTTCATAAAATTCTTTGTAACTCCCAGGTAAACCCATAACAAAACTATTCCCAAGTCTCCCATCAGACCATAACCAATTCTAGGCCAAAAATGTCTTGGCAGCATGCATAGTTTGTCAACTTTGCATGCTACAGTGCCTCATGGTTTAGTAAAACTAACCCATACTCACCTGTGGACACAATCTAGAATTGTGATGAGAGTATTATAAGAATACCCAAAAGTCCTAAAGGTTCCTTAAACCTCCCCTTAAACTATGATACATGAGTTTCTCAAAATATATATGAACATTAAAAATTTATGTCAAGATAGGAATATAAATATTCCAACCATCATCCATATACAAAAACATGTCCAAATAGCTCTTCAAAGATCCATAAGCAACTCTGTATCCAATGGCATAAAGCTACCACCACCTACACATTTAGATTGAAAACCACAAAACTAACATTTGTTGCTGACAGCGCCCCGACAACACTTATCAGCGTTGAAGGAACTCTTGTCAGCGTTAGACAATAATATCTCTAACAACAGCAAAATAACACTTATCAGCGTTACATTTACCTTTGTCAGTGTTAGAAAAAGAAAGTGGAAAAATCTAAATCATCACAAAGACCAATAACAATGCATTATCCTGTACATACTTTTACAAAAAAAGGTTCCAAAACACATATTAAGTGAGATTAACTGTGACACCCTAGAATCGAGGTCATTAACGATACCCTAAATTACGCTAATTTTTGAAATTTTTATTTAATTATAATTTCTATACTTATAAGTATTTTGGTTAAAGCCGATGTTCGAGGTTATAATTTTTACGTTTGACGTTTTGAGAAGGACGATGACGATTACGATCCCGAGGGATGCCCAATTTTATATAATTTTTGACGATTTATCGATAATGTAATTTTTCGAGAATTTTATTTACGGTTCGTGTTAAGTTGAGTCGGGTGAGTTTTATAGCCTTCCAAGTACATTTAAAGTATCCCAAAAATATTTTGGAGCATTCGGGAAGATTTCCGACTCCCGTAAAATTTTCAAAATTGACAAATGAGTCAAACCCGCAAAAATTTTGAGGTCATTTTCTATTTAAGGACAAAAGAAGCCCAAAATTGCATTTAGGTCCCTCCTAACCCATCAAAAGGGCCAAAATGAACAAACACATAAACACATACAAAGTTTACAAGAAAAAAAAATCAAACCATCACTCTCTCTTCTCTCTCAAACCCACGGTCACCCCCAAGAACACAAAAATCCACCAAAAATCATTTTCCACTTGATTTTTCAAAAATCTAAGGTTAGACCACACTTAGTTTGGTCATTCCCCACATATTCATGTGCTCAAATCCAACATGCATTGATAAAAATTTTTCAAGATTTTTCATATGATCCAAATTTGTTTTTGAGGCTAAAAGAGCTAATGCATGTTGATAATTTAGTGTTATGGAAGTATAAACACCATGAAAACCCACCAAAATTAATTTGGTTGTGGTGATTGGGTCACCCAAACCCCACGGCAAAGGGGGTGTTTGGGGAGCCATGGTGGTTGTTGATTTTGCATGTTATATTTGTGTTTGGTTTGTTGTTTTAGGATGATTCATATAGGTTTTATTACTTGCATGTTTATTTCCTTTGATTCTTGATTTTGAGTTTGGTTGATCAATAGGGGTAGGATGGAAGTTTGATGTTAGGATATGTTTGGGAAGGCTTAGGATGATGTTGAGTGTTGGTTAGAAGTCTTGGAATCGAGTCTAAGCATGTTTTTGGTATGGTCATTTTTAGGCAGAAACATTTGGTCTATTTAATAAAAATGATTTTTGTTCCAGGTCTTGAAAGCTAAATGTAGTGATAGAGGGTTTTTCTAACTTTAATTTGGTATAAGGTAGAGCCCGTGACTCAAAACGAGCTAAAAGTTATGACATTTTAAAGATCGGGTACCGGGAGACGAGGACTTTCACAATCCGAATTTGTGCAAAGTTTTAGTCAAATCCCGAGGGTCACAAGTATAATTTGGTAAATGGTCAAGGGTCAAAATTTGGTCCCTAACCTGTGTAAATGGGTCTATATGTTGACTTAGGTGTCAAGGAAGTCAAAGGTATTTTTCATATAGGTCAAAGAGGTCAAAATTGGTCGAAGCACAATTTCAGCCCGTAAAATGTAGTCGTGGAAATGAGTTGCGTAACGGGTCGTAAAAGTGAAAACTTTTGTTGGGCTTAAAAACATGTTATCTACAGGTCATATAGGATTTTTGGAAATTTTGTCAAATTTTATAAGCATGGTTTAATAAGGTAAAACAGCCCGTACTTTAGTCAAGTACCGGCGAGAATGGGTAAAAATGGACAACGTAGGTTATAAGAACGAATGGAGTAAAATGCATGATACTTGTTGTTTTTGTTTTTGGCGTGAGTTATATTTGTCTTAAGTGACTTGTATATATGTATTTTATACAGTACCGTAAGTATTTAAATGAGATTACTCATTACGCGTTATTTGTGATAGGTGTTGATTTACCCGGGCATCCGTAACATCGTCAGTGATCACTCCTCGAACTACCGACTACTTAATATCTAAGGTGTGAATTTATAGCCTCGCTTATGTTATTTCAAATTGTTTTACCCGCGAGGGAAATGCATGCTAGTTTTTAAAAAGGAACGTATATCATGAATGATTGTTAGACCCGAAAGTTGCCTTAGAAATTGTGTTGAGTACCAAAGTTGCAAAAGTCCCTAAATTCATGAACTATTAACTATTGTCTTGCCCTCGAGTAGGGGGAAATAGCTGCTTATGCAATTTGTAGTACTACGGGGTTAACGACCCAATGCTAGCCGAGAAGCTGTACTTATAGTAAGTTCTGCGGTAGATTATTTTGTATGAGAAATAAGGTATAATTGCAACTGATGCCTTTAGAAGGGGCACTGGTTTCATCTGAATCATGCCGGTATATTTACGCGGGTGATTGAGTTAACGGATTAGTGTCATGAGCTTAAACACAATTGTCAGTATCCTGATTATAGTTTGTTTGATCGACAAGACTATAAATGATCACGAATGGTTTTTATTATATATACGTTCAAATGGATTGAAAAACCTATAAATTCCACTCAACGTTTTCGTTGACCAAATTTTTGGCATGTGTTTCAGGTAACCGCTGAGAAGTAGGATGGAGCATGCATGGGATGGATGTTGTGTGTACGGCTTGGTGTACGCTTGTTTTTCCCTCCTTTTCTACTTAAACAATTTTTATGTTTAAAGTCATGTGGTTGTAAACTGAGGTTTTTGGGGTTGAGATTCATGGGGACCGAAAACGCTAAACTCTGTGCACTATTTGGGGTTGGAAAAACTGTGGACATGTATTATCTAACAATTTTAAATTTCAAGTTTTAAGTCGACGTCTTTTTAGCGTCGTTTGATATATCTTGTGTGCAATGAATACTGTGTAGCACCCATTGTTGTAGTTCCGCTGCGCATACCAAATGTGGGGGTGTTACAGATTGGTAATCAGAGCCACGAGTTATAGAGAACTAGGTCGTTTTCGAAAATCCTAAACTATAACTTTTGGTGTCGTAAGAAAAAGGGTCCAAGCACACACAACTATCCTGCATGGCTCCGGTAAGATTTATTGTTGTATTTATGGCATTTGACGTATACTTTTGAGTAAAGTATATATGTGGGTAATTATTATATAAGTATGGAATTACTATATGTAGACGTTAAATTTTACGTGAAATATCCGACATCGTAATTTTCGTATTAATCATGCATGAGCATCATATTATTACATTTTGGGCATATGTACCACCTTTGCATTGCATTTGCATGCATATATTTATAATTATCGTATAATTACTTATGTACCCTCCGAAATTCGCTGTTATTGCAGGAATGGCCGAGGTACCGCCCAACGATAACGGTAACGATGTACGAGCCCAGGACCCCGACCCAAGGAGGACTACTTGCCCCACGCCTATGCGTACTTCCCATCTGGTTGGTGTACCAGATATCCCCAGAAGAGCCGAAGGTGCAATGAGCGCAAATTCTCTTCATCAAGGCATCCCAAGAATTTGCTGTCCCGGACCGAGGATTTATCATGACGTGCGACGGACTGTGAGAGGTTTGGAAGGATCGATGTGCATGAGGTATGTAGTGGAATCAAGGGTGGTCAGTAGATTCGACGAGAATGACAAGGCGGACGAAAGACTGTTAGAAAGAACTTCAAGAATTGCGTATGATGGGATGATGAACACAAGTGCCATCAATAGTTTGAAATCAATGGTTGCGAATTTAAGTGCTAGTCTTGACCGTGTGAGGGAAGATCAGATGAGGTTGTCGAGGATGCAGAGTTGGGAGCATCGTGTGAGGGATTCATTGCCCCCGGATTGGAGATTCGTGGACGATGTGGAGATGGAGGTGAATGACTTCATGGTTCAGCCGCCTACTGGAGGTGCTTGTATTTCGGTGGGAAGTCAGGTAGCGATTGAGTATGGATCCACATCAGGGACGAGAAAGGAGACAGAATGTGGGCCGGATGAGAAAGGAAAGGGAAAAGTGGATGATGTGGATGAGGACGTGAGTGATGAGGAAACCGAGGAAGACGACGACGAGCCGCCATCCAAGAGGCAGTGTGGATCACCACATGCCTAGTTACTTGTTTTGTATTTTCTTGGATCATTGTAATAGAACTATTTTAGACCTTTGTATGATGGTATTATGACGAGAAACTCAAGTACTTGATGTTTTGTGGTGAACGATTGTAGTGGCATTACTTGTCACGATTTTGGTTAACTATCAATACAATCTATGTTACCTTTCATGATCTGTGATATGTCTTAAATTTGATCTTTTGTGATGTGAATTGATGAATATTAGTAACTCCGTAGTGATGTGTCGTTGTATGTATTTTATGTCTGGGAAACTTGATATGAATACTTACATTGTTTTTCTATTTTCCTTGTCTTGCAGAAAGAGATATTCGATAAAACAATGCCTCCAAAGTTGACTGCCGATCGTGTTAACACCATGATTCAGGAAGCAATAGCTAATGCGTTGCAAGCGGACCGAGCTGGGAGAAATCAGGATCCAGGAAGGAACGCGGGGAGACAGCCAGCCCCGAGAGTGTGTACCTATTCTAGCTTTATGAAGTGCGGTCCCACGCAGTTCCGTGGAACGGGTGGAGCCCTAGAACTTAGGCGATGGTTGGAAAAAGTTGAGAGTACGTTTGAAATCAGTGGTTGTGCAGAGGCAGATAAAGTAAAGTTTGCAGCAGCTACGTTTCTGGATGATGCGTTAAGTTGGTGGAATACCCAGGTAGCTACGGTTGGATTGGCTGTAGCGAATGCAAGGACGTGGAATGCGACCAAAGCTTTGTTGACCAAGAAGTTTTGCCCAGAGGAGGAATTGGGGCAATTGGAGGACGAATTGAGACATTTGACCTTGAAGAACAACGATATAGCTGCTTACACCAGGAGATTCAATGAGTTAAGTCTTTTGTGTCCGGACATATTTGCCAATGATGCCAAGAAAATGAAGCAGTATATTAAGGGTTTATCTAGCAACATCAAAGGTGAAACAACTTCGTCGAAACCTGGAACGTTTGATGAAGCGGTTCAAATGGCACACGCTTTGATGGACGTTAAGCTTCAGGACAAGCAGAACTACATTGCTGAAGGCAACAAAAGGAAATGGGAGGCAGCCCAAAGTAATCAATCCCAAGGCCAGAACCGAGGAGGAAATCGAAACAACCATGGGCCGAACCGTAATCAGCAGTTTAATCAGAGAAGGAACGAAGGGATGAGGGCAGTGACGAACCCTAGAGGTGTGAAAGTGAATCCCCATTGTGGAAGGTGCAATTTGTATCATGTTGGAAATTGCCCGCCGGCATGCGGCAAGTGTGGAAAGGCAGGTCATAGGACAGCTAGTTGTCGAACGGGAGGAGTAGCCACTGGGGCTAACGCTATCAGGATGAGAGGATGTTATAGTTGTGGAGAAAGAGGGCATGTGCAAGCGAATTGCCCGAAGGCAGGAAACAGACGGGGAGGAAATAATGCGGCAGCTGTGTATCAAGTGGGAACTGCTGATAAACCACAAGGTCCAAATGTGGTTACCGGTACGTTTTTGCTAGACGCTTGTTATGCTAGTATTTTATTTGATTCTGGCTCCGACAAGAGTTTTGTAGACGTTAGATTTAGTCGTCATATCGATAGAGAACCGGTGTTGTTAACGACTAGTTATAATGTTGAATTGGCCGATGGAAAAATTGTTAGTACGAATTCTATACTGAAAGGGTGTACCTTGAAGTTAGGAAACTACGCTTTTAAAATCGACTTGATGCCTATAGAGCTAGGATCGTTTGACGTGATTGTGGGAATGGATTGGCTAATAGCGCACAGTGCTACGATCGTCTGTGGTGAGAGATTGGTGCAGATTCCGCTGAGGAATAGGGTTTTAACGGTAAAGGGAGACGAATGCACTTCTCGTTTGAAGGTGATTTCGTGTTTGAAGATGATGAAGTACGTAGAGAGCGGATGCGATGTGTTTTTGGCACAGGTTTCGAGCGATGGTGATGTAGAGGCGAGGATTGAAGAGGTACCAGTTATTTGCGAGTATCCGGACGTTTTTCCAGACGAGTTGCCAGGTTTACCGCCTAACCGTGAGGTCGAGTTTCGAATTGATTTAGTGCCAGGAGCTGCGCCAGTTGCACGTGCACCTTATCGTTTAGCACCATCTGAGTTAAAGGAGTTAGCGGATCAATTGAAGGAATTGATGGACAAAGGATTTATTAGGCCGAGCTCATCACCTTGGGGAGCGCCAGTGTTGTTCGTAAAGAAGAAGGGTGGTTCGTTTAGGATGTGTATCGACTATAGAGAACTCAATAAGCTGACGGTTAAGAATCGGTACCCATTATCGAGGATTGATGATTTGTTCGATCAATTACAAGGTTCCAGTGTATACTCAAAGATCGATTTAAGATCAGGGTATCATCAACTGCGTGTAAGAGAGGAGGATATTCCTGTAACCGCCTTTGAATTTCGAGTGATGCCGTTTGGGTTGACGAACGCGCCTGCTGTATTCATGGATCTTATGAATCGCGTGTGCAAGCCGTATCTAGATAAGTTTGTTATTGTTTTCATCGACGACATACTTATTTACTCTAAGAGTAGGGAGGAGCACGAGAAGCACCTAAGAAAGATTTTGGAGTTGTTAAGGAAGGAGAAGCTGTATGCAAAATTCTCTAAGTGTGAGTTTTGGTTGGAATCAGTGCAGTTTCTAGGTCATGTGATTGATAGTGAGGGAGTTCGTGTAGATCCTGCTAAGATCATAGCAATCAGGGAATGGTCAGCACCGACGACGCCGACTGAAGTTCGACAATTTTTGGGTTTAGCTGGGTATTATAGAAGGTTTATTGAAGGATTTTCGTTGATTGCGAAACCATTGACGCGGCTTACCGAGAAGAATAGGGTGTATGAATGGGGAATTGAGGAAGAGCTTGCTTTCGAAACGCTTAAGGATAAGTTATGTTCCGCGCCGATTTTATCATTGCCTGAAGGAACCGAAGACTTTGTGGTGTATTGTGATGCGTCTCGTAAGGGTTACGGAGCAGTGTTAATGCAACGTGAGAAGGTGATAGCTTACGCGTCGAGGCAATTAAGGAAGAACGAGGAGAACTACACGACGCACGATTTGGAATTAGGAGCGGTAGTTTTTGCGTTGAAGTTGTGGAGACACTATCTGTATGGGACAAAGTGTGTTGTATTCACTGATCACAAGAGTTTGCAGCACATTTTAGATCAAAAGGAGTTGAATATGCGACAAAGACGATGGGTTGAACTATTGAGTGATTATGACTGTGAAATTCGCTATCACCCTGGGAAGGCGAATGTTGTAGCGGATGCTTTGAGTAGGAAGGAACGGGAGAAACCTTTGAGAGTTAGAGCTTTAGTGATGAGTGAGAGCGTTGACTTAACCGAAACCATACTGAAGGCCCAGGAGAGAGGATTGATGAAAGGGAATGTTGAAGCCGAGAATTTGGGACGAATGTTGAAACCTCTTTTCGTGATTAGGTCTGACGGACTAAGATATTTCGAGAATCGGATTTGGTTACCATTGTGTTCATCTGAGGAAGGAAGGCCTGGAGTTCGAGAATTGGTTATGAATGAGTCGCATAAGTCGAAGTATTCGATACATCCTGGATCGGATAAGATGTACCACGACCTGAAGAAAGTCTATTGGTGGCCGAATATGAAGGCAGATATTGCTCGTTACGTCAGTAAGTGTTTGACTTGCGCGAAGGTTCAGGCAGAACATAAGAAACCATCTGGATTGTTGGTACAACCGGAAATCCCAGAATGGAAATGGGAGAAAATCGCAATGGATTTTGTGACGGGTTTACCTAGGACTCCTAGTGGATGCGATATGATATGGGTAATTGTGGATAGGTTGACGAAATCTGCTCATTTCTTACCTATGAAGAAGACGGACAGCATGGAAAGACTCGCCAGCGTGTACGTGAAAGAGATCGTCTGTAGACATGGAGTGCCGTTATCGATCATTTCGGATCGCGACAGTAGATTTACGTCGGAATTTTGGAAATCGCTTCAACGTGCGATGGGCACTGAACTGAGTTTAAGCACGGCTTATCACCCGGAAACTGACGGCCAGAGTGAACGAACGATTCAAACGATGGAGGACATGCTCCGAGCGTGCGTGATTGATTTTGGAGGAAGTTGGGAACGCCACTTGCCTCTAGTGGAATTTTCATACAATAATAGTTATCATGCGAGTATCAAAGCGGCACCGTTCGAAGCATTGTATGGAAGGAAGTGTAGATCGCCTGTGTGTTGGAGTGAAGTAGGGGAAAGTCAATTGACTGGACCCGAAATGGTTTTAGAAACGACAGAGAAGATCGTGCAGATCAAGAACCGACTACTTGCTGCGAGAAGCCGACAGAAAAGTTATGCCGATAACCGAAGGAAACCGTTGGAGTTTGAAGTTGGAGATATGGTTATGCTCAAGGTATCGCCATGGAAGGGTGTGATTCGTTTTGGGAAGAAAGGAAAGTTGAGTCCGAGGTATATTGGACCGTTTAAGATCGTTGAACGAATTGGACCAGTAGCGTACAAGTTAGAATTGCCGACCGAGCTTAGTGCTATTCATGACACGTTTCACGTATCGAACCTGAAGAAGAGTTTGGCGGACAAGGAATTGGTGATTCCTTTGGACGAGATTCGACTAGACGACAAAATGCACTTTGTGGAAGAACCTGTGGAAATCATGGACCGGGAGGTCAAGCGGTTGAAGCGTAGTAGGATTCCTATCGTGAAGGTCCGATGGAATTCTAAGCGTGGACCGAAATACACCTGGGAACGTGAGGACTTTTTCAAGGAAAGGTATCCTCATCTGTTCCAGTAAGACGAAATGTGAGTACAAGAAGAGGCGAGCGCCGGGACGTCGCTCTCTTTAAGGAGGGGTGGATGTGACACCCTAGAATAGAGGTCATTAACGATACCCTAAATTACGCTAATTTTTGAAATTTTTATTTAATTATAATTTCTATACTTATAAGTATTTTGGTTAAAGCCGATGTTCGAGGTTATAATTTTTACGTTTGACGTTTTGAGAAGGACGATGACGATTACGATCCCGAGGGATGCCCAATTTTATATAATTTTTGACGATTTATCGATAATGTAATTTTTCGAGAATTTTATTTACGGTTCGTGTTAAGTTGAGTCGGGTGAGTTTTATAGCCTTCCAAGTACATTTAAAGTATCCCAAAAATATTTTGGAGCATTCGGGAAGATTTCCGACTCCCGTAAAATTTTCAAAATTGACAAATGAGTCAAACCCGCAAAAATTTTGAGGTCATTTTCTATTTAAGGACAAAAGAAGCCCAAAACTGCATTTAGGTCCCTCCTAACCCATCAAAAGGGCCAAAATGAACAAACACATAAACACATACAAAGTTTACAAGAAAAAAAAATCAAACCATCACTCTCTCTTCTCTCTCAAACCCACGGTCACCCCCAAGAACACAAAAATCCACCAAAAATCATTTTCCACTTGATTTTTCAAAAATATAAGGTTAGACCACACTTAGTTTTGTCATTCCCCACATATTCATGTGCTCAAATCCAACATGCATTGATAAAAATTTTTCAAGATTTTTCATATGATCCAAATTTGTTTTTGAGGCTAAAAGAGCTAATGCATGTTGATAATTTAGTGTTATGGAAGTATAAACACCATGAAAACCCACCAAAATTAATTTGGTTGTGGTGATTGGGTCACCCAAACCCCACGGCAAAGGGGGTGTTTGGGGAGCCATGGTGGTTGTTGATTTTGCATGTTATATTTGTGTTTGGTTTGTTGTTTTAGGATGATTCATATAGGTTTTATTACTTGCATGTTTATTTCCTTTGATTCTTGATTTTGAGTTTGGTTGATCAATAGGGGTAGGATGGAAGTTTGATGTTAGGATATGTTTGGGAAGGCTTAGGATGATGTTTAGTGTTGGTTAGAAGTCTTGGAATCGAGTCTAAGCATGTTTTTGGTATGGTCATTTTTAGGCAGAAACATTTGGTCTATTTTATAAAAATGATTTTTGTTCCAGGTCTTGAAAGCTAAATGTAGTGATAGAGGGTTTTTCTAACTTTAATTTGGTATAAGGTAGAGCCCGTGACTCAAAACGAGCTAAAAGTTATGACATTTTAAAGATCGGGTACCGGGAGACGAGGACTTTCACAATCCGAATTTGTGCAAAGTTTTAGTCAAATCCCGAGGGTCACAAGTATAATTTGGTAAATGGTCAAGGGTCAAAATTTGGTCCCTAACCTGTGTAAATGGGTCTATATGTTGACTTAGGTGTCAAGGAAGTCAAAGGTATTTTTCATATAGGTCAAAGAGGTCAAAATTGGTCGAAGCGCAATTTCAGCCCGTAAAATGTAGTCGTGGGAATGAGTTGCGTAACGGGTCGTAAAAGTGAAAACTTTTGTTGGGCTTAAAAACATGTTATCTACAGGTCATATAGGATTTTTGGAAATTTTGTCAAATTTTATAAGCATGGTTTAATAAGGTAAAACAGCCCGTAATTTAGTCAAGTACCGGCGAGAATGGGTAAAAATGGACAACGTAGGTTATAAGAACGAATGGAGTAAAATGCATGATACTTGTTGTTTTTGTTTTTGGCGTGAGTTATATTTGTCTTAAGTGACTTGTATATATGTATTTTATACAGTACCGTAAGTATTTAAATGAGATTACTCATTACGCGTTATTTGTGATAGGTGTTGATTTACCCGGGCATCCGTAACATATAGTGATCACTCCTCGAACTACCGACTACTTAATATCTAAGGTGTGAATTTATAGCCTCGCTTATGTTATTTCAAATTGTTTTACCCGCGAGGGAAATGCATGCTAGTTTTTAAAAAGGAACGTATATCATGAATGATTGTTAGACCCGAAAGTTGCCTTAGAAATTGTGTTGAGTACCAAAGTTGCAAAAGTCCCTAAATTCATGAACTATTAACTATTGTATTGCCCTCGAGAAGGGGGAAATAGCCGCTTATGCAATTTGTAGTACTACGGGGTTAACGACCCAATGCTAGCCGAGAAGCTGTACTTATAGTAAGTTCTGCGGTAGATTATTTTGTATGAGAAATAAGGTATAATTGCAACTGATGCCTTTAGAAGGGGCACTGGTTTCATCTGAATCATGCCGGTATATTTACGCGGGTGATTGAGTTAACGGATTAGTGTCATGAGCTTAAACACAATTGTCAGTATCCTGATTATAGTTTGTTTGATCGACAAGACTATAAATGATCACGAATGGTTTTTATTATATATACGTTCAAATGGATTGAAAAACCTATAAATTCCACTCAACATTTTCGTTGACCAAATTTTTGGCATGTGTTTCAGGTAACCGCTGAGAAGTAGGATGGAGCATGCATGGGATGGATGTTGTGTGTACGGCTTGGTGTCCGCTTGTTTTTCCCTCCTTTTCTACTTAAACAATTTTTATGTTTAAAGTCATGTGGTTGTAAACTGAGGTTTTTGGGGTTGAGATTCATGGGGACCGAAAACGCTAAACTCTGTGCACTATTTGGGGTTGGAAAAACTGTGGACATGTATTATCTAACAATTTTAAATTTCAAGTTTTAAGTCGACGTCTTTTTAGCGTCGTTTGATATATCTTGTGTGCAATAAATAATGTGTAGCACCCATTGTTGTAGTTCCGCTGCGCATACCAAATGTGGGGGTGTTACATTAACAATTCCAATATTTGTTACCAAATATTGAAATCTTCCAGTATCAAAAGGTTTAGTTAATAAATCAGCCACATTATCTTCTGTGGCTACCCTATCTGGTTGTATTAAACCATTCTCAAAGCAATCTCTTATAAAATGATGTCTAATTTCTATGTGTTTGGTTTTAGAATGATGTACAGGATTTTTAATAATGCATAAAATACTGTTATTGTCTACAAAAATCTTGGTATGCATAAAATTATACCCATAATCCAACAGCTGGTTCTGAATCCATAAGACTTGTCCACAACAAGCAGCTGCTGCAACATATTCTGCTTCAGTTGTAGAGTTTGCCACCACTGTTTGTTTCTTGCATTGCCAAGATATCAATCTACTCCCAAGAAATTGACATCCACTGGTTGTGGATTTCCTATCAAACTTGTCACCACCATAGTTACTGTCTGAATATGCAATAAGTTCCAATGGAGAATCTTTTGGGAACCACAAGCCAAGATCTGGATAACATCTTAGGTACCTAAAAATTCTTTTCACAGCAAAAAGGTGACATTCTTTGGGAGTCACTTGATGGCGTGCACAAGCACACACAACAAACATGATGTCAGGTCTTGAGGCTGTAAGATACATCAATGAACCAATCATTGATCTATAGTGCCTAACATCCACATCCTTTCCAGCTCCAATTTTTCCCCAAGGGTGTTCCCTATCCATAGGAGTGGAAGCATCCTTTTCATGTGGAGAAAAACCATATTTCTTCAAGATTTCAGCTACATATTTGTCTTGGGAGATGAAGATACCATCTTCTTTCTGCTGAACTTGTAAGCCTAGAAAGAAGTTCATCTCACCCATTGCACTCATCTTGAATTTATCTGTCATCAGCTTGGAAAAGTCTTCACTCATCTTTGGATTAGTTGATCCAAAAATGATATCATCAACATAGACCTGGACAAGTAAGACATCCTTACCTTTCTTCTTTGTCAACAATGTCTGATCTATGGTGCCCCTTTTAAAACCATTTTCCACCAAGTAGGTGGACAATGTACCATACCATGCTCTTGGGGCCTGATGAAGTCCATACATAGCTTTCTTTACTCTATAAACCCTGTCTGGATTCTCAGGATCTTCAAAACCAGGAGGTTGCATGACGTATACCTCCTCAACAATTGTCCCATAGAGGAAAGCACTCTTCACATCCATTTGATAAACAGTGAAGTTCATACAAGAGGCATAAGCTAGAAAAATTCTTATAGCTTCAATTCTTGCAACTGGAGCAAAAACTTCTTCATAATCTATACCTTCCTCTTGTGTATATCCTTGAGCTACCAAACGTGCCTTGTTTCTGACCACAATACCCCTTTCATCTTTCTTGTTCCTTAGAACCCATCTTGTCCCAATTGGTCTCACATATCTAGGACAATCAACCAGCTCCCAAACATCCTGTATAGCAAATTGGTGAAGCTCATCCTGCATTGCTTCCACCCAACTAGGTTCTTTGAGAGCATCAAAAATCTTCTTGGGTTCTTCTTGTGACAGAAAACATGCAAACAAACATGCTTGTACAAGAGGGGTATCAACCTTCTTGTGTATATTGGCAATAAATCCACCAAGATTTTGATGGGATCTTCTTGTCTGAACTGGAGCCATAACATCACCAATGATCTGAGATGAGGGGTGATCCTTTTGTGTGGAAGTGAGAACTCCTCCTTCAAAAAGTCTGGTGTCCTCAACTTCACGCTCCATGTTGCCAATATCTTCTTCATCAGACTCTCTTTGATCAACAGAAATCTCTTCATGGACATTAGAAGGTCCACCTTGTTCAAAATGGGAAGAGAAAAGGTGTGCAAAGGTGTCATCAAAGTCTGAACCTTGTTTGTCAGCGCTTGGGCTAACAACGCTTGAACTGTTGTTGTCAGCGTCTGATCCATCAGCGTCTGAATTGCTCTTGTCAGCGCTTGATTTCCCTTTGTCAGCGCCTGAAGAACCATGCATGTTTGTATTTGGTGGTATTTGGACACCACCATTATCTTTTCTAGCAGCAGCAGCAGCAGCATAATACTCATCTGTCCATATAGGAAGTATAACATATTCTTGTGTGGGAGATGATTCAACTGCTGGTGGTCCATCCTTCTTAGCAACCTGTATACCTGAAACATTACCAATTCTCTTTTCCAAAACACTTGAAGTTACCTTCACAATGTCTGGATCAGTAACAGGCATATAATTTAAAGCTCTAGATAAAGGTTCCAAGTCAAACAACCAATTTGGACCACTTTCAGGATCACTAGGTTTACTCTCTAAAAACCTAACATGTACTTTTTCAAGTATACGTTTTTCCTTTTTAATGTAAACCCTATATCCTATGCTCTGCACTGCATAACCCATGAAGTAGCCTTCATCACCTTTTGTATCAAATTTACCTAGGGCATCACTAGTTTCTAAAACAACTACATGACAACCAAAAGGCTTGAGAAAGCCAATATTTGGCTTCCTTCCCCAAAGTAACTCATAAGGTGTCTTATTATGTATTTTGTTGACCAATGCCCTATTTTGAACATAACAAGTTGTGTTAACAGCTTCAGCCCAAAAGGCTATAGGAAAGTGGGCATCAGCCAACATGGTTCTGGCTGCTTCAATTAGGGTTCTATTCTTCCTTTCAGCAACCCCATTTTGCTGTGGGGTTCTAGCTATGCTAAACTGCCTAGTAATCCCTTTCTTGGCACAAAAATCATCTAACAACTGATTTCTAAACTCACCCCCATTGTCACTTCTAATAATTTTGACCTCATTACCATTCTTCTTCTCAATCTGGGTAATGAAATTAATCAGACTTTGGGCAGTTTCACTTTTCTTGGCTAAAAAGAAAGTCCATGTAAACCTGGAAAAATCATCAGTGATAACAAAACAATATGATTTACCCTTCAAACTTTCTATATTAGTTGGACCAAAGAGGTCCATATGCAATAAGTGAAGTGGTTTAGAACTAGAGTGCACCTGTTTAGATTTGAATGAGACCTTGTGCTGCTTGCCCTTAAGACATGCAACACAAGAGTGGTCATTGTGGAAAGCCTTTTCAGGCAAACCATCAACTAAACCAAGCCTCACAAGTCTATTGATATTTTTAAAGTTTATGTGCCCTAATCTCCTGTGCCAAAGATTACTTTCATCTACTGAGGCTTTAGCATAAAAACATGACATCATTTTATTATTCATCCTAATTCCATTAAGATTCACATTATATATGTCTTTATGTCTTGGTGTTCTAAATTCTATGTATTTGTAACACCCCACTTGGATAAGTGGACCGTTACGTGTATTTATGGCGTGTCATCAAAGCATAAGGTAAATGTCCTAAAACATTAACTGACCATAAAGGAATACCGGAATCAAACATCGGTAATCCAAACATAAGCCCAAAACATGAAAAGTAAAATACTGAAGGAAAGGACTAAACAATGTCCAGATAAGCAGAATAATGTAAGAAATGCATAAAGTAAGAAGTCTGGATAGCTTCCATCCAAATGCACATGCTCTCAGAATCCTAAGAGCGTCCTGGTGTATCTGCCGTTAGAACATGAAAGGAACTACGGCTGAGCATAACGCTCAGTGAACGGATATAAAGCATGATAAGAATATACTGAATGAAACAGGCGATAGAATACTGAAACTGTAAGATTGATATGTAACATGTGGTAGAACTCTGCATAAAATCTGAGAAACCTGGTTCATATATACTAATACTGAAATATAACTATTAATTCTGAAAACATGCATTTACTGTATTTTATTTGCCAGAGCTTATATAGGTCACGTGCTGTAACAACCGTGCATGAATAACTGGAGAGGTGAAGACGGGGAATCCTAATCATGCATAGAAAGGAAGTCCTTACTGAAAGGACGGAAATCCGTACCTCGTGTCCAGTAACCGACCGAGATCAACTGACAGGAAGTCTACTCTGATTTCACGCAAGCTACATGAATAAGGGACGTGAATAAGTAAACTGATATCCGCTTATTTAATTCCATGTTCTTATTGGCTTTTCATTTATTTATTTTATTTCTGAAATTTTGTACGTATATTAACTGATAAATCTGATCTTATAATAATTCATTTTAATGTATTATCGTTCTACTATTAGTTACGGTACAAGCGTATTTCTGACGCTATAGTAATACTATATTAAGTATCCCGCTAAAAATAGAAAGTTTCTTAAATTAGAAAGTTCCCAAAATACTTTAATTTATTTAATAAAATTATACCCTTTTAAAATATTAAAGAACTATTTTAATTTAATACATTTAAAATATATTTTAAACATTTATAGTAGGCGGGATGTTACAAGTGAACCATGGATCTCTCCTGGCCACAGCCGATGTGAGATTTGCCTGGGGTGTCACAGAAGAAGTTGTACTGATGGCAATTATGAAGGCAGACATCGCCTCATACATTAGTAACGTCTAGCTATTGCAAGGTCATCTTCTGAATTTGATTCGATTTGGGTCATCGTCGACAGACTGACCAAATCTGCTAATATCATTCCTGTTAATGATAAATGCAAAAGAATTATGTAAACATAGTGTGCCTGTATCGAACATCTTTATCAAGATCCTCGCTTCGCATCGAATTTCTAGAGATTTGCTCAGAAATCATTGAGAACGAACCGTGATGAGAGTACTATGTACCACCCCAATCGAAGGGATGAGGTAAAGTAACGATACAAAATACTATAAGCGCTGTTCTATGTTTGAATGATTGACCTTTGGTAATAAACCGTATAATCACTTCCCTTTAGAAGGATTACCATTGATAATCGTCGTATTAGGATTGAGATCGAATCTTGTTAGGATCTAAATATTAGAGCATCTGTAAGAAGGAAGTTGAGATAAAGACACCCGACATACACCCATTGTGAGTTGGACATGTCTTTTAGGTTTAAGGTTTCCTATGATGGCGAACCTAACCCTACAAAACACCCGACCCGCGAAATCTGAAATGATTGCTGAAATTAGGATTTGATTATTGACTGCCGATAGTGGGCAAGAGGTTATGTGAATATCAAATGTAGATCTTGAAGTGCCAAATGGGTAGCGAAGTTATGCCACAATTTTTAACCTTGGAAAAATGAATTCATGATCTGACAAATCATGGGATATAAGTCCCCGTTGTATGGTACCATTGAGATGATGTAAAAGTTGGGATTGAAAGGCATATAAGCTGGATCTACCCTAGGACTTCAAGAACTGCGTGACTTATGTTTCGTATATCGAACTTGATGGAATATCTATCAAGTGAAAATCCAAATTCTTCTTAATAAAGATTAGATCGGCGAAAAGTTGCATTCATCAGAAACCAGTGAACATCATGGATAGAGAAAGTAAGTCAACATTAAGCCTGATCTTATTCCCGTAATTATGTTTGATGAAACTCGCGTATTTTAATGGATTACACTTATGAGAAAAGACCGAATGTGGAGGAAATACCCACATGGCTTTAACTCTATAAGAAGCGAGTAGTAAGGTAAGATGATCTTTGAGGACAAAGATCCTGTTTAGGGGTAAATGCTGTGACAATCCGTCAATTTATGGTTGATATTTTATTCTCAGATAATTATTTGAAAATATTATTTTAAGTTTATAATATGAACTCACTTATTTTTGGGAAGAAATTTGGATTTACGTCTTGAAGTAGCATCGACTACGTTTAAACCGGAGGATTCTACGTTACGTGCTTACGTTTACATACACCGTCTTTGGTGACAGTCCGACATTTCAGAAAATAAATTTATCCGTGAATATTATTTTGGAGTTTTAAATTTGTGTTAGTTCGTAAACTCACAAATTTACGAGAAGAGATTAGGACTTACAATTTTATTTTAACGTCCTTTACGACTAAACCGGAAACCTTAGGATTACGTATTTACGTTTTCGAACTCCGTTTTTGATGGAACAATTTTTATTGGATTCGTTTTGTGACGTTGATTCATAATTTATAAAAACGTTTTTCGTAAAACGACCCGAGGGCACGCAAATCGAGGAAACTAGAATCGAGAAATACCCGTAAACTAGTGAGATGGGACAAAACACATTGTCCCACCCCCACTAGCTTAGTTTGGAAGGCACTACTTGACACCACACACTAAGGTGGCATCAAGTTAGCTAACATGTTACAAGTGTAAGCTTAGCTTACATTTTAAGCCATACTTTCCCACTAACTCACAAAAGTAGCTACTAGTTTTCACTTCCACCATTTTCTTACATGCAAAATCCTCTCAAAACTCTCTCAAACACTCTCCTCTTTCCATCCAAAATTAAGCAACAAACACCCTCTTTGATCTCTTCTAGCCATGAACCACATGTTTACTAGCTCTATTAAGGAGTTCTCTTGAAGCCTTGCTCATTTGGTGGCCATATTAACATCTTTGGAGGTGATTTGCTTGTGTCCTAGGGCTGATTTTCCAACCTATGTTCTTGATATTTGATGGTCTTGGAGATACTTGTTGTGTTCATCAAGTTCTTGTCTTCCAAAAACAAGAAAAACACTTGGTTGGTAAAGAAGATCATCCTCTCCATTTTTCTCTTGTTATTTTTAAAGAACAAATGTATTTTCTTTCATTTTGTATATGTATATGATGTATATATGATGATAAAAATGTTGTGTGGGGATCAAGTGTTGATAGATATGCTTAAAAATGTTAATAACTATAAGAAATGAAGCTAAAAGCTTGATTATTTAGTTGGCTGTATAAAAACAGTATATAACTAAACGATGAACTGATAAAATTGCATGATTTGATCCATTTACAGTAAGTAGAAGATGTTATACACATGTGAGAGTTGGCCATGCAATAGAATCAAAATAATGAGTGAGATATGATCAAATCAAGTTAGGTGGTCTAATCTGAATAAGCAGTTTTGTAGGGACTGTTAAGGCAAATTAAACTCAAAATGGGCAGTAGCTATAGCTAAGTTAAATGTAGCACATAATATGAAGAACATGTGACCCAAAAATGAGCTTCTAAATCATTATAGAACTCTAGATATGGTAAAAATGGTGAACATGAAGTTAAAAATCAGATTTTTGGAAATAATGTTTATTAATATTATATAAGCACTCACATTATAATGTATAAAATGTAAAAATATAAACCCACTAACTTATAAAACTTATTTATATAAATGTATAAAAGGTTAATTAAATGGATAAATTATATAAATGGTGGTGAAATAATATTTATAAGTAATAAAAACTATAAACTTGATTTTTACGACTTTTTCGGCTATCGCCGTAAAATTAACGTTTTTCGCCAAATAAAACTTAGACGACCAAACCCGTCTAATGTAAAGTTTATAAAAGTCATATACTGATGTATAAGTAACTAAGACAAGTAAAAACCGATATAACCCGAACTATAGGAAATACGGACATTTACGAGCTAACTAAACATATTGGACTAATAATTGGACTTAATAAGATAAAAACTTGTAAAATGAACTTATTGGGCTTAACCCATTTGGGCCCAACATGGAAAGTTTAAATACTGATAATATAAGTACAAAATGGATTAAAACAAGTTAAATAACTTATAATAAGTTTATTGAACTTAAAACGTGTAAATAGGTAAAACTAGTAAACTAGTATAAAAGTTATCGACATATAACACTAGAATGAGCAAAACGAGAATATGTAAACCCACTTGATCATCATATATATATAATCATCATATGTATACATAATTATTATTTTTATAAAGTCATTGGACATGAGTCTAAGACGAGTATTATTTGTCTAGATTTCCGTGATTGAAGCACGTACCGTACATCCGAGTTGCCGATAACCCGCTTTCCCACATCAACGTGAGTTCATAGCCTCGCACTCTTTTAAATGTTTTTATGAAATGTTTTATAAACCCGCGAGGGAGATAACATGTTAGTTTTTATAAAATAGGACACCATTTGTCCCGATTGTTTGTTTATTGATTTTGGACCCGAATGATTGAATGACCCGATTGTATGACCCGATAAATGATTAAAGGACCTGATAGATGAAATTAAATGGATTATTAAAGTTAGGTTATGTCACTAAAAGTCCCATTAGCATGAATTGTGAACTATCGGGATTTGGTAGACGCTTATGCATTTAATAGTACTATTTGGGGACGATCACCCCAGTTCGCGCCTTGACGGTTGATCCCCGTCGTGCCACATTGATTGGTAAGCGAATTTATGTATGAGAAGATTTCCATAGCGTGACCTTTGTGATGACACGCTACTTTAGATGGGCAAAATTGGTATCGGGTTAGCTACCCGTTGTTGGTTTAGTAAGGTAACAATGTCATGCGGCTTATAATAATCCAAATTAACGAAATACTAATAGACGCTCCGAATTACGATGTATTGCCTGACTAGCAATACAGGGTCATACTATTGATATTATGTTCGTGTTTTGGTTTTCATAACCATATTCGTATAACGATTTTTATTTTTATACAACGTCATAAGACGTATTGTATGATGTTTTTACGACATTGGCTCGTATAATGATTTTTAAGGCAAACGCCTATATTAAGATTTTGATGAAGATTTGTATAAAATGACTTTGGCTATTTTATGGCCTATTAAAATGATTTGTACAAGATGATTTTCAGTAATAATTTTATACTGATATTATATTGATGGATTTTATTAAACTCTATGAATTCACTCGGCGTTATCGCTGACCTTTTCTTTTAACATGTTTTATCTCAAGTACTTGAAGGTAATTCTCGGGAAGACGACAAGAATTCATGGCCGGCACTTAAACAATATTTTCCATTCAAATACTTTGTAAAACTTTGTATGAAATAATATGACTTGGGACCTATGTAACTTTGATATTTATGAATGGAAATGCTTTATTAATAAACGACGCGATTTTTATGCGTTGTCTATGATGTGAGTAATGTGCTATCCCGTAACACCAACTAGTCTTCCGCTGTATTGAGTTGTATAAATTTGGGGGTGTTACACTTTTATCCATGTGATCTTGAATAAGTTGTTCAATAAGTTAAAACATGGTTCCATTTATTTCATATATAATGAGAATTAGAGCATCATGGTCAATTCAAACTCCCCTTGAACCCTTGACTAACTTTAGTGTTTGGACCTTAATCTCATTGGCAACGCCTTTGCCTTCGTCAACACTTGAAGTAATGATTGGTTCTTAAGTGATTAGAACTTGAGTAATGTTAGTGAGAGTACTTGATGTTGTTGGCATGACCTATTGTTATTAGTATAAGTTGAGTGTATTGAGGTTTATGTTCAACACTTTAGGTTCTTTAGGAACATCTATCTCCATATTAACTATTTATATTTTTGGCTTGTCATGGTCCTTGGTAGACAATGGTTCCAGCCCCTTATGCGAGAATGAGCTTCTATCATAGTAAGTAGATTTTGAGTTGTTTTGTTCCCCCAAAAGTTGGTCGACCCATTTCAAAGATGGTGACTTTTGGGAGCTTTATGGATACTGAGGCTGCGAAGGTGAGAACTCCCTTGTATGCATGAAACATCTCAATCATCATCTCATTCGTAATGTCCATATCAACTTTGATGATTGCGACACCGGACTAGATGATGGGTTTAGTGTTTTCCAAGGTACCAATACTTTTCCTCAGGCGAGGGATGTCGGAGTCTCTTATTCAACAATTTTAAGCTCTTAATGTATCCTTCATCAACCTGACTGATCTTATATCCATCCTCGTGATCAGTTTTAAGAGACTCAAATATTTCAAAACATTAAGTTTTTACTTCACCAATAGCAGACTGATGAGCATCTATCTTGGGGAACACTTATGACATTTTATCATTCTTGAGTAAATCAATGAGCAGACCTAAATTACTATAAGCCTCAATATTTGAAGAAACAAATTTTTCCAAGATTGTCTTCAGTGCCACATTCTCTTGAATGGTTTTCAAAGTATGATCAAGATATTTTTTAAGCTTGGTCCTAACGGGCGTATGATTTTTGTTGAAATCACTGATGAACTATATTTTATTATCAGTGGTGTCCCTAATGTACTTATGATTCTTAACATGTTTTCCTACATACTTAGCCAATTCTTTGATAAGTTCAAGGGCCTTAGAAGAAAGACCCTCATGCTTAACAGCCGCATCCTTAACCAACTTGTCATAAAGGTGTTGGAAGACGCCCTAAAGTCTGAAACAACACCTTCTTAGTGATAGGAATAATAAAATAGCTGAAAGGATCTTACTTCTCAAGTTCCTTAGAGGAAGTTTCATTTGTTTCCTTAGTGGTGGGCTTTTTTGTTAATGTCTTAAGGGAGGGCGTATTCCTAGGGGTTGCCTCTCGGGAGGGCGTCTTCTAAGAAGTTGCCTCTCGGGAGGGCTTTGGTGACGCCTCAGGGGAGGACTCTACATTGGAAGGTGAGGGATGCATCTTGGTAATTTCTTCCTAAGGTTAGGGAGGTTTTTGAATTACGTTACCAGTTTTCATGTCATCCCAAGCATTAAGAAGCTCTTCATCATCACCGAACCCTTAGACTTGGTCATCTTCATTACACTGAATCAATAGGTCTTGATAATCTCATGAGGTTAGTGCTAAACCTTGGTCATCCAGCTCCCCTTCATTAGAAGGTTTTCCTTCGTTTTGGTCAATCCCTAAGGTGACAATCCTGAGACTTAGGTTTATCTTTAGCCTTCATCATGAGTTTAATTACAAATTAAGCGCATATGCATTCATTAACTTACAATTTGAAGTTATCCCGAGTGTCAAAAGTTGCAACTAAACTATATTATGTGCATTAGAATAGGAATGAGTCTATATGAGTTTATTTAATCATGTGATCATCAAGTAGGGGTTATAATTCCATATCAGTCATTATACCTGCATGATTTCAAGATTTGGTCATAAATGAGTCGAGTGTCCATCCTTTCACCTTGTGATCACAAGAAAAATCTAAAAGCCACAACAAGAGTTTTCTACTCCATTTATTTACTTTACAAACCTTAGGAAATGCAATTGAGTTTGTACAAACTTAGTTTCACGATTTCATTTGAAATGATGGTATAATCATTCACACAACTTAAAAACCCATTCACTCTATATGTAAGCCCTAGATACCATTTATTATTCACCCAAACACCCATGTACTCTATGTAAACCTTAAATAACATATAACATTCATTCTAAAACCCTAGAAACACATTAGATACATCTTACAAGCCCTAAACAAATTTAATTCAATCATTTAACCTTATTTCCAATCATTATCATTTATTAACCATCACATGCATTAAATTCATTTTTAAAAACATACAAACTCATTCCTACACTTTTAAAACCCTAGAATTAAATTACTATTTAATCCAAACCTAATTACTACTTAAACAAATAACTACACACTTAAACTTAATCCCATAAACTGAACTAAACACCCTAATCTAGCCTTAAGGTAATTCGTCCCAAAGACAATGAAAAACAAGGAAACATTTGATATGACAAAGAGTCCATAACTAATTAAATCCAATACTTTTACAAAGCCGAATACCGCCTTATTAAACTCAAACCAGTACCCCCTATAGTTGTAAAACATAAATCGTCCTTGTATGTAGCTCTACTACCAAAAAACCAAACTTCACTTCATGATCAAGTATTGGATATTCCTTCTAGTTTCAAGATGTTTCATCCCTCATATTACCTGCCATGTAAATAAGACTTTCCCAAGCAAGACTTCCAACACTATTTTACCTACCATGGGACTATTTGGTTGGGATTCAAGCTTATATACCACTCACTCTTCACATGAAAACTCACACAGTAAATACTCCTAGAAACTCTCCTAAACTTTCTCTTGGTTTCCGTCTTATTGTCGAGACAAATACCAGCTTCATACACTTTTAATCTTCACTATAACGTAATTCTAAGATCATAATCATGATGTGCCTAACTTATCTTTATCAAGTGTAATCACAAAGAAACCATTGTCATTCTAAACACTTTTATTCGATTCTTGTTACACTTGAAAACACACAATCCACACAAACCCTTATCATTGTTATAACATTATGGTTGTGATCATAAGACGTGTGCACATAGCTTGTTTTTTTTTTGGTAACTGTGATTTCTGACACATTGGCCGACTAATCCACGGGGTTTGAGCCCACCGACACACAGACTCAATCCAGGTAACGCCCTCCCTTTTCAGGAGGTTGGCGTGGCCACTTCAAGTTTGTTTTCACCTAGCAGGAATTGAACTTGAGACCTCACACACTTTAGAGTGATAGCCACAAATCCTTTTGCCACTAGGCCACCCTTGAGTGGTTCACGGAGCTTGTTAGAAGGGTGTTCAAAGACTATTCGGGTTTTCCATGGGTTGTGTAAGAGTGTTGTTGTAAACGTCTGAAAAAGGGTTTTAACGTTTCATTAGGATCATTGGTTTTGGTTAGGTTTAGTGTTTGATTGTTGCATCTTCATTACACACCATTGTGAGAAAACTATCTTTTCTCTAATGTCAGTTTATACATGTATTCTATGCTAGTTCTTGACACCAATAGTCTCGTGGTTTTCATAATGAAGTGATAATATAAATTGACATAAGCTTGATTATTTTCGCACGACATTATGAGTGCAACACTTGGTTATAATTGTAACTGATTCAAAATGGATTTAAACTATGTTAGTGACTAGCTTGAGAGGATTTATAAGCTATAAGAGAGGTAGGTTTGATTGTGAAAACAAAAACGATACCATTATTAGTATTTTAAACACTTGGCACGAATCCTGAGGAGGATATTCCCCCTATTTTTGAGTAAAAACATTAAAATTATACGTCATAAGGATTCAATGGCTTTTAGAATCACGTAAAATGGATCTATAACGAAGCGGTAAACTTAAAACGAAAATCTATGATTCAATGGTAAAATCTGTCAAGATGTAAAAATCACCGTTTGGAACTATTTTGTTCTGTTTAGCCATGTTTAGGCATGATTTCGATTCTGTTAGAGTCCGAATGGGGAATTTTACTCAATGACATATTTAAATATCACATTGCCTAATTTTCAAAAAAGTTGGTCGTTTAGTCTAAACATAAGCGAGTAGTAAGACAGAGATCTTTAAATATTATGAAAAAACACCATGTCTAGTGTAAATTAGCAATTTTTCCGAAACTTGGACATTGATTTCCCCCTCTTAGAGTATAAATTTGGCTATAGGTCACAAAATCAAAGTTGTTTCTTTCTAGGTAATTTAGCTAGATTATAAGTTGCATAATCTAACTTGTATTTTCAGTTAGTTTTGGACCGTCAAACATGACCCGTTTGACACTCTCGAAATTTCTAAAATGTTAAATTTTGTTATAAAAATTGTTTAAAAGACGTAATAGTTTAGAAAAGTGAAAACAAGTGATTAATTGACGGTAACAAGAGTTTAGGTATTTGCATACGCATTTACATATTCATGTGCATTTATTAAGTCGAGAATCTTATCATATAGGTTATGGATAGATTATTGTATCGTCTTTCGTGCCACATCATATTTGATTGTATCTTGCTATTTCATTGAGGCAAGTTTCATGGCCCTACCTTTTAACTTGTTTTATTCATCTTTGGGGTAAGAACATTGCTTGATTTCAATAAATGAATACAAGTACATTTACTGGTTTCTATTTGGTCTATGCTTTGATTTAACCCATTTTGCTTATTTTACCAATTATCATGAACTGTTAATTACTTATCTAGAGTTGAATAGTTAAGTGAGCACAAATGTTATGGATAGATCTATCGGGATTGACATCCCTATCCGTCTTAGACTTTAACACCCCCAAGTTACATTGCGCAACATAAATACACATTTGGGTGCTAAACACAAACATGGTTACACAAGACACTTTAAACGATCTCAGAATCGTACATTTGAAATATAAAAGGATATAAATTAACCCATTGTCTAAAACCTTCGATCCCAAGTAAAACGATTTTTGAATTATCAGAGTAACATTTAGGTACCCCAAGAATCTCAACCAATAAACAACCATTTTTACCAAAATACATGACCATACATTATAAATTTTATGACAAAAGAAAAGAAATCCGTTTTAGACAAATCACCACAAAAGAAACCCGCAATCCTTCTCCAGCAAGCTCCGCCATTCATCAACTTCAATCACCTGAAATACATGCTTAAAATCATCAACACAACGGTTGAGCAAGTCTATAGGTTTTCCAAATCATCATTTGAACACAAGAGAAAAATCAATCATGATCGTTTAATAGAATTGCTATGTATACAATCTATTAATCAGGCATTCAGGCATAAGCAATAGCTATAGAATTGTATTAAGCTCATGACACCGACCCCTCAACTTAGTCACCCACGCCTAAAGCCGGCATGACTAGATAAATTCCATTGCCCCTACTAGGGTATCAGTTGTAAGTATACTACATTCTCATTCTCGTAAAATATCCTTCTTAGAGGTTACTCAGCGTAAAGCCCTGGTCTCAGATAGGGTCGTCAGCCCAATAGTAATATCATTTGAATAAGCGGCTATTCCCAACTCACAACATCAAGTCAGAACATAGTTAACAGCTCATGAATTTAGGGACTTTTGCAACTTAGGTACTTACACAATTCAAGGAAACATCAGACAACATAAGGCAACGTTTAGGTCCAAACAATCATTTATGACTTGTGTTTATTTTTTTTTCAAATAGCATGTATCCCCCTCGCGGGTTTTAAAATCATTAAAAACAAGTAAAAGCGAGGCTATAGACTCACCTTGAGTAATAGCAGTAGCAAGACGACCTTCGACGATTGTTGATGCCCGATAAACACGAAAACTGCAATCTATCAAATAAGGCGCGTTCATTAATAATAGAGTTGAATATAACCCATACAGAATAACATCAAACTCTAGATCATAATATCACGACAAACCCGAAAGAAAACAATACAAGTGATACTATTACTTCATTCTATATGTTTACTCTATTAGTTTATTCTTTCGATAAAAATCTGCCGGTACGTACCAAATGTACGAGCTCATTTACCACAATTAAACACGTCAAATACTTATGATAATACTCAGAGATATCACTTAATATCTATAAAAAGTACTCTTAAAGACCATCAAAAGATTTTACTTTTAAAGTTCCCTTCCCGACACATCTTTGAACTACAAAACAGGACAATTTTACGTCACCGACTCATACAACCATTTTGACCATTCCAAACAATTCCGTTTACAAATCCGACACTTATGTTTGAAAATAGTCTCACAACCCTTAGTTTAGAACCTAACATCAGACCTTGACCATTTTTACAACTCATTCTATTGTCCACGAGATTCAATCCAAATATCGACAACAACTACATGTCGTGCCGATACTCGTCTCCTGGTAGATGAATAATCAAATCATCATAACTTCTCACTCGTTCGGAGCTAGAAGCTCTAATTTATATCAAATCGAAGCTAACGAAATTTTCTACAATCCTATGCAATTAGTTTAACCATTTTCAAAGAGTAAGATACCCAAAAATTGCCTTTTTCCCACTGATCTAAAACACCTCTTTAAAAATCACACTATTCAAATTTTCAACCCATTTTACTCAATCTCCTATCCATAATATCATACCAATATCATTCTAAATAAGTCATCTAACCTATAACACCCTTGGATGATCATTCAAAAATTACCCACTCAAAAATTCAAACATGCAATACTCAAAATTTATTTATAACAACACTAACAACAATTTTACTTCATGAAAATAGATCAAACCACCATGGATCATATCAAAAATTTAAAAGTTGTTGCATGTGTATAAAATTATACCAAAGTGATCCTAATCAAATATACAAGATGGGATATTGATTAGTTTTCAAAGATTCAAAGTAGAAAATTGAAGATCATGGTGTTTTTGGTTGAAGGGGGTGGCGGCATAAGAAAAGAGAAAGAGAGTGAGATGAAGTTTTGTTATCTATGTGTTTTGTGAGTGGAAAAGTTAGGTAGAAGCTTTGTATATGGTGGGTGGAGGGACCTTTCATGCCAATTTGTGATAGTTTTGGTCCAAATAAAATAGTTTAAAAGGTAGAAAATGTAAATTGTCAATTTTGAAAATATTACGAGGCTCGGGTTTCGTAAAAATACTTTTCAAAAGATAAAACGTACTCAAAATATGATAATAATATGATCCCGGTACGACTTAATACGTCATTAAATATAAAAACGTAAAAAATATAAAAACCGAATCAACAAATAATAAAACATAAAATCTCGGGCATCCGTCGATATCGTAATCACTAATAATCCTCGCAATTAGTAAAAAGATAAAAATAAGACTTACAACGTCGGTTTCAAATCAAACCACCGACCTTCATATCATTAAAACTCATCAAAAATTTCAAAATTATTCGTAAAGTAATATTAAATAATGACCTCGGGTTCGGGTTATCACATCCTACCCTCCTAAAAGAGAGCGACGTCCTTGGCGCTCGGCCCCTCTTATACTCACATTCCATACTTCTAGAACAAAAGAGAACTCTTTTCCATTGAGAAATCCTCATGCTTCCTTCGTGAATTCAGATCTACTCCTAGAATTCTTGTATCTTCACAATATAATTCTTACTATGTTTCAACCTCATAAGAACTCTACACAATTCTCTCTATGAAATGCAACTTATTTCAAGTTGAATTCTCTCCTTGTTGTTCTCAAAACATATTTTACCTTTCATAACGACACCTTAAGCATAACCACTTCTCCAATTTCAAACTCCATCGATTTCCTTCGATTGCCGACATAACTCTCCTGACAACTCTTTGTTACTAATAAACGATCCTTAACCTATATAATCTTATCAATATTTACCAACATCATTTCTACTTCATTCATTTAATTCTACATTTCTGTAAACCGAAAACCTAACTTACGTCCATAACTCACGATCTTTAACCTTCACAAATTGAGGTTCTTTATGGATCTTCAAACAGTACAACCTCATTACTAGCATGATAGCATTGCCGTATAAGAATTCTAACAATTCCAAAGTCAATCGCATACGCACAAGTATATCGTCCAATGTTCGAATCGTTCCTTCACTCTGTCCATCAGTCTCTGTATAACACGCATTACTCAACTCAACTTTCACCTTTACTCAAACCAGAACGTATTGATTACTTGACTTGTGAGATTCCTTCATCACTAAGTCTCACTCTCCCAACTCAGGTATGTTAGGAGTGCTCAATATACCATGTCTCACTTGACTTTACAACAAAATCCTTTCCATAAGTTTGACAAAATGTTGAAACCACTTACTTTGACATCCTTCTCAAATCAGACCACTAACTTAAACTTTCAATATCCTTTCTGTCTAATTCACTCTTCTTGTCATTACCAAAACTCAAACCTTGGGAGCTCTTTCCTTTTTCTTCCTAATAAGTGCATCAGGTACCACATTCGCCTTTCCCGGATGGTAGCGAATCTTGTAGTCATAATCACTCACAGTCATAACCACCAACATACTTAAGTAATCGAAATATATAACTGGTAATCCTCTACTCATTTCCTTTATCATCCCAAGAAATTAATTATGAAGCAAACTCTTATGATCCTTAATTAGTACACACTTGATCCCATACAAGTATTATTTCTTACAATCTCAAAGCAAACCTCACAACTCCATAACCCTTATGAAATACATCAAAAAAAACTATAAATCCTTCAGATCCTTCCAACAATGACAACATCAGCGCATAACACAACCTACCCCTTTAGTGTCAGAATATAGCTTCCTCATCTGATAAGGATCATATCTTGAAACTTACAAATTTAGATGTATAAGTGGGACTCAAACATCCAATTCTTCTTAGTCAACTTAATCAATGGTTTAACAATCAGTGAAAACCTTTCAATAAACCTCTAATAATACACAGCTTAGACCAAGGAAGTAATAGATTTTCGTCGGCGTCATTGGTACCGACCAATCCTTAATCGTTTCAATCTTGGAAAGATTTTCACGAATACCTTTGTTGTCAATCAACTGCCTTAGAAAACATAATTATTTCAACCAACATTCACACATAGGGAACTTTACATACAGTTTCTCTTTTTCCAATCATTCCAAAATTTTCCTGATATGCTACTTATGTTCCTCCTTTCCTCTTGGAATAAAATAGAATATCGTCAATAGATACAATGACTAACTCATCCGAGTACAACTTACACACATGATTCACTAGGTTCATGAATACGGCAGACGCGTTCATCAATTCCAAAAACATCACTTGAAACTTAAAGTACCCACATCAAGTACGAAAACAACTATAGGAATATCTTCTTCCCTAACTCTCAGTTGATGATAACCAGACCTCAAAGCGATCTTTGAGTACACATTGGATCCTTAGAATTTTGGTCAAATATCGTCAATCCTCGGCAGTGGATACCGTTTCTTGGTAGTTAATTTTCTAAACTCACGATAGTCGATACACATCCGAAATGATCCATACTCTTTGACAAATAACACAAGCACTCACCACTTTAACAAAACTTAATCTAATACATCCCTTATTCATCTATCCTCGCAGATGATCGGATAACTCATTCTCCTCTGACGGTGCCAAATGATAAGGCGTACGAATACTACTTAATGAAACACATAAGCACTACACAACGAAACGCGGGAGCACTACGCCTATCGCTTACAACACTCAATCGACACGAACCCCACTTCATGAGACGGTAGTAAACTCAAAAATACTTTAGGAAAACTTCAGAATACTCTCGAATCATTAACACATTTCCCAACTACACTATCACTAGTTACCTGAGCTAGGAATACATCATATCCCTCTTCCACATACTTCCTCATCTCCAAACAAGATACTTCTCAAACGGAAAGTTTACTCATCACCTCTCACGTCACCGACTCATACAACTATTTTAACCATTCCAAACAATCCCGTTTACAAATCCGACACTTAATCTGAAAATAGACTCACAACCCTAAGTTTAGAACCTAACATCAGACCTTGACCATTTTTACAACTCATTATGTAGTCCCCGAGATTCGATCCGAATATCGACAACAACTACATGTCGTGCCGATACTCGTCTCCCGGTACATGAATAATCAAATCATCACAACGTTTCACTCATTTGGAGCTAGAAGCTCTACTTTATATCAAATCGAAGCTAACGAAATTTTCTACAACTCTATGCTATTAGTTTAACCTTTTTCAAACAGTAAGATACCCAAAAATTGCCTTTTTCCCACTGATCTAAAACACCTCTTTAAAAGTCACACTAAATCAATTTTTTAACCCATTTTATTCGATGTCCTATCCCTAATATCATCCCAGTATCATTCTAAACAAGTTATCTAACCTCTAACACCCTTTAATGATCATTCAAAAATTACCCACCCAAAAATTCAAACATCCAATACTCAAAATTTATTTATAACAATACTAACAACAATTTCACTTCATGAAAATAGATCAAACCACCATGGATCATATCAAAAAATTTAAAGTTTTTGCATGTGTATAAAAATTGTACCAAAATGATCCTAATCAAATATCAATGATGGGATATTGATTAGTTTTCAAAGATTAAAAGTAGAAAATTGAAGATCATGGTGTTTTTGGTTGAAGGGGGTGGCGGCATAGACAAGAGAGAAAGAGAGTGAGATGAAGTTTTGTTATCTATGTGTTTTGTGAGTGGAAAAGTTTGGTAGAAGCTTCATATATGGTGGGTGGAGGGACCTTTCTTGCCAATTTGTGATAGTTTTGGTCCAAAATGCAATAAAATAGTTTAAAAGGTAGAAAATGTAAATTATCAATTTTGAAAATATTTACGAGGCTCGGGTTTCGTAAAAATACTTTTCAAAAGTTAAAACGTACTCAAAATATGATAATAATATGATCCCGGTACAACTTAATACACATATAAACATCGAATCAACAAATAATAAAACATAAAATCTCGGGCATCCGTCAATATCGTAATCACTAATAATCCTCGCAATTAGTAAAAAGGTAGAAATAAGACTTTCAACATCGGTTTCAAATCAAACCACCGACCGTCATATCATTCAAACTCATCAAAAATTTTAAAATTATTCGTAAAATAATATTAAATAATGACTTCGGGTTCGGGTTATCACATAGAATGGCGCTAATCAAGCGGGTGCAGTTTCATGTGAGTCTGATTACAGGTATCCTGGGTTTGTCACATGCGTGGGAATTCTTGTGGGTTACCAGTTAACCCATCGGTTTCATGAGTTTAGACATTAGCAAGTACACTTTTTTGTGACTTTGTATATGTTATATTGTCACAGGTGGAATAAATCTTGTAGTTTATTAACATTTATGCTTAAACAAACCTATTAACTCACTAAAGTTATGTTGACATGTTAGCAATGTTTTTATCGAGTATTAATAATGAAGATGATATCAGAAGTCTCATGCATTGCAGTCCTTTCAAGTTCAATTAAGATCATTAGTTTCATTTGAAACTATGTTATTTCTTGTGAATAGTTTATGTTTACACACAATGTCTAAACTATATACCTTTTTAACTTAATGCAAATAATCAACTTTCCAAACAGCTCATGTAGCATGGTCATTCTTTGTTGCTTCATGTTATGATACTATAAAGTCACATGCCTATCGATTTACAATATACTATGATATTTTGGGGGTGTGACTTGTGATGATTCAAATCTAGTAGATGGGGTTTCATCCACTTGATACTTAGCCCTAGTTTATGATTGACCAGTTTATGAAGGTGAGATCTCTATCAGGGAGTTGTTTTACTCGTGGGCTTCTCTCAAATTCTTTGGGATAATAAATTGCTCCTTTAGGAAAAGACTTTGAATTTAGTGTGCCTTTATCAAGAATGAGTGTTAAATTTTTGACCCTTTTAGTGAGTTATAGTGCACTCCCTGAGTCTTTGGGTTGATATTTTTCCCATTGTTGGTCCACTAATCTTGTGCACATAATGAATCTATGAAGAACAATGAAGAACAATGTACACAATTAACCAATTGACTAACTAACAACAATAGCTTGTACTTTTCATCGTATGTATATCTTATTAATATATGAATCAACAAATATACATGTGTTGCCCGGTTGTTTGCGGAATAACAACCGGGCGATGATGACAAACTAAACTCCCATTGTTACAAGGTAGAAAAGAACCAATGGGAGGTGGAAATCCTAACACTAACACTATGTGTATTTTGGTGGTGGAAATCTCTGCCAAACTCTAAGTCATGAGACCACTATATATAGTGGGAAAGGGAAGCTTCCTTTGGAAGCTTCAATAAAGTCAAGTAACCCTCTTGCACTTTATATTCTTCCTTTTTCACCAAAGGAAGTTCCCACTATGTCTTCAGTATAAATACTTCAGGTCTTCATATCAGAGATGGTCTTCGGGAGTTAGTGAGTCATTTTCATTACTCACTAACTCCATCATCATGATCTTGGTTCTCGTCTTCACTGGCTCAGATCCGATGCAGTAGTGAAGGAGTCTCTGTGGACTTCTGAGAACATCTGAGGATGACTCGGTAAACTATCATGAGTTTACCGACCTATAAAATACTTAGGGTATATGTCATTCAAATCCGTACAGGGACAATTTAGGCTCTAAATTGGCCCAACAATCTCCCCCTATTTTAATAAAAATATAGCCTAAGTCTTTTAGTAGTAAGTGAGCATAACGGCTTCTTCTTACATACTAAGATACATGATACAAGGTTTTTGCCCGTATAAAAATTAAAGTTCGTTGTGTTGGTCTAATCAAATTGATTACTGGTTTAAGTGTGACTCAGTCGTTCTTTGGTGAAACAAATAGTTGTGGTCGTTGTAGTAAAATTAAATTGCAAGACGTTAAAATAAATGACGGTAATTAAAACTAAAACTAATTAAAAATAAAGTAAAAACGAAACTCAGAAAAACTGTCACTTTTTCCGTAAAATAAAAATAGAGAAACGTAAAGAAATGAAAACGATAAAATAAAAACGTTTAAAATTAAATGACGAGAAATTAAAACTTTGAAAAGTAAATGACGTAAAATAAAAAGCTTTGACAAAACGTAAATTAAAAAACTTTAAAATAAAACACTTTAAAAATAAAAAAAGATAAAAATAAGACGAAAAAATAAAATAAAGCTAATAAAAAATGGCGGGAAAATTAAAAACTAAATTAATTTCGCAATAATAAAAAAAAGAAACAAATTCGCAACCTTGAAATCTTTACACAATTTCGCAATAATTGCGAAATTGTGTATTAATTCCGCAATTAGCAAAAAGGGTAAAGATTTCGCAATCCCTCAAACAATAATTTCGCAACTTGGAGGTAGAATTTCGCAATGCCAAGAAAATGCAATTTCGCAATAATTGCGAAATTGCCAAGATTTCGCAATTGGAGAAAAGATCAAATCCGCAATATTGGAAGATAATTCAATTTCGCAATAATAGGAAAAGTTCAATTTCGCAATTCTTGGGCAAAGACAAGATTTCGCAATTATGAAGAATTGCGAAATCGAATCAGATGACCCTAAAAACTAGGAACACGAAAAGGTACAAAAATAAGCTCAAAAATCTTAACTTTTCAAGGACAATAAGCAAAATAAAACACAAATAAGCTATCTAAAAACCTTAGATCAAAGATAAAACGTATGAAATCAACAAAAACAAGACACGAAAATTAAAAAGACTTAAACTTTACATAAAAAGAAGATGAAAAAGGTTTAGATTAAGAACTTGAAATCAACACAAACAAAGATTAAGAATAAGCAAAAAGAAATGATGAACAAGATGATTAAAAACATAAAGATAAAAGATTAAAGAACACAAAATTAAAACTTACTTGAAAATTAAAGGTGCAAGACAAGGTAATTAAAGTGCAATAAGGTAAATGACATGTATTTAAATGTGCAAGTAATTAAAATGGAAGAGCATAGTTTGTCAAACTAGCCAACAAAATGGAAATGAGATACTAATGGTCTATTTATAGGAGATTAGGAGAGTGGTTAGAGGAAGCTTCCTCCCCTCCTTCCTTTCTTCTTAATTGCGCCATTAAGTCCTTAAGCTTCTTTAATCTTCTTAATCTTGGACTTTGAGAACTTTGTCTCGGGATTTCTTTAAACTCGTCTTTAATTTTCTTCATACATAAGACTCGAGTTTTTCGGCTTTTGATAAACTTCCGTCTTTTGACTCTTTTTTCGATAAATCTTCAGAATTAGTCTTGGACTTTCGTTCTTTCTGCACTCTTGACTTCTTGACTTCGTCTTTCATCTTTTTCTTCAATAAAAGTCCGTAAATGCCCGTGAATTCCCGTGTTTTCTCCACTTTTCACCTTTTCGTCCTAAATCACAACAAAAACGCAAACCACGCATAATTCCGACATAAAAGACATAAATTACACGTTTTGGCCCGGTTATTATTGTAATTAAGTGGTAGAAAGGATTGGTGTTTACACACCTATCAATACAACACAGGGATACAATAAATAACAACCTTCTGATGTGAAGTTTTACAACATGTGTTCATACCAGCTCTTTGTATTCGTGACTAAATAAGTGTAGTTTCTGACGAACATCTTGAGCTTTCTTCCTAGGTTCAGTGGTAGCTTTAAAGTCTTATTTCCAGCAGTGGTGATCAGGCACAATAAGAAAGATTCACTCCAAACTACTAAATACCCAAGTATATTGAAATCCCAGAACACTTGTTCACTTCATGTAACAAACATCAGTAACATACCACACTTTTACCCCGAACATATCATTCTATCTTTTAACAAAACATCAACCTGTATAAGCACATTACCAACAACAGCTGCTCTTCTTGGAAATTTGGATTTTTTTTTGTATGTGATTGGTTTGTTTGTTTTGTTTTTGTAGTGGTGGGGTGGTGGTGTTGTTTGTGGTGTTATATGTGGTTTGTCAACAAGTTATGGATACAAGTATACATGATTAATATGTAGAAAGAGTACAAGTCTGTATAAGTATACCTGATGATGATCGATGAGTGTGTAAACACTTTGATAAGTGTGGTTCCCTCCCCCTCAAAAGTTGTTGTATAAGCAGCTTTTGCATCAATACACACTTTGTTCATCGATCCCTGATGACTTTAAACCATGATGATACAACTCTGATAATTGTATTCATCTCCCCCTCAAAAGTTGGTAAATCTTCAACTTTTGGATGTGTAAATTCAGCGGGTTTGATTTTCCAAGCTCGAGTACTCGTACAACGACAAGAGTCTCATGTAGGTCTTTGACCTAATGGCTGTGGTTCAATCTGTTTACTGACCTGGTGGTATCTCTGATCTGGCATGAGGTTCTGACCTCTGAAAAGTTCGGTCCTCTAGTAGGGTCAGAGATTGGTGACAAGTAGAAGGGTCAGAGACAGGGGTCCAGAATCTGCTGAATGTGTTCAGTCTTTGCTGAAGGTTTAGAACAGCAGGTGAGTGAGT
This sequence comes from Glebionis coronaria, assembly GCA_025667525.1. Lineage (NCBI taxonomy): Eukaryota > Viridiplantae > Streptophyta > Magnoliopsida > Asterales > Asteraceae > Glebionis > Glebionis coronaria. The sequence continues at coordinate 560,528,036 of CM046882.1, read as the reverse complement.
TCAAATCTCTAGTGGTTCATAACCGCTGGGAGGTCGAAACTGCTAGTGGAGGTCTAGTACATGTTGGTGGTTCATTAACCTCTGGCAGCTGGTTCGCTGCCATGGGAACAAAGGTTCAACTAGTTGGTGGGTTCCAGGGACAGGGGTCCAGTGACCTGAGGTGAGGTGTGGTAGCTGGTCCGGGTTCAGAGACTTGCTGGTTAAGTCTTGCTAAAAGGTTCACAGCAGTTGAGGGGTCGTTGGTATGGGTTCATACATAGCCTAGAAGTTTATTCTGCTGAGGGTTCGCCAAATACAGGGGTTCATACTCAGTGGCAGCAGACCAGGTTCACATGTTCAGTGACAGGTGTCGCTGACCTGGGGGTTCATAACAGCGACCAGCGAAGATGACCAGAGGTTCAGAGAGCTGGGATGAGGGATTCTCTGGTGGGGTTCAATCTCTTCGACAAGGTTCGTTGATGGGGGATTCACATGGCCTGGGTCCAGTGACTTCAGCAGGGGTCCTAGGGGTTCAGACCTTTGACACATCAATATTAGCAACTTGATATGCCGACCCTAACGGGTTTGACTCAGCGACCTATTCCATTGTAGAGGCTCACCTGAGTATTAAACGTTCAATAACGAATGACAAGATCGTTTCTTGTTCAAAACCAACACCCTTTCTCTCGGCAACCTCAACGCACCATATAACCATCTCATTTTCTTAACCAACATATCGAACCAAAACCACTGATTCTTTTAATCAGTTCCAACATCAACATCTGACTCCCTTCAATGCCATGGGTCGCTGACTTGTGGTTTAGGTCAGGGAAAGGTATCACAGTGGGTACACATCCGCTACCCATCTTAGGAATTAGTACCATCATCAGCTCGTTTCATTAGCTTTTAGCTTGACACTTAACTAACCATTTTTCATCCATCTTTTACACTATATCCAACATAGGAACTGTAGCTATGAACAATCAATCACCGATTTATACACATCATTCAATACCCTCGAAATTATAAAACATTGATCATCTTTAACTCTTACTCACGCATCCCAACAACCATTCATATCAACATTTCAATATCCAGTAAACAACGCCTCCTTTTTAAACATCAGCCCCGAATCCATTAACACTTATAACCGTAAAACACATCGACTCTCATCATCTTGAATTACTCCAACATCACGCATCCAAAAAAGACATAATCGATTTTTAATTTAAATTAAATTCCGTTCTATGGCCAATTGGACAAAGAATTTATCTTCTTTTCGGTTTGAGTTCTAGGCTTGTGGATAGTTGATTTTTTGGATTAGTTTTTTGTAACGAGAGAGTGGTGAGGGATTTGGATCTGGTTATTGTGATGTATGACGGTGGGAGGAATGTTTTGGTATCTTTAATCTTGTGTTGACAGTGGGGTTTTGTGGAATATTAATTGTTTAGGTGATGGTAAGTGGGGATTTATTTTGTGTTTTTTATGATACGGTGATTGGTTTATGATGAATAATAATCGGTGATGGTGTTTTGAAGGTGAGGGTAGGATGAAGTAGATCCGGTAGGTGAGAGAGGAGATATTTGGATCTACTTTATTTTTTATGACGGAGGGATTGGGAGAAAAAGGTTAATGTCGGTGGTGGTGGGTTGGTTGGATAAGATTTTTGGTTGGTTGTTGTTTAACAGTAGCCATATATCAGTGTTATCTCCCCCTCAAAACTGCTACTGCCTAGCAGTTTTTGAACATACTGATAAACTTGACCGATCTGAAAAACATGTTATTAGCAGCCATACGAACAGATCTGGATAGAGAAAATCCAACCCGCTCTGATACCACTTGTTGGTCCACTAATCTTGTGCACATAATGAATCTATGAAGAACAATGAAGAACAATGTACACAATTAACCAATTGACTAACTAACAACAATAGCTTCTACTTTTCATCGTATGTATATCTTATTAATATATGAATCAACAAATATACATGTGTTGCCCGGTTGTTTGCAGAATAACAACCGGGCGATGATGACAAACTAAACTCCCATTGTTACAAGGTAGAAAAGAACCAATGGGAGGAGGAAATCCTAACACTAACACTATGTGTATTTTGGTGGTGGAAATCTCTGCCAAACTCTAAGTCATGAGACCACTATATATAGTGGGAAAGGGAAGCTTCCTTTGGAAGCTTCAATAAAGTCAAGTAACCCCCTTGCACTTTATATTCTTCCTTTTTCTCCAAAGGAAGTTCCCACTATGTCTTCAGTATAAATAGTTCAGGTCTTCATATCAGAGATGGTCTTAGGGAGTTAGTGAGTCATTGTCATTACTTACTAACTCCATCATCCTGATCTTGGTTCTCGTCTTCACTGGCTCAGATCCGCTGTAGTAGTGAAGGAGTCTCTGTGGACTTCTGAGAACATCTGAGGATGACTCGGTAAACTATCATGAGTTTACCTACCTATAAAATACTTAGGGTATATTTCATTCAAATCAGTACAGGAACAATTTAGGCTCTAAATTGGCCCAACACCCATCACAAAAAGGATTTGACTCGCGAGTGCCATTATCAGGAGACTAACTGAGTACACGGTGTCACACCCCACCATGGCGGAATATGGGGCGCGACGTATGGATATCATCACAACATGGCGTGTCTATAGAGATAACTAAATGAAATAAGAAATGTCATAAAATGGTGACACAAAAGTCATGACAATATCTCATCAAATGCATGTGTCTAGGTAAGTAGGTAACAGTCCTACCACTTACCCAAGACAAACAATAAACATAAACCAAACAAACATATAGGTGCCAACATGTATCACTTATCAAAAAGACATAAAGGTAAGCTAAGAAGGAACGGGGATCTCCTTCTATTTGCAATCCTAAGGCATCCAAGTCTAGCCACTTCTATCCTCAAGCTTAACCATATTCACACCTGAAAGAGACACTAAAACACGTCAACATAAAGTTGGTGAGAGTCATAGGTTTAGACTCCAACGCTAAATCAGTTACAAGCTGTGAATAACAATCATCAACAAAAGAACATATGGACAATGTGTTACAAATATGCATTAACAACTATCAATCAAGATTAATCATACCAAACCAATCCAAGGCTCCTACCTTGCCAAACAACATCATGGTACCATAGATGATCACACTATGTACCTATCCCAAGGCCACTACCTTGGCAAACCACAAGGCCCCTACCTTGTCAAACCACAAGGCCACTACCTTGTCAAACCACAATAACTGAGACGGCACGTGTCCCCCGATCCAAATCATACACAATCAAAAATCACATAGCAGTTAATCACATAATGTACACACAAGTCCATCTCAAATCACAAACACATTCACAGCATCAATTTAGAAAATAACTCAACACAGTGTCTCTTCCATCCCATCTGGAAGTCAAAATCAATAATAAACATGGGACTATGAAACTCACCTGATTGAGCTTCTCCAAATGTCCTCGCAATAGCAAAAAGCTAACAAACCAAAAACACATAATCAAAACATGAACCAATCACTAAAACGGCTCATCAACCTATGATGGAAATCTAGCCTCCTCCTATATAAATACCTCATTTATACGCTCTAAGCATCTTATTACACCTTTCTATAAAGCCCTTAACCCCTTTTACTTCATAACCCGTCCCGTTAACATTTTACCCAAAACAGTCCCGTTTTTCATACCTTAAACTATGGGTCGATCTCCCCCTTAAACATACCCATGATCTATGTAAAAGGAATATTCATACTTTTACATATGTTAGCTAAAACCTCCCACTTGTCCTAACCTTAAAGCTACTTTTAAGGCCCCGATATATGTGTATATATTGCTACCTATCCAGAATTCACTGATTTTAAACGTATGAAAAGTTCATTACGATTAGAGGGTCTTACCCTAAACCACAATCTTAGCCCAAGTGCAGATACTTACTAAAATATATAAACCATCTCTCATGTTCGTGAGAAGATCCCAATGCAACCCTAAGTACCCCAAACAACCCAAAACTTAAAAAAGAAAACAGGCTGATTACAAAACTGTTTTGACCACCGACTGTTGTAACCTGTTTTTGACCCACTTCCCTACCTCCTATTTAGTTCTCGTTTCTTGCATTGGAAAGCCACTTCAATTACCTTTTCAGGGATACTTGGATCGCATCATGAATGTTCCTAGAACTCCCGATATGATCAAAACAATTGACTCAAAATTCTGCCCAGTTTTTAAAAACGGGTTTAATTAATTTAACCTAATTAATTACTCATAACCCCATTAATTACAAACCCTAAACCATCTAATCATTATAATATCATTAAAATACAGATTCTTATTTAAACCCTAACCTAAATCCATCATAAGATGATTGAGAAAGAATTAAAACACTTTAATTAAAAAGAGTATTAAAGATTTTACCTTAGATTTTTTGAAAGAAGAAAAATTAATGAAGAACCCTAAAACCACCATTGATGCCGACTTGAAGGTGATCTCCAGGGGTTTTATGTAGTGTTTTGGTTAATAAAAAGTATTTATATAGTTTCCTAACAAGTCCTTGGCCCATTACAAAAGCCCGGTTCCCTTTTTCCTTTTTTTCCCTTTTCTTTTCTTTTGATTCGTCCCAAACCGCCTCATATATATATATTTTTTTATTTTTTTTATTTTTATTGTTAATTAATATCTTATTAATATTACCTTAATTTACCTTAATTTATTTCAGCTCCTAAAGCCTCCAAAACCTCAAAACCGTAAAACTAGTCAAATTTACGCGTTTTACCGTAAAAGACGTAAAATATACACTTTTATAAAAAATCTCAAATTTTGAAATAAACTTTATAACTAAGTCCTAAATGACTTAAAACCATCCCGAAAAATATTCATATGACTAATTAACTCATACGATACCTCTAAATGCTAAACTGTAAATCGTATACGATTTTCTATAATACATATACGTATACGTAAAACCACTACATAACACCATCTCATTTCATAGTCACTACCATGTGAACTCATGAACATGAAATCATCACACATCGTTTCACTCACAAGGTACCCCGTACCGGAAACGATATCCAAACCACAATCTATACACAACAATTAGCACATCAACACGTAAAGACACGTAACTAGCACAAAATAAAACTAAGTGACGAACCTCAAAACCAGGGTTGTCACATCACTCCCTCCTAATAGAAATCTCGTCCCGAGATTTACTCCTTAGGATCAAACACACAAACAACACATCACACGAGGATACTTGTTCTAAATGAACTCCTCTCATTCCCACGTGAACTTTAGTTCAAATTTCAAATTACCACATATACAAACTAAAAATAATTAAACTCATTGCCAAACTCTTGACCTCACAGACAATAAATCTCACAAATGGCTCTTTGATAAAACAAAGACTCTTATTAACACAAGTCCTGAATAACCGAACATGCAAATATGCATTCTCAACAACATTTACCAATCTTAATACATGAAATATATCATGTATACCACTCAATTTCCCCCAGGTAATTCTATGCTCATAAGCTAATGGTCCGATCTTTCCAAAGATCATAAATGGACCTACAAAACTCTACATCAACTCTTCCATTTTACCGAAATGTACCACCCGTTACTATGGGTGAAACTTCATACACAACTTTGTCACTAACTCTAGTGGTTTCCTCCTTTTCTACATAGCATCCCTTGTTACTCTCATCCTTTCCACAACATCATTACCACATTAGTGGTCTCTTTTACCAATTCTAGTCCACATTGGGGACAACTCACCCTATCCTTTCATATAGTGCCTCAAATGGCATTTATCGACTTATAGTATGATAACGATCACTATATGAAAACTCAGCCATCGCTAATGAGTTTCCTAACTCCCTACCATACATTACGATGTGATGCTTCCCCTCGTTTCTTCCCTCGCCAGAGTCCTTCATAAGGCACTCCATACATATTAGGCTAACCTTTACGCAAAACCCTTGATTCCCTCACATCCGTACGCAATTCTTCCAACTTCCCAACTACGTGACTTCTCATTCCTCTTGAAATTGGTGATGAATTAGTTAGTCTATCGACTATCACTCAACTCTCATCGTACTTAATCCTCCACGGCATTATGTATCCCTTCCACCAACTTCGTCCTTACATCGTCCCTTTCTAAGCTACTCCTATCTATGTAGGAAGTATAGTCTACGTCCCTTTCTCCATATGATTGTCCAAGCCACGCAACATACATGTTGACGCGTTCTCTGCTTTAGACAACTCAACTCGTGCAACCTACATCTTTCATCCAAACCATCCTAATATGTCATCCATATAGTTCAAGTCCTTCTCAGCTTCACTTCATTCTTCTTATTCCATGTCTCATCAACCATGCTTGCCTTTCCCAGATGGTACTTGGCCTTGCAATTTTCTTTCACCACTTAACCTTTGCGAAATGTTAAATCAAGACAATTGAATATGTGTTAGAGACGTTTATGATCCGTATAGATCATTCCCCACGTCTCGTACACCAAATGCCTCTAGCATTTCTAGGCAGATATAACAATCCAGCTCCACTAACTATGTCTTATCTAGTTCTTCTAAATCTTCAGTTCTTACAACGTATAAGCCATCGCCTTTCTTTGTCGTTCTTGTACACATCCAAATCCTTGCTCCACGTATCGTCATGCTATGCGAATTCATCCAGTCCTTCTGATAATGCCAAGATCGGCTCATTATCCAATCCACCTCTTCAGCCTCCAAAACGCTTCCTCATCCTTCTTCACTTCGCCCTTGCTGGTTCCATGATATGCCACCATCTCTAACTGCTCATCATAGTAAACTTAATACTAAAACTCACACTTGAAAATCTCACGTATAACTCCACTCCAAAACCAACACATAATTCGCCTCACTCTCCTTCTTAGATTTGAGTAGATCAAGATGTCGTCGATGCTCCTGATGAAAACTCGTTTATATACGTTCATGCACACTCGGTTCATTGATTCCATGAAAACTGCTAGTGCTTTGGCGAAGCCAAATGCATAACCATTAACCCAAAGCATTCATACCACCTCCTTGGCAGTTTAACCTATGTCCTCCTTGCACCCTCTCTTAGCGGCAATACGAATAAATTCCTACCTCGTTCTACTTGCAAAATTCTACACGCATTTTGTAAGACCAATGCTTCCTCTCATCAGACCACTCAACCGCTTTCCACATCCAATCTACTACTAAGCAACTCAACTTTTACCTTGCATCCGTTGCAATTCCCATCAACTCTTGTTCTTGGAATCATTCCATCAACAATTTCCTTGGAAGGACACTAACTCCAACTCCTCTCACTTCTCCTACTTGCTCTATTTATGGTCCTACCTCAAAATAATAGGCAAACCTACTAAATTTCAGGAAGTTTTTAGAAAACATACATGCCTTACGAACAATATCCCCTTCCAACACTCTCTATGGCACGTTACTTGTGCTGGTATCCCACAAATATCTATTCATCTCCTTGGTACTCCTAAGAGACCTCATAACCACATTAGTTCGTCTACGAACTTCTTTCCTCCCCGCTAAGGGTATTCCGACCGTTCTCTCATGGCCACCTACTTAAGCGTGTAGGCATGACCAAGTCTTTCATATGACTACCTTAACGCTCACAAACAATACGAAACCAAAACTACATCAGGATCCATCAGATACGATCAACGAATCAAACCCATGGATAACTAACGACATTTCACGTGCACCAGTTATAACAAGTCAAAAACCACGAGACTCAAAAGAAAACTCAAACCCAAAACGTGTATCATTTCAAAATGACCCATGACAACGAAAAATAATCCAAGAAACACCCAATGGCAACCAAAACATATTACGCCCCACGACATATTATTTAAACCATGCAAAAGATCGACATTTTTCCAAAAGAATATATATCTCTTTTTTTATTACTATTACCTCCCACATCTATGTGACTCAAACAATCTACAAACAACCCTCTTGACGAACTCAAAACTCAACTCGAAAACTAGGTATCCCGTGCATCCCAAATCATAAAAATAAACTACCATTCAAACTCAACCTTTAACCCGACACTTGTACAAAAATTTCGGCCAATATACTGACCTCCCATGATTATACATTCTGAATATTTTAAAAGTACGTTCCGAGGACATAATTTTTGGCTTTTGAATAACTCAAAAAGCTCTAAAAACGAACAAGTTATGACCAAATCAGTTTTATACTAGTTGTTTAAAAAAAACTAAATAATAGACTTAGTGATTAATATACCTCTTTTAAATGACAGATATAATTGTATGTGTAACCTTCATAAACTCAATTTAACCTCGTATTAATAATTATAAATGACGTGAATCGGTTAAACCCAATTATATAAACTATGTAAGTAGAAAGAAATTTTACTTCGCTCTATTTTAAAGAAAGTCTTTTAGAATTTGAAATAAGTAAGTGTTGATTAAAAAGAAATCTTATGTTGCACCTTGTTTCAAACACGACTCCAACACCTTACCCTTATTTTAACGAATACAACCAACTATCTAACCTTATAATAGATTTCCAAGTCCCCCTTTTTCCCAATATATACCGACCAAAAGAAATATAAGACCCAACACAAAAGATTTCATTATCTCAAAAGAAACCTCAAGTTATTTCAATAGACTTGAAACCAAAAACACCATTTTAAAACGTACATGTGAAATACGAAACTCAAAGAATACGCTACAAGACACACTTCAAAAGATTCAAAACGTCGTTGGAACTCCAACAAACTCCAGCACCATAAAACACGAACAAACACAAGGTACGTTCAAGTTATAATAACTAGTGAACGACCATATACCATAACCTAACACGTAGTAGTATATATACATCCGCATATATATACCTATTAAATCTCCCAAAACATACTCGTTATCATAAATATCAAGTCGATCGCGTCATACACTCGTTTTTCCATACGAGTAATCACCTTTTCACCATCTCACCATGCCACAACAAGGCACAAAACCCATATATTATAAATATACCCAAAATCCACATCTCATCATATATAAGCATGTACTAACCCTCTTTCATGCAATCATACTTAGGAACCCATTGAAGTTGTGGTACTTGTATAACTATGTTGGCCACCATACTTATACAATTACCCTTTCCCCAATGCACTCCTTCCTATGATGACACTTATAAGAATCAATACAACACATAACACATAAATCCATCTACTCACATAAGCTCATAACCACATAACAAAGGTTCAAAACTCCAACTATTAAAATAACATAATCAAACTCTCAGAATACAGAAATCCATAGTCTAGCTAAAACAGCCTAGACTAAATCCAAAACGAAAACATAATCAGATATAAGTCATGTTGCCCGTAAGAGTGGAAACAACTTAAAACCCTTCCTATCCACCTACTCCTAGTAACTCGAACCACCACACGGTTCTTAGGGAACATGACTTAAACATCAAAAGAAAAATAGCATACCTCAGGTATGTAGAATAACTCGATAAAAGATAAAAACTACCTTGTACTAAATTATGTACTATAATGTACCATTTAAGCAAAATACAACAGTGACTAGCGTGGACGATTATGGTTCAACCCGCACTAGTCACAAACCCGAAAAGAAAATAACAGGTGACTAAGTATGAACATACTACGGTTCAATTCATACTAGTCAAAACATCGCAATAAATAACATCCAAACACATCAATTAATATAAAATGCACACATACTCCTATGACGCCTATATGCAGGGACCCTTAAGCTATAGACTAGGCTACGCGACTAGGCAACCTAATTCTCTATAACCATTGTCTCTGATACCATTCTGTCATACCCCACCATGGCGGAATATGGGGCGCGACGGATGGATATCATCACAACATGGCGTGTCTATAGAGATAACTAAATGAAACAAGAAATGTCATAAAATGGTGACACAGAAGTCATGACAATATCTCATCAGATGCAGGTGTCTAGGTAAGTAGGTAACAGTCCTACCACTTACCCAAGACAAATAATAAACATAAACCAAACAAACATATAGGTGCCAACATGTATCACTTATCCAAAAAACATAAAGGTAAGCTAAGAAGGAACGGGGATCTCCTTCTATATGCAATCCTAAGGCATCCAAGTCTAGCCACTTCTATCCTCAAGCTTAACCATATTCACACCTGAAAGAGACACTAAAACACGTCAACATAAAGTTGGTGAGAGTCATAGGTTTAGACTCCAACGCTAAATCAGTTACAAGCTGTGAATAACAATCATCAACAAAAGAACATATGGACAATGTGTTACAAATATGCATTAACAACTATCAATCAAGATTAATCATACCAAACCAATCCAAGGCTCCTACCTTGCCAAACAACATCATGGTACCATAGATGATCACACTATGTACCTATCCCAAGGCCACTACCTTGGCAAACCACAAGGCCCCTACCTTGTCAAACCACAAGGCCACTACCTTGTCAAACCACAATAACTGAGACGGCACATGTCCCCCGATCCAAATCATGCACAATCAAAAATCACATAGCAGTTAATCACATAATGTACACACAAGTCCATCTCAAATCATAAACACATTCACAGCATCAATTTAGAAAATAACTCAACACAGTGTCTCTTCCATCCCATCTGGAAGTCAAAATCAATAATAAACATGGGACTATGAAACTCACCTGATTGAGCTTCTCCAAATGTCCTCGCACTAGCAAAAAGCTAACAAACCCAAAACACATAATCAAAACATGAACCAATCACTAAAACGGCTCATCAACCTATGATGGACATCTAGCCTCCTCCTATATAAATACCTCATTTATACGCTCTAAGAATCTCATTACACCCCTCTATAAATCCCTTAATCCCGTTTACTTCATAACCCGTCCCGTTAACATTTTACCCAAAACAGTCCCGTTTTTCATACCTTAAACTATGGGTCGATCTCCCCCTTAAACATACCCATGATCTATGTAAAAGGAATATTCATACTTTTACATATGTTAGCTAAAACCTCCCACTTGTCCTAACCTTAAATCTACTGTTAAGGCCCCGATATATGTGTATATATTGCTACCCATCTAGAATTCACTGATTTTAAACGTATGAAAAGTTCATTACGATTAGAGGGTCTTACCCTAAACCACAATCCAAGCCCAAGTGCAGATACTTACTACAATATATAAACCATCTATCATGTTCGTGAGAAGATCCCAATGCAACCCTAAGTACCCCAAACAACCCAAAACTTAAAAAAGAAAACAGGCTGATTACAAAACTGTTTTGACCTCCGACTGTTGTAACCTGTTTTTGACCCACTTCCCGACCTCCAATTTAGTTCTCGTTTCTTGCATTGGAAATGCACTTCAATTATATTTTCAGGGATACTTGGATCGCATCTTGAATGTTCCTAGAACTCCCGATATGATCAAAACAATTGACTCAAAGTTCTGCCCAGTTTTTAAAAACGGGTTTAATTAATTTAACCTAATTAATTACCCATAACCCCATTAATTACAAACCCTAAACCATCTAGTCATTATAATATCATTAAAATATAGATTCTTATTTAAAACCTAACCTAAATCCATCATAAGATGATTGAGAAAGAATTAAAACACTTTAATTAAAAAGAGTATTAAAGATTTTACCTTAGAATTTTTGAAAGAAGAAAAATTAATGAAGAACCCTAAAATCACCATTGATGCCGACTTAAAGGTGATCTCCAGGGGTTTTATAAAGTGTTTTGGTTAATAAAAAGTATTCATATAGTTTCCTAACAAGTCCTTGGCCCATTACAAAAGCTCGGTTCCCTTTTTCCTTTTTTTCCCTTTTCTTTTCTTTTGATTCGTCCCAAACTGCCTCATATATATATATATATATATATTTTTTTTCTTTTTATTGTTAATTAATATCTTATTAATATTACTTAAATTTACCTTAATTTATTTCAGCTCCTAAAGCCTCCAAAACCTCAAAACCGTAAAACTAGTCAAATTTACGCGTTTTACCGTAAAAGACGTAAAATATACACTTTTATAAAAAAATCTCAAATTTTGAAATAAACTTTATAAATAAGTCCTAAATGACTTAAAACCATCCCGAAAAATAATCATATGACTAATTACCTCATCCGAGACCTCTAAATGCTAAACCGTAAATCGTAAAAATACGATTTTCTATAATACATATACGTATACGTAAAACCACTAAATAACACCATCTCATTTCATAGTCACTACCATGTGAACTCATGAACATGAAATCATCACACATCGTTTCACTCACAAGCTACCCCGTACCGCAAACGATATCCAAACCACAATCTATACACAAGAATTAGCACATCAACACGTAAAGACGCGTAACTAGCACAAAATAAAACTAAGTGACGAACCTCAAAACCAGGGTTGTCACACACGGTCCCGTAACAACGGGGTGTTTATTTCCCTCAGTATACCGAGGAAGAGTTGATTGGCCTGTTCACTGATTGTAATGTATCAATGCCCCCTAATGGCTCTTTCATTATGGTCATATTAGTCATGGTCTGCACAAGAGTGGTCTTTTTAGTCTGGGTCTTTTTACCTTTGGTAAGTGAAGCCTCATGGACATGTGTCTTGTGTTTGGGTTTTGACACACCATGAGACTTCTTCTTACCCTTCTTGGGAGAAATGTAGTGTGACAATCCGTCAATTTATGGTTGATATTTTATTCTCAGATAATTATTTGAAAATATTATTTTAAGGTTATAATATGAACTCACTTATTTTTGGGAAGAAATTTGGATTTACGTCTTGAAGTAGCATCGACTACGTTTAAACCGGAGGATTCTACGTTACGTGCTTACGTTTACATACACCGTCTTTGGTGACAGTCCGACATTTCAGAAAATAAATTTATCCGTGAATATTATTTTGGAGTTTTAAATTTGTGTTAGTTCGTAAACTCACAAATTTACGAGAATAGATTAGGACTTACAATTTTATTTTAACGTCCTTTACGACTAAACCGGAAACCTTAGGATTACGTATTTACGTTTTCGAACTCCGTTTTTGATGGAACAATTTTTATTGGATTCGTTTTGTGACGTTGATTCATAATTTATAAAAACGTTTTTCGTAAAACGACCCAAGGGCACGCAAATCGAGGAAACTAGAATCGACAAATACCCGTAAACTAGTGATATGGGACAAAACACATTGTCCCACCCCACTAGCTTAGTTTGGACGGCACTACTTGACACCACACACTAAGGTGGCATCAAGTTAGCTAACATGTTACAAGTGTAAGCTTAGCTTACATTTTAAGCCATACTTTCCCACTAACTCACAAAACTAGCTACTAGTTTTCACTTCCACCATTTCCTTACATGCAAAATCCTCTCAAAACTCTCTCAAACACTCTCCTCTTGCCGACCAAAATTAAGCAGCAAACACCCTCTTTGATCTCTTCTAGCCATGAACCACATGTTTACTAGCTCTATTAAGGAGTTCTCTTGAAGCCTTGCTCATTTGGTGGCCATATTAACATCTTTGGAGGTGATTTGCTTGTGTTCTAGGGCTGATTTTCCAACCTATGTTCTTGATATTTGATGGTCTTGGAGATACTTGTTGTGTTCATCAAGTTCTTGTCTTCCAAAAACAAGAAAAACACTTGGTTGGTAAAGAAGATCATCCTCTCCATTTTTCTCTTGTTATTTTGTAAAGAACAAATGTATTTTCTTTAATTTTGTATATGTATATGATGTATATATGATGATAAAAATGTTGTGTGGGGATCAAGTGTTGATAGATATGCTTAAAAATGTTAATAACTATAAGAAATAAAGCTAAAAACTTGATTATTTAGTTGGCTGTATAAAAACAGTATATAACTAAAAGATGAACTGATAAAATTGCATGATTTGATCCATTTACAGTAAGTAGAAGATGTTATACACATGTGAGAGTTGGCCATGCAATGGAATCAAAATAATGAGTGAGATATGATCAAAACAAGTTAGGTGGTCTAATCTGAATAAGCAGTTTTGTAGGGACTGTTAAGGCAAGTTAAACTCAAAATGGGCAGTAGCTATAACTAAGTTAAATGTAGCACATAATATGAATAACATGTCACCCAAAAATGAGCTTCTAATTCATTATAGAACTCTAGATATGGTAAAAATGGTGAACATGAAGTTAAAAATCAGATTTTTTGAAATAATGTATATTAATATTATATAAGCACTCACATTATAATGTATAAAATGTAAAAATATAAACCCACTAACTTATAAAACTTATTTATATAAATGTATAAAAGGTTAATTAAATGGATAAATTATATAAATGGTGGTGAAATAATATTTATAAGTAATAAAAACTATAAACTTGATTTTTACGACTTTTTCGGCTATCGCCGTAAAATTAACGTTTTTCGCCAAATAAAACTTAGACGACCAAACCCGTCTAATGTAAAGTTTATAAAAGTCATATACTGATGTATAAGTAACTAAGACAAGTAAAAACCGATAAAATCCGAACTATAGGAAATACGGACATTTACGAGCTAACTAAACATATTGGACTAATAATTGGACTTAATAAGATAAAAACTTGTAAAAAGAACTTATTGGGCTTAAACCATTTGGGCCCAACATGGAAAGTTTAAATACCAATAATATAAGTACAAAATGGATTAAAACAAGTTAAATAACTTATAATAGGTTTATTGAACTTAAAACGTGTAAATAGGTAAAACTAGTAAACTAGTATAAAAGTTATCGACATATAACACTAGAATGAGTAAACGAGAATATATAAACCCACTTGATCATCATATATATATAATCATCATATGTATACATAATTGTTATTTTTATAAAGTCATTGGACATGAGTCTAAGACGAGTATTATTTGTCTAGGTTTCCGTGATTGAAGCACGTACCATACGTCCGAGTTGCCGATAATCCGCTTTCCCACATCAACGTGAGTTCATAGCCTCGCACTATTTTAAATGTTTTTATGAAATGTTTTATAAACCCGCGAGGGAGATAACATGTTAGTTTTTATAAAATAGGACACCATTTGTCCCGATTGTTTGTTTATTGATTTTGGACCCGAATGATTGAATGACCCGATTGTATGACCCGATAAATGATTAAAGGACCCGATAGATGAAATTAAATGGATTATTAAAGTTAGGTTATGTCACTAAAAGTCCCATTAGCATGAATTGTGAACTACCGGGATTTGTTAGACGCTTATGCATTTATAGTACTATTTGGGGACGATCACCCCAGTTCGCGCCTTGACGGTTGATCCCCGTCGTGCCACATTGATTGGTAAGCGAATTTATGTATGAGAAGATTTCCATAGCGTGACCTTTGTGACGACACGCTACTTTAGATATGCAAAATTGGTATCGGGTTAGCTACCCGTTGTTGGTTTAGTAAGGTAACAATGTCATGCGGCTTATAATAATCCAAATTAACGAAATACTAATAGACGCTCCGAATTACGATGTATTGCCTGACTAGCAATACAGGGTCATACTATTGATTATATGTTCGTGTCTTGGTTTTCATAACCATATTCGTATAACGGTTTTTATTTTTATACAACGTCATAAGACGTATTGTATGATGTTTTTACGACATTGGCTCGTATAATGATTTTTAAGGCAAACGCCTATATTATGATTTTGATGAAGATTTGTATAAAATGACTTTGGCTATTTTATGGCCTATTAAACTGATTTGTACAATATGATTTTCAGTAATAATTTTATACTGATATTATATTGATGGATTTTATTAAACTCTATGAATTCACTCGGCGTTATCGCTGACCTTTTCTTTTAACATGTTTTATCTCAGGTACTTGAAGGTAATTCTCGGGAAGACGACAAGAATTCATGGCCCGCACTTAAACAATATTTTCCATTCAAATACTTTGTAAAACTTTGTATGAAATAATATGACTTGGGACCTATGTAACTTTGATATTTATGAATGGAAATGCTTTATTAATAAACGACGCGATTTTTATGCGTTGTCTATGATGTGAGTAATGTGCTATCCCGTAACACCAACTAGTCTTCCGCTGTATTGAGTTGTATAAATTTGGGGGTGTTACAGTTTGGTACCAGAGCTCTCGTTATAGAGAACGAAAGATTTTTAAAACCAAGGTTTTGAATAAAACATTTCAAAATCTTTTAATTATAAACATTTTTCTAAAAATGTCTAAAAATCTTTTGACTATAACGGTGCCGAAGAATTCCCGAGTTGCCGACAAGGCCAGACTGAGAAGTGTTATTTTAATATATATATATATAACTTGGATTATATATATACGATGTAATTTTATTACATGCTTGTTTGATGATTATTTTGATATTTATACGAGGTATTTATACGACGTAGATTGTCACAAGTAACCCTAAATCCCCTAGTAAATTAATCGAAGATATTCTCGTAGGAATTCTAGCTATCCTAGATCTAAACCAAGTTGTGGATCTTTATGATCCCAACAAATAGTTGATATTTGTAGAAATGTAGATATTAGTTGATCGTGATATTGAAAAAGAATTGGCGAGATTAAATCTGATATCTATGTCATGACGATCTTTTCTTATAGAGTGGAGTTTTACAAAACGTTACCACCTAGAAAGATGTCATCTGAGTCGTTGTCACCCAATTCTTAAAATTGAAATCGAAAGGGTGAATGTTGCACTTGAGGCTGTCATTTGGAACCATTACCCAAAAGCCTCATGCCACTAATACCTTTCTGAGAAGTCTAATTGAATGTATGAGTCATCTCATACTAGAGACTCATTTGATAATTGTTGTTGTAAGAGCTAATAGGATTGGAAATTAAGTGTTGATTCATATTGAGATTGTATTGCCTTTACAAGGCCGAAAAATAAGATTGAAAGTATTGGAGAATGAGGTAGGATATCGCATTGAGTATAAATATGGTTGAAACTTGAATAAAGCAAAAAATTTAACTTGTATGGAATATGAGATTAATAAGAGGAAGTTATTAAGTCATGTGATTGAATTATAAGGTTTTAATTGATTGTTAGTTCGTGTTAAGGGTTGTTCCTAGGCCATTGTCCACTAACGAGGATGCCCAGTGTCCAAGAAATAAATTGAAGAAATCTTCTTCTGAATTGAGACCGATGGATCTTCTGGGACATATGGAACACCTAATGACTCTTGTGAATTAGTATTCATTGTGGTATCTTTTAAAAATCCCTAACTTAACTGAGACATCAGTTGGTAGGATGAGTTCTGAGAATTGTATGACATAGTGACCCATAATGTGTTACGGTACAATTTGACTTGTTTGTGATTAATGAAAAGACTACCTTTGATTACTAAATTCTACATGTATCGATGTTATCCATCTTTTCTTGATTCATCCTAATGCTCACATTAGTGATGTAACCATTGAACGAGTACTCATCTTGATTTGAGTTACGTTGTGAATTATTCTTTTTGAGCGCCATCGAGGTCATGAACCTCATGATTACTTGGCTAAGCTCATTTCTTATCATATTGTAGTTAGCTCTCGGTGAACAACTCTTCATCACTCTTTTGCAGATCACACATTATTTTTATAAAGTTAAAACGGTATCCTTTGAGAAAATTTAATTCTCATCACTATATGGATTATTCAAAGTGAGATTTATAAGTGATTGTTATCAAAATAAAGTTGTTTATAAAACACCCTGGAAAACTTAGTTGTTTTCATAACAAGGAAAAATCTTTGTAAATTTATTTTGATTCTTATTTAAGAATTGAGCATGAAAATGTTTTTTTATTATAAACATGATCATAAAATTTTGATGAACTGAGTATTGCATCGTTAATCTTGAAATTGTATATAGTTGCGCGCCTACATACAATTTGGAATGGACTATGCAAGGCTGATTAGTAGTCACCATAAAATTAATGAATAAACACTACATTTTCTTTGAAGATTGTAAAAGATTAAATTTTATGAGATCTGCAAGAAGTGAAGATAGGGACATAGTGTTAGGGACACCTACATATGTGCCCGTACTATTTATTCTTCTGAGTCGAATTTACTCATCTGTGGAAATTGTCTTATTTGACAATTGACAACTCTTTCTTGTCCAATTCTCCCGTAGTGAGATTCTTAGGAAAAGTATTCGATTACCGAGTGTTGATACCCGACTGGATGTATCTACGATCTTATAATTTCTTATGATTTGATTTCATTTGAATGATCTGGGTAACGATCCGAGGAGCTTTCGAATGCGTACTCAAATTATGAAAACATGGGATATATTCATATTCGTTAAATGTTTTCGTCTGTATCTGATTTGAAATTCTCTCGCGTAGATTATGTGTTGACCTTACTCTTTTAATAGTACTTGTGTCTCCATATATCCTTGAACTTGTGAAGGATTATGAGTTATTGTTAGTCTTTTAAGAAGTTCACATCTTATCGACGGCAATAAAACTGGAAAGTTGATAGTGCCAATGGAATGGATTGATTAAATTATGACATGACGACATTGTCTTAATTGATGGGAACTCGAGTAGAAATCCCCTAAAAGATAAGATGCTGATTATCAAAAGCGATCTAAATAATTCTTGACGAATGACCATATCCTGCATTTAGAGTTGAAATTATATTGTGATTGGTTGTGAACTAGTTATAGATATTGTAATCTAGAAGAACCTAATATGAATTTATTGGAAAGATATTTCTGTTATCTGAAACTTTAGTAAGTATTTGTTGGTAAATTACCTAGACTTTCGCCATTAAGGCAAGTTGAAATTGGTATTGATTATATTCCCGGTGCTGCACCTGTGGATTGTGCACTGTACGTCAGCACCATCTGAATTTAAGAAATTACCGTACAACTGAGAGAGTTGTCGGAGAAAGATTTTATTATACCAAGCCTGTCATCCTGAAGAGCTATGGTGTTATCATTCCTTATATTTATAGATTACTGTGAACTAAGTAAATTGGCAATCGAAAACGATATCTATAACTCGAAATGGAAGATTTGTTCGATCATTTACAAGGTTCTAGCGTATGTTCTAAAGATTTGATCCATGGCATGGTTATCATCAACTTCGCATCTGCGAAAAAGATTATGTATTCCAATCACTACATCCAGTACTTGTAATGAACATTATGAGTTTCACGTGATGTCGTTTGGATTGACCAATGCACATGTAGCATTCATAAATTTGGTGAATCACGTGTGTAGGCTGTAAAAGTGATAAAATCATGCTCGTGATCATTAAGGACTATATGTTAGTTTATAAGAATAAGAATGAGTTAATAATTAGTTATAAATTGCCCTGAATTGGCCGAACAATGAAAACCTGAACCTTGAATAATTGATATGTGATTTAAGACTTAATCTTTTACATGATTTAACCGTGTGATTAATAGATAATGGAATATAAATTGACTCTCTAAAATTTAGAAGTCATTTAAGGCTTTGAGTTATACTAAAAAGAAAGTGTAAATATGTTTTGACAAACGTTTTAACAAAGGATTTTAAGGGATTATTCCCTTATACACAAACCATTTAACTAAACATCTGTTTAGGGGTAAATGTTTTTGCATACCTTAAGATAACCTAAGAGGGATTGAGGAACTATTTAAACCATGACTTAAAATTTGAAACGACAAATTTTGCTTTTCAAATAAGAAAATTTTGGCCAAAGTATAAATAAAGGTTTTTCGAACATTTATGAATCCTATTAATTATTTTCAATAAATCAACAAAAATCGTGTTAATTAAATTCAAATTTATTTTTGAACATTTTATATAATTGGTCGAACTAAGAAATTTAAAACTTTTACGTTTACACTTCATAAAAATTAATTAATGATTATTATTAATTTAATTGTAATAATTATCGACGCTTTAGACGTCGGATTGAGTAAAACGAATAAAAATGATAGTAAAGACGAAACTAAAACATAGAAGATATGAAGAAAGAATTTTGAATAAATACGGTTGTGATATTTATTTCATTAGGAAAGTGAACGTAATTACTGACGCATAATATAGAAAGAATATCTGAGTGAATTGTGGACATGATAATCACATCATCATGAGAAGTGAATATAGATACTGACGTATTATATAAAAAGGATAAAGAACCAATTAGGATATATGTTCCTTAATAATGAAGGTGCAAAATAAATTGCCGAACAATATAAAAATAAACGATGTTTGTAAAAAGGATAATATAGGTAATAAAAGGGGTTCGCGGCTAATGTGAACCATCAGAATTGAGAAGCCGATGGCGTTAAATATTTTAAAGTTCACTTGTGGTTGTCTAAATATGGAGATTGTGAGATACAGTTATATTGGAAATTTGTAAGTACAAGTATTATATTTATGTCATTTATGACTAGAAGTATCTTTGTCTGAAGAAGTTGTACTAATGACGAATTATGAAGGCAGACACCGCCTCATACATTAGTAAACGTTTAACTATTGCAAAGGTCATCCTCTGAATTTGATTCGATTTGGGTCATCGTCGACAGACTGACCAAATCTGCTAATATCATTCCCGTTAATGATAAATGCAAAAGAGTTGTGTAAACATGGTGTGCCGTATCGATCATCTCTATCAAGATCCTCGCTTCGTATCAAATTTCTAGAGGTTTGCTCAGAGATCATTGAGAACGAACCTTGATGAGAGTACTATGTACCACCCCAAATCGAAGGGACGAGGTAAAGTAGCGATACAAAATACTATAAATGTTGTTCTATGTTTGAATGATTGACCTTTGGTAATAAACCGTATAATCGCTTTCCTTTGTAGAGATTATCATTGATAATCATCGTATTAGGATTGAGATCGAATCTTGTTAGGATCTAAATATTAGAGCTTCTGTAAGCAGGAGTTGAGATGAAGACACCCGACATACACCCATTGTGTGTTGGACATGTCTTTTAGGTTTAAGGTTTCCTATGATGGCGAACCCAACCTTACAAAATACCCGACCCGCGAAATCTGAAATGATTGCTGAAATTAGGATTTGATTATTGACTGCCGATAGTGGGCAAGAGGTTATGTGAATATCAAATGTAGATCTTGAAGTGCCAAATGGGTAGCGAAGTTATGCCACAATTTTTAACCTTGGAAAAATGAATTCATGATCTGACAAATCATGGGATATAAGTCCCCGTTGTATGGGACCATTGAGATGATGTAAAAGTTGGGATTGAAAGGCATATAAGCTGGATCTACCCTAGGACTTCAAGAACTGCGTGAATTATGTTTCGTATATCGAACTTGATGGAATATCTATCAAGTGAAAATCTGAATTCTTCTTAATAAAGCTTAGATCGGCGAAAAGTTGCATTCATCAGAAACCCGTGAACATCATGGATAGAGAAAGTAAGTCAACATTAAGCCTGATCTTATTCCCGTAATTATGTTTGATGAAACTCGCGTATTTTAATGGATTACACTTATGAGAAAAGACCGAATGTGGAGGAAATACCCACATGGCTTTAACTCTATAAGAAGCGAGTAGTAAGGTAAGATGATCTTTGAGGACAAAGATCCTGTTTAGGGGTAAATGCTGTGACAATCCGTCAATTTATGGTTGATATTTTATTCTCTGATAATTATTTGAAAATATTATTTTAAGGTTATAATATGAACTCACTTATTTTTGGGAAGAAATTTGGATTTACGTCTTGAAGTAGCATCGACTACGTTTAAACCGGAGGATTCTACGTTACGTGCTTACGTTTACATACACCGTCTTTGGTGACAGTCCGACATTTCAGAAAATAAATTTATCCGTGAATATTATCTTGGAGTTTTAAATTTGTGTTAGTTCGTAAACTCACAAATTTACGAGAAGAGATTAGGACTTACAATTTTATTTTAACGTCCTTTACGACTAAACCGGAAACCTTAGGATTACGTATTTACGTTTTCGAACTCCGTTTTTGATGGAACAATTTTTATTGGATTCGTTTTGTGACGTTGATTCATAATTTATAAAAACGTTATTCGTAAAACGACCCGAGGGCACGCAAATCGAGGAAACTAGAATCGAGAAATACCCGTAAACTAGTGAGATGGGACAAAACACATTGTCCCACCCCACTAGCTTAGTTTGGACGGCACTACTTGACACCACACACTAAGGTGGCATCAAGTTAGCTAACATGTTACAAGTGTAAGCTTAGCTTACATTTTAAGCCATACTTTCCCACTAACTCACAAAACTAGCTACTAGTTTTCACTTCCACCATTTCCTTACATGCAAAATCCTCTCAAAACACTCTCAAACACTCTCCTCTTGCCGACCAAAATTTAGCAACAAACACCCTCTTTGATCTCTTCTAGCCATGAACCACATGTTTACTAGCTCTATTAAGGAGTTCTCTTGAAGCCTTGCTCATTTGGTGGCCATATTAACATCTTTGGAGGTGATTTGCTTGTGTTCTAGGGCTGATTTTCCAACCTATGTTCTTGATATTTGATGGTCTTGGAGATACTTGTTGTGTTCATCAAGTTCTTGTCTTCCAAAAACAAGAAAAACACTTGGTTGGTAAAGAAGATCATCCTCTCCATTTTTCTCTTGTTATTTTGTAAAGAACAAATGTATTTTCTTTAATTTTGTATATTTATATGATGTATATATGATGATAAAAATGTTGTGTGGGGATCAAGTGTTGATAGATATGCTTAAAAATGTTAATAACTATAAGAAATGAAGCTAAAAGCTTGATTATTTAGTTGGCTGTATAAAAACAGTATATAACTAAAAGATGAACTGATAAAATTGCATGATTTGATCCATTTACAGTAAGTAGAAGATGTTATACACATGTGAGAGTTGGCCATGCAATGGAATCAAAATAATGAGTGAGATATGATCAAAACAAGTTAGGTGGTCTAATCTGAATAAGCAGTTTTGTAGGGACGGTTAAGGCAAGTTAAACTCAAAATGGGCAGTAGCTATAGCTAAGTTAAATGTAGAACATAATATGAAAAACATGTCACCCAAAAATGAGCTTCTAATTCATTATAGAACTCTATATATGGTAAAAATGGTGAACATGAAGTTAAAAATCAGATTTTTGGAAATAATGTTTATTAATATTATATAAGCACTCACATTATAATGTATAAAATGTAAAAATATAAACCCACTAACTTATAAAACTTATTTATATAAATGTATAAAAGGTTAATTAAATGGATAAATTATATAAATGGTGGTGAAATAATATTTATAAGTAATAAAAACTATAAACTTGATTTTTACGACTTTTTCGGCTATCGCCGTAAAATTAACGTTTTTCGCAAAATAAAACTTAGACGACCAAACCCGTCTAATGTAAAGTTTATAAAAGTCATATACTGATGTATAAGTAACTAAGACAAGTAAAAACCGATAAAACCCGAACTATAGGAAATACGGACATTTACGAGCTAACTAAACATATTGGACTAATAATTGGACTTAATAAGATAAAAACTTGTAAAAAGAACTTATTGGGCTTAACCCATTTGGGCCCAACATGAAAAGTTTAAATACTGATAATATAAGTACAAAATGGATTAAAACAATTTAAATAACTTATAATAAGTTTATTGAACTTAAAACGTGTAAATAGGTAAAACTAGTAAACTAGTATAAAAGTTATCGACATATAACACTAGAATGAGTAAACAAGAATATGTAAACCCACTTGATCATCATATATATATAATTATCATATGTATACATAATTTTTATTTTTATAAAGTCATTGGACATGAGTCTAAGACGAGTATTATTTGTCTAGGTTTCCGTGATTGAAGCACGTACCGTACGTCCGAGTTGCCGATAACCCGCTTTCCCACATCAACGTGAGTTCATAGCCTCGCACTCTTTTAAATGTTTTTATGAAATGTTTTATAAACCCGCGAGGGAGATAACATGTTAGTTTTTATAAAATAGGATACCATTTGTCCCGATTGTTTGTTTATTGATTTTGGACCCGAATGATTGAATGACCCGATTGTATGACCCGATAAATGATTAAAGGACCCGATAGATGAAATTAAATGGATTATTAAAGTTAGGTTATGTCACTAAAAGTCCCATTAGCATGAATTGTGAACTACCGGGATTTGGTAGACGCTTATGCATTTAATAGTACTATTTGGGGACGATCACCCTAGTTCGCGCCTTGACGATTGATCCCCGTCGTGCCACATTGATTGGTAAGAGAATTTATGTATGAGAAGATTTCCATAGCGTGACCTTTGTGACGACACGCTACTTTAGATGGGCAAAATTGGTATCGGGTTAGCTACCCGTTGTTGGTTTAGTAAGGTAACAATGTCATGCGGCTTATAATAATCCAAATTAACGAAATACTAATAGACGCTCCGAATTACGATGTATTGCCTGACTAGCAATACAGGGTCATACTATTGATATTATGTTCGTGTTTTGGTTTTCATAACCATATTCGTATAACGGTTTTTATTTTTATACAACGTCATAAGACGTATTGTATGATGTTTTTACGACATTGGCTCGTATAATGATTTTTAAGGCAAACGCCTATATTATGATTTTGATGAAGATTTGTATAAAATGACTTTGGCTATTTTATGGCATATTAAAATGATTTGTACAAGATGATTTTTAGTAATAATTTTATACTGATATTATATTGATGGATTTTATTAAACTCTATGAATTCACTCGGCGTTATCGCTGACCTTTTCTTTTAACATATTTTATCTCAGGTACTTGAAGGTAATTCTCGGGAAGACGACAAGAATTCATGGCCCGCACTTAAACAATATTTTCCATTCAAATACTTTGTAAAACTTTGTATGAAATAATATGACTTGGGACCTATGTAACTTTGATATTTATGAATGGAAATGCTTTATTAATAAACGACACGATTTTTATGCGTTGTCTATGATGTGAGTAATGTGCTATCCCGTAACACCAACTAGTCTTCCGCATGTAGGGAGGGGACATTAATGATTAAGACCAATTACATTGGTCATGAAGGTTATCAATTCAATTGGGGGGGGTGACTTCATATGGGTTGTTAGAAAAGTTTGATGAAATCAGGACGACCGACTTAAGCCTAGAAATTTCATCCCTAGTGTAAAAAGAACCCAATAACCTTTCTAAGGCCAACGATATCAATCTTTGGTAAAATACACACTTTTGCCTTGACTCCTTCAAGATCCTAGTTACAAGATCATTATAAATGAACTATCTTATGTCAATCTTTATCCCATTAATGAGATTGGAGATTAGCATTCTCCTGAGTGGAGTTAACATGACTAGAAGATAAATGGTTCCCGCCGATGACCTGAACCACACATGTGAACATGCTCCTATAAGCCATGAGAAATGGAGTTTTTATTAATGGGGCTATGTCCAGTAGTAATTCAGGGACCCTAATACTTTTCAGTTCACTTTTAACTAACTCATTTTCATAACAATTAACATAAGCCCATTTTTTATACTCAAGTCCATGGATTCACAAAATATTTTAAAGTCTAAAATTAAGGTCATCTTCCTATTATTTACATTGAACTTAATGACGCACTCACGATGTGATTTAGTCTCAAACCCTAAGAACTTTCAGGACATTGGGTTGAAGTTACAACCTCATAAGTAAACCACAACTCGCTAAGAAGGATCTTTCATAAAATCATCAGGCCAAAAGCAGTTTCTTAAGAATTTACAAATTATTTTGTAGGCTAAGAGAATATGAGGGTAACTAAAATTTCCCTCATAATTATTACTAGAAAAGTTGACACCCTTACTAACAAGATTGCCTGAGGGGCATAGATAATTACCTTAGACATTGCCATTATAATTATTTTTATAAAATTAAAGGGCTATGCAAATTTTTGCTTAGTCAAATAAGAACTTGGTTCTTTGTTATATTCCAACGAATGGTTATCAAGTGATTTAGTGCAACCTTTTGATTTCGGATGGTCACTAATGGATTTGATCACTAACACGAGAATCAAAAAGAGGATGTTATCACTAAATTACTTTGAGCGTTGGTGCGTGTGAGATATAACAATGAAATAAGTTATGTTACTTGATTTCCCGATTTGAAGAACAGTTTTTGTTGTAAATTTTATGCAAACACACTTTTAGATCTTGAAAGAAAATATGTGTAGGGTTTCTTTGCATAAAATCTTTTATGTGTGTGTTTTTGTGAAGACGGGGTATTTATATGCATAGATTTGAAGAATTTTTATTAAATATTGAAAATCGATTTTGAAATATTTTATATCCACATTAAATGTCATACCCCACTATGTGGTACCCTAGTTTTCTCTGCAACTGTATCATTTCAATATGTTAGACGCTTTTGCAACTGTATCATTTCAATATGTTAGACGCTTTTATAGGCATGATGGGGGATAAGGTGCACTTGAAAGGAAAATTTTAAAAAGGGTATGTTATGTGAGAGTGAGCATTAAATGCTTAGTGGGCAATTTGATGTGAATGAGACCTATGGCAAGATGATGATAGTTAAACCAAGGAAATTGTTCCTTATTTAATGTGATTCTTTCATCAACATAGGAAATTTAGTTACTAAATATTTAGAGCATTTAGTTTCTCATTTAAAATTACTGTGTGTCAAAGATTTAATGAGGGTTACAAGATCAGAGAGAGAAATTATTTACACCATACTGGGAATTTTTCATCATGGAGCCTGACTAATCAATGTTCAGCATGCCAAGGTCAACTTTCAGTCTCGTGAACATTGGTTCATCTTATGGTTTAGTAATATATGAACCAGATGATACTCAGTGGGGATAAAGTGTAACTCAATATCACCTTTCATGATATGATCCTTGAGGAAATGATATCTTATATCAATATGTTTTGTTCATGTGTTGTCACAAAATACAAGGACCATTTTATATTTTAAATCATAGTCTCAGAGTTGGATTTTCATCCATAGGATGTTTGTACAACACTCGACTACAACCACATATTCAGCCTCAACAAAGGACATAACCATTGACTGTTGTTCTTTTTTTGCACTCCAACACACTAGTTTTTCACCTAGAAACTGACAAGAACCTGAGGTGATTTTTCTATCCATGTTGCAGCTAGTATAGTCTGAGTCTGAGTGCCCTTTTAGGTTAACACCTGAGCATTTAAGGTACCACAAACCACGTGTAAGAGTTCCATTTAGGTACCTGAGATCCTTTTAGCAACATTGAGCTGTGACTCTTTTAGATCAGCCTGATATTTTGCACATAAGATTGTTAAGAATTGAATATTAGGCCTTGTAGCAGTTATATACAGTTGATATAAAAGTTGAATGGATCACGGTCGCCCGAATTAGGTGTAATTCGGGTGTTGAGACTTCGGCTCCTGCACCAAGTGAACTTGTATTGAGGATCATGCACACTAAGAGAGAGCACCGATAGGCTTACCGTGGGATTGTCTCCCACGATTAAACTCCAGCGTGAGAGTAAGTAATCGGTTTGCGATTTAGTAATCGGTTAGGGTTTTAGTGATTATGAGAATCGTACCTTTGTGGAACCTTTGGGGTTCTTTATATAGACATTGAAACCCTAGTCGGGCTTACCTAATTGTGTAGTCTAAGCAAGAGGTATTTACCATATACATAAGATCCTTATATTCCAAATAAAGAGATTCTATATCCTTTCAGCTTGGGTGAATCATAATCCTAATTAGAATATGATTATGTTCGACCCTGACCGTGTGTAGTTGAAGTGTAAAACCCGTATTAAAATTCCATGAACAGTACACATGAATAGTGAACATACAAAAATACGGTAAAATTAAAACTTACCATTTATAATATAAAATAACTAGGTTTTCACTTAGTTATGAAAAGTCGTAGTTCCGATCTTTTTGAATTGATTATTGGTAGAAAGTGCGACTCAATCGTTCTTGGTGGAAAAATAAAAGTGTTTGGTTATCTATTTTAAACTAAAAATAAAAAATGTCGTTGAAAGCTTGAAAATTTAATCTAAGATAAAACAAGTTAAAAAAATACTAAGTAAAAAGGCGGGAAAAATTAAAGTTTGAAAAATAGAAACAATTCAGAAGACTAACAATTAACTAAGTCTGAAAATAAGATAATTGGGATTTCATAGAAATTGACATTTTCAGAATAATGGTCTTTTCAGAAAAATTGGATCTTCGGAATAATGGTCTTTTCAGAAGAAGTGATGTTTTCGGAATAATGGTCTTTTCAGAAAAAGTAAATCTTCGGAAAAAGAGGTTTTCAGAAAATTGGTATTTTCGGAATAATTGACTTTTCAGAAAAAAGAATGTTTTCGGAATAAAGACTTTTTCAGAAAAAGTAGATCTTCGGAATAACAAGGTTTTCAGAAAAATGATGGTTTTCGGAATAATGAACTTTTCAGAAAAATTATGATTTTCGGAATAATGGTCTTTTTAGAAAAAAGGGTTTCTTCGGAAAAATGAAGTTTTTAGAAAAAATGGAATCTTCGGAATAAAGACTTTTTCAGAGAAAGGGAATTTTCGGAATAATAAGGTTTTTAGAAAAATGATGATTTCATAGAAATGACGAATTCAGAGAAAAGGAAATTTCAGAATAAAGGCTTTTTCAGAAAAGGTATGTTTTCAGAATAAAAAACCCTTTTCCGAAAAAGTAAGAAAACAGATATAGTTAATCAGTAACATCAAAACTTAAGAGATAAGCTACTAATAAGCACGAACCAAATGAGCAATTAACCAAAACTTTAACCAATTAAATTTTAAGAAGAACTAAATAAGCCACAAATTAAAAACTATAAAAAACGCTAAATAATTAAAACATTTAAAATCAACTAATAAGCAAATCTATAAATCTATCAAACCAACTTAATCAAGAATAAGCCAAATACTAGAAAATCAATAACCACAGTAAGCTCAAAACATCCACCACATCAAAACTAAAAGATCAATCACATGAATAAATCAATCACATAATCAAAGAGATGAGATTAACTACATGATTATCAAGATTAAGAAAAAGATTAAGAAAGGTAGAATGAGAATTAAGAAAATAAGCTTGATTGATTAAAGATTAATATCAAAAGATTACAAGATTAATGTAAAGATTCAATAAGCTTGAGAGGAAAACTAGAGAGAAATTAGAACACACTTAAAAACTAAAAATTAACTACAACTACTAAAAACTAACCACCTAACACCCTCCTAATGACATATTAGGAGGGTATTTATAGGAGGTGGGGAGATTACATGCTTAAGATATCTTCTTTCTTTCTCCTCGTCTCGACTCGACTTAATTTCTTTGTCTTTCTCGACGTCGTCTCGGGATTTGTCGATATTAGTTGAACTCGTCTTATAATTTTCTTCTATAATTAGACTTGAGTTCTTCGACTTCATTAAACTTCCGTCTTTAGACTTTTTCTTCGATTAATCTTCAGAATAGGCCTTGGACTTCCGTTCTTTTTGCATTCTCGATCTCTCGACTTCGTCTTTAGTCTTTTTATTTGATAAAAGCCCGTGATAGCCCATGTTTTCTTCTTTTTACATCTTTTGGTCCTAAAACACAATAAAAACACAAACCACGCATAATTCCGACTTTTATGATATAAAATACACGTTTTGGTCTCGTTGTGATTGGAAATAAGTGGTAAAAGGATAAGTGTTTTCACACTTGTTAAATCCCCTACACTTGACCATTGCAATGCCCTCATGCAATGCATTAATTTCAAAGCACAGATTACATTTCTCATCATAAATAACCCACCTTAGCCTTTATAAAATACTAAACACTAAGAAAACTAAAAGAACAAAACAAGTAAAGAAATCAAAGACTTACATTGGGGTTTTAGGTTGTCATGAATGTTCATCATTCTCAAGTTTCACGTTCCTCATACCAAGCTTAAAAACGAGATCATTGTTATTATAAGTTAGCAAACTAATCACGAACTCATGTGGCCCAATTATTCACTTAGACTCCCTTATTCCTAGGTGTATCTCTTATATTTTAATATTGTCTTAAATGATCACGAGGATGCATTGTTTGACTTATTTTGATAGTTATTTAAGCTGAAAATAAACTGGGACGATTTAATCAATAGTTAGCTAAAGGACAAAATCTTTTAAAACTGCTTCTCGGGACCTCATAAAGTTCATATCTTGGCATAACTCGCTTCACGATTTGAGACCTTTCTCGGACCGATATTTGGCAGCGACTTCATACTTGAAATCTTGAGAGACGTTCATGAAATAATGGTCTTCTCTTCATAATAGGAATTTCTTCACTTGATGTTTTGAGAGATTCTTCATACTTGGACCACGACTTCTTTATTTTTCTCCAATATTTATTTTGGACTTTGATATACAATGATCCGCCTCCTTTTAGGACTTGGATCTATTTATCCTCATACCTTGTTAGGGTCTTTTCGGATAGACTTCTCAATGATCTTTAGGGGAGTATTTTCTTTTCGTCGTGTGTCTCGATCCTTCATATTGATTTTTGATAAATGATTCTTCACATCACTTTTGGATCTTTAGCAACAAAATGTAGCCCTCATGCCTTGTTAGGGCCTTTTCGTACTCGCCAATCTTCGCATCCCGCTTCAATAAGTTATGCCTTGGCTATGAACTCTAATTGATACCGAGCAACTTTTAAACGATCTTGTGCTAGAAGCTAAGTAACTTTTCAAATCGTACAACCTTATTTATTGCAGATAAATTTATTAGCAAGCGATGGGAGAATAGGCTTATAATTAACTCACATAAATTCACGAAAGAATACCAAACGTATAATTGACTCTATCATCTCTCGTTCTCCAAAATTTAAAATCTCAAGGAATGAGACTCGTGGATGCTTAGCCAATTAAATCAAAGTTTTGGGTTTTCAAGTCATCTATAGGATCTTGCAACTTCTTAGACTTTTTGAAGTTTAGAATTTGAATTTTAAAGTTCCCTTGATAAACAACTCTCTAGGATCAATTATAGGAACTTGCGAAAAGTTCTTGTTCTTAACCCGTGAGAGTTAAGACTTTCGCGTTTTAAAGTTCCCTACATAAAAGCCTAGCAAAACTTGACTTAAACACGTTAAGGATACTAGCTAGAGTAAACTTAGATAAGTAAACTCGGGTTGAGTCAAAATATTCACGACTTTGAAAAATTTAAAACCACTTTATTGAAAATTTATTTTAGCAAAGAAAGTAAATAACGATAGCAAAAGAAAATTACAAGGTCAAAATAGATTAAAAAATTTGAAAAGTGTCGAAAAATCAAATTTTCCGGTTAAAATGAGGACAAATTCATGGAAAATCCCACTTACTTCGATAGAAGTCCCCCTTACACTTGATATAAAATTGTCCTCAATGTTTAAGCATGTGGGAGTAAACTCCCCTACACTTATGACATTGTGCACTTTGTTTAAATCTTGCTAAGGAAAGGACAACTATAGTGATTTCAATGTGAACATATAAGATATGAAATATTGAATCACGACAGTTTAGGATAGAACCGGGAAGATGGGAACACGGGATCACGGTTCGTTAAAAGTAGTCGAGAATGGATCTTTGAAGCTTCAATCCCTGCATAGAAGAAGAAACAAGACAACAAACACATACGGGGCTCCCCTACACTTATTATGAAAACGGTAAAGGATAGATCACGGGTTGCCTCCCGAGAAGCGCTTGTTTTTGTTAACCGAGTCACGAGCCTGACTCGACCCAGAACTAATTCAAGGGAAACGTGGTGAGGGATGGAATCATCTCATGAGAGATGTCCTCACCAAAGTACAACTTCACGCGTTGGCCATTTACCTTAAAATTGGGCCCATTTGGCTAAGAAAGCTCAATGGTGCCATATGGGAAGACTTTGGCGACGGTGAATGGACCAGACCAACGGCTCTTCAGCTTGCCCGAGAAGATCTTCAACCGAGAGTTAAAGAGTAAAACTTGATTACCAACGTGTTACTCTCGGTTCTTAATCCTAGCATCATGGATGATCTTGGTCTTCTCCTTGTAGATCAATGAGTTCTCATATGCTTCATTCCTTAGTTCATTTGGCACATTGAGTTGAATCTTCCGAATATCGCCGGCTTTATTGATGTCAAAATTCGCCCACTTCAAGGCCCAGTATGCCTTATGTTCCAGCTCGATAGGGAGGTGGCATGCTTTCCCGTACACAAGACGATAAGGTGTACAACCAATCGGTGTGTTATAAGCGGTATGGAAAGCCCACAAAGCATCATCTAGTTTATCAGCCCAAGAGGCACGATGCTCTCCCACAGTATGATCCAGAATTTGCTTCAATCCGTTGTTAGATATCTCAGCTTGTCCATTAGTTTAGGGATGATAAGCGGTGGAAAGACGGTGATTGACACCGTACTTAACCATGACTCGAGCAAACTGATCATTGCAAAAATGAGTCCCGCGGTCACTGATGATAGCACGAGGAACACCGAATCGAGCAAAAAGTTGCTTCAAAAAGTTAACAACCACCCTCGCATCGTTCATAGGGAGAGCCTTAGCTTCAACCCATTTGGAAACGTAGTCAACGGCTACGAGGATGTACTTGTTCCCTTTAGATGATGGAAATGGCCCCATAAAGTCGATACCCCATACATCAAAGATTTCACATTCTTGTATGAAATTTTGAGGCATCTCATCTTTATGTGTGATCTTGCCTTGTCTTTGGCAAGCATCACAATGTTTAACCATTTCATGAGCGTCATGATAAATGGTGGGCCAATAAAATCCAGAGTCGAATACTTTTTTCACGGTGTAATTGGGACCAAAGTGACCACCGGTGGGTCCTTTATGGCAAGCTTCAAGAATTTGTACCGCTGCCGGCCCATCAACACATCGACGAATGACAAGATCTGCACATTGTTTAAAAAGGTAAGGGTCGTCCCAGAAATAGTGTTCAATGTCTTTAAAGAACTTTTTCTTTTGTTGGGACGTTAACCCTTCCATGAGAATTCCACCTGCTAAGTAGTTTGCAATGTCCGCAAACCACGGGGTGTCATCGAGATTTGGATTGATAGACATTAAGGCTTCAAGGGGAAAAGAGTCATTGTCTCTTGATTCGGATGATCCCCTTGATAAGGATCCTCAAGTCTACTTAGATGATCCGCAGCTAGGTTTTCGGCTCCCTTCTTGTCACGAATTTCAATGTTGAATTCTTGAAGGAGCAAAAACCAACGAAGAAGTATTGGCTTAGAATCTTGTTTAGTCAACAAGTACTTCAACGCAGAATGATCGGTGTACACGATGGTGGTAGAAAGGACAAGATAGGGGTGGAACTTTTCAAAAGCATACACTACAGCTAAAAGCTCTTTTTCGGTAGTGGTATAATGCACTTGAGCCCCCGTCATTGTCTTGCTAGCGTAATGGATTGGTTAGAAGTGTTTGTTCACTCTTTGGCCCAAAACCGCTCCAGTAGCATAGTCGCTAGCATCACACATCAATTCAAAAGGTAGCTCCCAGTTAGGGGTAACCAAGACCGGTGCCTTAGTTAGCTTATCCTTAAGAAGATTGAAGGATTCAAGAAACTATTTGGAAAAGATGAAAGGAGTATCTTTTTCCAAGAGGTGGGTCATCGGGCGAGCGATTTTAGAAAAATCTTGAATGAATCGACGATAGAAGCCCGCATGACCAAGGAAACTTCTCACACCCTTCACGGTTGAAGGTGGAGGTAATTTGGCTATGACATCCACTTTAGCACGGTCCACTTCAAGGCCGGATTTTTAGATTTTATGTCCAAGCATAATGCCTTCTTTTACCATAAAATGGTATTTTTCCCAATTTAGAACAAGGCGAGTGTCTTCACACCGCTTAAGCATGCGTTCCAAATTGGCAAGGCAATGAGAGAAAGAATCACCATAGACCGAGAAATCATCCATGAAGACTTCCATAGTTTCTTAAACCATGTCATGGAAGATAGCCATCATGCACCTTTAAAATGTCCCAGGAGCATTGCATAAGCCGAAAGGCATTATTTTATAAGCAAATGTTCCATAAGGACAAGTGAATGTGGTTTTCTATTGGTCTTTAGGATCGATGGGAATTTGAAAATACCCGGAGAAACCATCTAAAAACAGTAATAGTCATTACCCGCTAGACGTTCAAGAATTTGGTCCATGAAAGCAATGGGAAAATGATCCTTTCTCGTAGCATCATTGAGTTTGCGATAGTCTATACAAACAATCCACCCTGTAATGAGACGAGTAGGAATCAACTCGTTGTTTTCATTGGGCACAACGGTGATTCCGCCTTTCTTAGGCATACAATGGACCAGACTAACCCATGGTGAATCCGAGATAGGGTAGATCATTCCCGCATCAAGAAGTTTGATAACCTCTTTTTTGATAATGTCATGGATCTTAGGATTCACCCTTCTTTGGCTTTGAATAGTTTGTTTAAAGTCGTCCTCCATGAGAATTTTATGTGTGCAAAAGTGAGGATCAATTCCACGAATATCGGAGATTTTCCAAGCAATCGCTTTCTTATGTTAATTTAGCACGGCGATAAGTCGATATTTTTCTTCCTCTTTCAAGTCCTTTACGATGATGACGGGTGAGTTCTTGTTGTCTTCAAGGAAAACGTACTCGAGATGAGACGGTAGGTCCTTAAGCTCTAAATCTGGAGGATTTTCGATGGAAGGCGTAGTCAAATTTGGATCATCGATAGAGATATCCTTAGGAGATGATGGAGAAATATGGTCCTCATTGAGAAGTTTCTCAATGGTACGAATGTCTTCATCCCAATTGGAGGGAGAATCGTCATATTACAAGTCCACATCTCCCAAAGTTGCTTCAAATTCTTTCAAGATGAAATCACTTTCTCCAAATGGAGTTAGTGATGGAGCAACGGTCTCAACAATGGGTAGAGATGAAGAACCACTTTTACAAGCGTCTTTGAAATGTTCTTTATAAGCCTTATCAAGAACGTCAATGAAATTAACGCTCTCGTTTTCAGAAGGCTGCTTAGAGAGTTTACCCATGTTGAAGACGATTTTATCATCATCGACTCTCATGATTAATTCTCCCGCGGCTACATCAATGAGAGTGCGACCGGTCCTCAAGAATGGACCTCCAACGATTAATGGAACAAGGGGGTCCATCTCGTAGTCAACGACAACAAAATCCACCGGAAAGGTGAATTTTTCGACACCGACGAAGACGTCTTCGGCTATCCCCACCGGATAAGCAACCGTACGGTTAGATAATTCCAATGTCATTCGTGTGGGGACTAGCTCGGGTAGAGACAATTGTTTCAAAACGCTTAAAGGCATTAAGTTTATACTAGCACCTAGATCGTCTAGGGCCATACAATTCTCTACCCCGTTGAAGTTGCAAGGAATGAGAAAGCGACCCGGATCACCAAGTTTGGTGGGTAATTTCCTTAAGAGCACTACAGAGCAATTCTCATTAAGTTGGGTCTGAGCAATATCAAGAAGTTTCTCCTTATCACTGAGAAGATCTTTAAACATTTTAGCATATTTGGGCATGTGAGCGAGAGCATCAGCAAAGGAGATATTGAAATTCAGTTGTTTAAACATTTTAAGAAAGTTAGAAACCTGAATATCATCATTGTTCTTCAATTTCTCTTTCCTCAACCTCGAAGGATAAGGTATATTGGGTTGAGATGAAGGCTTTGGGATGGAATTCTCACTCACATCCTTGGGTGGTGGAGGGGAAGAAGTAGAAGGTAGAGGAATTGGAGAAATAGAAGGTGGAGGAATTAGAGAAGGAGACTCGGTTTCCTTTGTCACAATCACCGGTGTAGGTGTAGGAAGCTCGGGTTCCTTTAAACCTTTTCCACTGCGAGTGGTGATTGCTTTCATCTCCCCTCTTGGATTAGCTACGGTGTTACTCGGAAGAGAACCCGAACCAGAGGCTTGATTACTTGGGAAGAAACTAGCCATCATGTTCCTTAAGTCATTCGTTTGACTTACCAAAGTGTTTCGCATATCGGCTCGAAGATCATTCCCTTGTTTTACCATATCTGCTTTCATGTTGGCCATTTCCCGCTGAAGATTCTGCACTATCGCATCATTAGTCCTCATGTAAGTTTCAACCTCTTGATTAAATATGGTGGGTTGGGTTGGAGGAAGAGTATGGTAGGCAGGTGGTTGATAAGCGGGTTGTTGGTAAACTTGGTTGTTTCTTTGAGGTGGATATGGGGTTCTTTGGGTTTGATATTGATTTGGAGCACGAGGTTGATTTTGATTGTTGCGATTAAGGTTGTTTGGGTTTTGTGGGGGAAAACCGGGTGGTGAAAGAAGGTTGTTTGAGCGATAGCTGAGCAAATTACGGTCACCTTCTGGACGTGCTTGATAGCCTCCCGTGGAATAGTTACCGTTGGCGGCATACACATTTTCCGGATTGTCATGAGACGAAGGACAATCGGTGTATGAATGAGATCCCCCGCATATTTCACATGATTGACTCATAGCATTAACTTGGGCATTGATAGCTTTGGTGTTATTAGCGGTTTGGAGAGCAAGTGATTCAACAAGCGTAGTAAGCTTATCAATTCTCTTGTCACTCTCATTAGTGCTAGCACTAGCCACATTGGTCCGAACACTCTTGGTTTGCACTCTAGACTTGTTCTCAATAATATCCCATGCGGCATTAGAAGATTTAACCAAAATATTACCCCCCCGAAGCACTATTTAGTGAATCTTGGTCATTCATGCTTAAACCATTGTAAAAAGTATTAATTTGATGTACTTTTGTGAAACCATGTTGTGGACACTTTCTTAAAAGTTCCTTAAAACGGTCCCAAGATTCACTAAATGTCTCACCGTACTTTTGTTCAAAGGTAATAATTTCATTCCGCAAAGCGGTAGTACGTGAGGGTGGGAAAAAATAGTTGATGAATTTGGTCTCTAAATCCGTCCACGTAAGAATACTTTGTGGCGGTTCCTTATCAAGCCAATTCCGGGCTTGTCCCTCTAAGGAGAAAGGAAAAAGTTGTAATCGAATTACCTCTTGTGAAACCCCATTATACTCGACCGTATTAGTGAGTTGAAGGAACCTTTTTATATGGTCATGAGGATCATCAAGCGAACGCCCCAAGAAAGGTTGAGCATAGACCATTTGAATGAAGCCGAATTTAAGCTCAAAGTTGTTGGCTCCAATCTCGGGTATGACAATAGCATCGGTGTTGCCCTCTACGTACGATTGCAAAAGCTCGATCATTGGTTGATTGTCCATGGTGACAATAGGTGGAGTAATGACTTCGGATTGAGCTACTTTCTTCTTACGAGCACGAGTACGCATGCACACCTACAAAAAGAAAATAAAAATAGACAAGAAATATTTTTTTGGTTTTTTATGTTTTACTATTTTTTTTGTATTTTTGAAAATTTTATATTTTTTAGGTTTTTGAAAATTTAAGCAAGAAAAATAACGTTCAAAGATGAAGGGTCCCAAAATCCAACCCGTCTCTCACTTAAAACTGTTAATATTAACGAAAAGAGCTGGCAGCGGCGCCATTTAATAACTAGGTTTTCACTTAGTTATGAAAATTCGTAGTTCCGATCTTTTCGAATTGATTATTGGTAGAAAGTGCGACTCAATCGTTCTTGGTGGAAAAATAAAAGGGTTTGGTTATCTATTTTAAACTAAAAATAAAAATGTCGTTGAAAGCTTGAAAATTTAATCTAAGATAAAACAAGTTAAAACAATGCTAAGTAAAAAGGCGGGAAAAATTAAAGTTTGAAAAATAGAAACAATTCAGAAGACTAACAATTAACTAAGTCTGAAAATAAGATAATTGGAATTTCATAGAAATTGACATTTTCGGAATAATGGTCTTTTCAGAAAAATTGGATCTTCGGAATAATGGTCTTTTCAGAAAAAGTGATGTTTTCGGAATAATGGTCTTTTCAGAAAAAGTAAATCTTCGGAAAAAAGAGGTTTCAGAAAATTGGTATTTTCGGAATAATTGACTTTTCAGAAAAAAGAATGTTTTCGGAATAAAGACTTTTTCAGAAAAAGTAGATCTTCGGGATAACAAGGTTTTCAGAAAAATGATGGTTTTCGGAATAATGAACTTTTCAGAAAAATTATGATTTTCGGAATAATGGTCTTTTTAGAAAAAAGGGTTTCTTCTGAAAATGAAGTTTTCAGAAAAAATGGAATCTTCGGAAAAAAGACCTTTTCAGAGAAAGAGAATTTTCGGATTAATAAGGTTTTCAGAAAAATGATGATTTCATAGAAATGACGAATTCAGAGAAAAGGAAATTTCGGAATAAAGGCTTTTTCAGAAAAGGTATGTTTTAAGAATATAAAACCCTTTTCCGAAAAAGTAAGAAAACAAATATATTTCATCAGTAACATCAAAACTTAATAGATAAGCTACTAATAAGCACGAACCAAATGAGCAATTAACCAAAAGTTTAACCAAATAAATTTTAAGAAGAACTAAATAAGCCACAAATTAAAAACTATAAAAAACACTTAATAATCAAAACATTTAAAATCAACTAATAAGCAAATCTATAAATCTATCAAACCAACTTAATCAAAAATAAGCCAAACACTATAAAATCAATAACCACAATAAGCTCAAAACATCCACCACATCAAAACTAAAAGATCAATCACATGAATAAATCAATCACATAATCAAAGAGATGAGATTAACTACATGATTATCAAGATTAAGAAAGGTAGAATGAGAATTAAGAAAATAAGCTTGATTGATTAAAGATTAATATCAAAAGATTACAACATTAATGTAAAGATTCAATAAGCTTGAGAGGAAAACTAGAGAGAAATTAAAACACACTTAAAAACTAAAAATTAACTACAACTACTAAAAACTAACCACCTAACACCCTCCTAATGACATATTAGGAGGGTATTTATAGGAGGTGGGGAGATTACATGCTTAAGCTATCTTCTTTCTTTCTTCTCGTCTCGACTCGACTTAATTTCTTTGTCTTTCTCGACTTCGTCTCGGGATTTGTCGATATAAGTTGAACTCGTCTTATAATTTTCTTCTATAATTAGACTTGAGTTCTTTGACTTCATTAACCTTCCGTCTTTAGACTTTTTCTTCGATAAATCTTCAGAATAGGCCTTGGACTTCCGTTCTTTTTGCATGCTCGATCTTTCGACTTCGTCTTTAGTCTTTTTATTCGATAAAAGCCGGTGATAGCCCATGTTTTCTTCCTTTTGCATCTTTTGGTCCTAAAACACAATAAAAACACAAACAACGCATAATTCCGACTTTTAAGACATAAAATACACGTTTTGGTCTTGTTATTATTGGAAATAAGTGGTAAAAGGATAAGTGTTTTCACACATATTAATATAATTCACGTGTCACGGTATTTAATAGCATGTAGTTAAGTATATATTATAAATATGTTAAGTATACGACATATAAAAATCACGATAATTAAACATGAACGTACACGTAAATAATTGAACTCGGGAAAACTACGGGTTTCCCCGTGGGCTCCCTATGTGTTACGGCTAAACAAGAGGAAAGGGAAGGGATGGGCTTTGGCCCATGACCCAACTTAAAACCCATAATAACAAAACTCCAGGAAAACATAAACATAATTTAGGTTTACAAAAAGTTTTCCTTGCCTCCCTTGTCTCCTCTTGCCGCCGGCTACATCAAAGAACAAGGACAACTGGACGATTTTGGTTATTTATTTATTTAGTGTACGTGATCGTGATCTTAATTCCTTCTTCCACGTGTTCGGTAAATCAAAAACCTTTTCTTTTCTTTTAAATTCTTATTGAATTCATGTTCTTATTTAATTAATCTTAAAAACAAGTAAATAAAACATGGGATTAATTAAACATGGGAAAAAGGGGTGTTTGGTTGTGTTTTTTGGTTCGGCCGAGGCACCACCGAGAGCCAAGGGGCTCTCGGTCTGCGTTCATCACCACCACCAAGACCACAAGGGGTCTCGGCTTGGTTGGTCTTAGCTCGGACGACACAAGGAAACCCCGACCGAGTGTCGGGGTGTGGTTTTGTTTTGGACCGAGTGCCAACCGAGACCTATAGGGTCTCGGTGGGGCTTTTTGGCTAACAGTGGGAACCGAACAAAAGCAGGGGGAACCGGTCACAACTGGTGTGAACCGGCTGTGAACCAGTGTGCACCGTGAACCACCAGTAGCAATCAGCTAGCCTGTCTAGCCACTGGTGGGGTTGGTTTTGGCTCGGCTTAGGTGTGAACCCGAGCTTCAGGCTCGGGTTAATTTTTAAAACATGGGCTCGGGATTCAGGAAAAATATTAAAATCAGAAAATATGTTTAATTAAGTTAATTACTAGACTTTTAATTTAATTAAATTCATGACTTAGGTTAAATATTAAAATTAGTATTTCATGTATAACCTAAAGTATATTACTTAGCTGAATCTAATTTAAACATGTATTTTTATTAAAATCATATAACGTATAGTTTAATTAATTAACCAGTTATTTAATTAATAAGCAATAACCATGACTTGTATTATACTAGTTAAACTTTACTTATTATTAATAATCTAACTTATTTCTAATTAT
This sequence comes from Glebionis coronaria, assembly GCA_025667525.1. Classification (NCBI taxonomy): domain Eukaryota; kingdom Viridiplantae; phylum Streptophyta; class Magnoliopsida; order Asterales; family Asteraceae; genus Glebionis; species Glebionis coronaria. The sequence goes on along the minus strand of CM046882.1, from coordinate 560,487,490 downwards.
GGAAACTTACTATTTTTGGAAACTTTTTATTTTCAGAAACGTACTATTTATGGAAACCTGCTATTTTTAGAAAGTTACTTAGTATTACAATGCAAGTATTATAATACACTATTACATGTATAATATACAATAGAACATCAGTATAACTACAGATAACACAGTAACACACTACAACATGACAGAATACGTATAACAAGCTAATAACACACAGAACCAGTAAAACACAAGTAATTCAGACAACTTATACACGTTCCTATTCTTATGTAGTATTATCCGTCAATGCGGAGTAGTTTCTTCAGCATATTCGTTAGCTTCTACTGGACATAAGGTACGTATTTCCCGTCCTTCAGTAAGAACAACCTTTTCCTTTATTAGGATTTCTCGTATGCAGCCAACTATTTCCCCCTGTAGTTACATATTAAATGCTTATGTTTTATTAGTTACCTTATCCATATACATACATGACCAGTTTCACCTAGTTATGGAGGTACCATAACCATAACACTAGAGGCACTAGTGTTATGACTTCACCACGACGGAGTGATAGCTCGTGGCGTCCCTTTCAGTTATTTGGCCATTATTATATTGTTATTATCATGTGGGGCGTATGGGTGCATCCTATGCTTAGTTTCAGTCAGGATTTCATGGTGAATGTGGTGTGTGCCTTGCATCCTTCACAAGGAGCTGATCCCTCCTACCCATTACCAATTAATTAGAGGCATCCCCCTCTAATTTGACCTCATGACCTATATTGGCTTTTGGTATATGAAACTAATACAGATTTTCATAAGTAACATAAGCTATGTTTTCAGGACTAAAACAAGTAAACATGACATACAGGTTTTCCCAGGTCTTATTCATTTCCTTCTGCAATTCATGCTTTATATGCCTTATATGCTTTCATTCCTTTATGTCTTTACTTTATGCTATATATCCGTGCACTGAGCGTTATGCTCAGTTTTTTTCCATTTCTATGTCCCCAAACGGCATGTAACACCCCATTTTGATAAATGAAATGTCACGCGTAATTATGGCGTGTCATCAAAGCATACAAGGATAAATGTCTAAAACATTACATGACCATAGGGATAACCGGAATCAAACATCAGTTCCCAAACATAAGCCCAAAACATAATAAAGAAAAAGAAATGAATGAAAGACTAAACAAGCATAAGTATATGAAGGTAAAAGGAGAAGAAGTCTATGGCAGCTTCCATCCTATGCATGTCCTCCAAATGCTCGAGTCCGTCCTTGGGTACCCGCCGTTTTGGGAAATGGAAAGGAAAGTAACGGCTGAGCAAAACGAGACATAGTATGAATGACTAAAACATAATAAAGACTTAATAGTACCGGAAATGTATAAGTCCTGGAAAACCTGGAACATGTTCATAAAACTGGTTTTATAGTTTGAAAAGCCTTATGTTTATCTTATGAAAACTGTTTAACATATTTTACCATTAGCCGATATAGGTCATGAAAATCCACCGTGCATGAATACTTGGAGGGGTGACCTCATCATGCAAATTAGAGGGGCTGCCTCTAATTTAATATACTGGTTTGGGTAGGAGGGATCAGCTCCTTGTGAAGGATGCAAGGCACACACCACATTCACCATGAAATCCTGACTGAAACATGTAACTAGGATGCACCCATACGCCCCACATGATAAATATAATAATATGGCCAAAACTGAAGGGACGCCACGAGCAATCACTCCGCCGTGGGGAAGTCATAACACCAGTGCCTCTAGTGTTATGGTTATGGTACCTCCATAACTAGGTGAAACTGGTCATGCATGTATATGGCTTTAGGTATTCTAATTAAACATAAGCAATTCAGAAACATATAAAACATATACTGGGAAAACAATTGGCTGCATACGGGGAATCCTAATAAAGAAAGAATGTCCATACTGAAAGGACGGGAATCCGTACCTTCTATCCAGTGAACGAAGAAGACGAACTGAGGAGAATCCTACTTCGGTATCACTAATGCTACATAAATACATACGTGAATAAGTATCTGCTTACTAAATACGTAACTGGTTTTACGTCATGTCTTAGCATATTTTATATGTTCATGTCATGTTTTACTGTTATAAGCCTTAAACTGTGTTTATCTTATATTATGTCTATTCTGATTAAGTATTTCTGGTATTTCATGTATTATTATACTTACCGTGTAATAATAAGTAACTTTCTAAAAATAGCAGGTTTCCTAAAATAGAAAGTTTACAAAAATAGAAAGTTACCAAAAATAGAATGTTTCCAAAAATAGAAAGTTTCCAAAAATAGAAATTTTCCAAAATTAGAAAGTTTCCAAAAATAGATTTACTGCTTAAAATAGATAAGTTTCTAAAATAGAAAGTTTCTAAAAATAAACCAGCTGTCTTAATTAAATAAGTTTCCATAAATAGATTAGTTACCTGAATTAAATAAGTTTCTAAAAATAGAAAGTTTCCATAAATAGATTAGCTGCCTTAATTAAATAAGTTTCCATAAATAGATTAGCTGCCTGAATTAAATAAGTTTCTAAAAATAGAAAGTTTCCATAAATAGATTAGCTGCCTTAATTAAATAAGTTTCTAAAAATAGAAAGTTTCCATAATTAGATATAAGCTGGTTAAAAAAGCTAAGTATATAAGCCTAAGTGTTTTTCTGATTATTTTCTAAGTCATACTGATATAATGTATAGTTTATTAATAATTACATGTAATTTAAATAAACTATAGGTTAAAAGTATTTAATTAAATATATCATGTTTTTAATTAAATAAAGTTAAATACTTAGGTTAAAACATGTATTAGTATTTATTAATAATATAACCTAAGTCATGTTAATTAATTAATTATAACCATGGTTTTTAAATAATTAATTAATTATAAGTCTAGAAAATATAGAATACTTAGGTTAATAATTCCATGATTCTAATAATTTAATTATAACCTAAGTCATGTTATTAAATTAATCATGTCATATTTATTAATTTAATTTTAACATATGATTATAAAAAAATAATAATCTTAACATAGACCGTGAACCGGATCTTGACTAGAAACCATGAACCGGACATGAAATCGACACCATACCCCGAACCACTTCGGGGTTCCCTTTGTTTTGTTGCTGCCGTGGGACCCACACCACCTAACCGGGACCATATGGTCTCGGTGGTGGTTTATTGGCCAAACCGAGACCCCCTTGGGGTTCGGTTTAGGCGCCGGCCAAACAAACACCCTTAAAAACCACCTTTTTGATTTACCTAATAACCGTGTTCATGTTTGATCTATGTTTTTAATTAGGTTTTAAAAACATCATGTTTTTAATTAATTTATTAGATCAAATCAAAAAGAGAAAGGATTAAAAGCATATACCGAATGTGTGGATCCAACGAGGATGAACAAACACGAACACTTGCACCAAAAACCAAGATCAAAATCAAACAAACACCCCACTTGGTGTGTTTATGGGTGGCGGCCAAAAGAGGGAGAAGGAAGAGAATTAGGGTTTTTGTTCATTTTCTTGTTTTGTGATAAATGACATGTTTTTCCTAATTTTATGTTTTAGTACAAATTAAAATGGGCTTGGCCCATTCTTCCTTCCTAATTTCGTGGGTAGGGCCCCACATAAGGGTAACCCGTACATTTCTCGAGTCTAAATAATATAGTGTGTTCTCGTGTTCGTAATTTACGTGTTTAAATTTGTTATCGATCGTGACTTAATATATTTATTCGTGTTCGTGATAGATATATATATATACTTAATTAATATTAGCTCGTGATTAAATTACGTTCATGATTTCATGATCGCATGTTCGTGGTTAATTATTGTTAAATAATTATTGCGTGTTCGTGCGTAATAAATACTTATCGTGTTCTAACACGTACGTAATACGTAAAATCCTAACACGTAAACGTAATCATACTATAAAAGGAAAGTTTTGATCTAGTACGTACGATCTTAAGGGTACTATTCATGGTAAAAGCATGCGGGTTTTACACGGCAGGTACCCAAGGTTGAAAGTAGGAATTCCAGAGTATGTGCATTTGGATTGAAAGCTATCCGGCCTCTTTTACCTTATGCATTTATTCCTACTTTCATACTTTACTTCTTTTAGACATTGATTAGTCCTTACATTTACAGTACTTAATATTTCTTGTGTGTGAGTTACTAGACTACTGATGTTTTATTCTGATATTTCTATTTATGGTCATGAATGATTAGACATTTACCTTGCATGCTTTGATGACACACCATATTTTACTGTAGCATTCCATCTTAACAAATGAGGTGTTAAAATTATGGTATCAGAGCCCAAGGTTTTGACATGTAGCTCTATAAAAGATGACATGTGACTTATGGGTAGTCACTAGTGTCTTCCTAAAATTGACAGTTGGTTTTCATGCATTCATTCACTTTCATTTTGTTTTCATGCATTCATATCATTGTCGCAAATTTATGACTAAGTAATGGTTGGTACATGACTGGCCCTATTTAGTCGCATGTGCTTTTATCAAAACTTTTAAATTTGGGACCGACCTATAGGCGTCCCCTCGTTATGTCTTTTGTTTTGGGTGAACTGACCATATGCGTTTACCCTCGCACATATATAGGTTTTTATAAACTGCATCATGCATTTTTAAATTGTTTCATGCATTATAAACTGCTTCATTTATTTATACATTGTTCATGCATTGTCATGTTCATCTCATTTAAGACTTATCATTTATGTTGCATTTTGTTTTTAAACTGTCAAATGGTGAACACACGCAATGCTCAAGAGTTGGCTGCAGCTGTCAATGCAGCTCTGCAAGCCATCCTTCCCCAACTTCGCAATGAAATCAGGGATGAAGTTCATGCTGAAATTAAAGCTCAGGGCGTTCAGTATGGCCATCATCCCGAAAAATACTACAACAAAAACAATCCTCCACCACCACCACCACCACCTGTTATTCTTATGACTTGGTTGGAGCGATTCAACAAACAACGACCCCGTTCGTCTTAGCAGACTGACAGCCCCAACGAGGCTGAGGCTTGGATTTCTCACATCGAGAAGATATCGAGAAGATATTCGATGCGATGGGTTGTGACAGCGTTTTCAAAGCAAGACTGGCTTGCTATAAGTTTGAAGAGGATGTGCTGCAGTGGTGGAAGTATGTCAAGCAGGCCAATGGTGGTGATAATTGGGATGAACTGCTGACATGGGACTAGTTTAAGGAGATATTCCTTAACCAGTACTTTCCACATGCTGAACAGGAGAAGCTTAAGCAGGATTATCATAATATCCGACAGGTTACTAGGGAGAATAGTACCGAATTCATGCAGAGGTTTTGCCGTTTGGCTGGTTTCTTGGGAGCAGCAGCTGGTACTGCTGAGGAGCAAGCTGAGAAGTTCTGCTGGGCTCTTCGCACTACGGTTGCCAACAGTTTGGTTTGTGCTACGTTCACTACAGTAGCACAGGTGGCCGATGCAGCCCGTAAGCTTGAGATGCTTCAGGAACCAGAGGAGTTTGGTGATGACAAAGCAGTGAAGAGGTATCTTCAATCACCAATTGTAAACCATTCATTTCCATCAGTATTATCATTTTCATATCATCCTCTGTTCAACTTTACATTCCAGGCAGAAGACTGATGACCGTAAGCCTTTCAGCAGCAAGCATCTAAGGGAAACGGTCAGACAAACGACTGTTCTAGTTCTGAGAGGCGTGGCAGTAATGATAATTACCGTAACAACGCTAATAACTTGAACAACAGTAGGTCCCTACATTTACCTTTCTTCATGATAAACTATCTTATGTTATTCTGACACCCCCAACGATTTTAATTCAGGAACAACAACAACGGCAGGGATCAGGACCGTAGAGGTTCACAGCCTCACCGTTCTACCTCATCTAGTAATTTTCAAACCTTCCATACAATCATGTTTATGTTCCACGAATCATGTCTCATGCATGTAATCTGGAAACAGACTCTCAGATAACTAGGACGCCTGCTGGAGGATTCATGCATCTTATCTGCCCTACTTGTTCGTGCAGACATTCTGGTATTTGTCGCCGAGGTACTGGTGGTTGTTTCAAGTGTGACCAACAAGGCCATCAGCAGAAGGACTGTCTCCAGGGTGAGATAGAAGGCACCTCTGGAGATGCCAACACCAAGCTACCTCCTACTTCTTGTCGCGTGTTCACTATTACTAGAGACCAGGCGAATAAGACTTCAGGTACCATCACCAGAAATCTCTTTATGAATGGTTTGGCAGCATGTGTTCTATTTGATACTGGAGCGACTCATTCAGTCATATCCACTACTTTTGTTGTACGTGTTAGGATTTCCCCTATGCCATTAGATAATTCCTTATGCATTTCCATGCCACTTAGGGACTCTGTACGAATCACTAAGGTGTACAGAGATCTTCCCCCTAGAGTTTAATGATAAGATCCGCAGAGTTGACGCACTTTCTTTGGATATGTGCGATTTTAACTTGATTTTAGGCATGGACTGGTTATCCAAACACCAGGCTACGATTAACTGCCACACTTATCGAGTTATCTTCGGTGATGTTAAATCCCCAGAGTACATACACCATGGTTTTCTGCCAGGGAGGTCAGTACGAATTATTTCATCTATGGGGGCGCGTGCATTACTATCACACGGCTGTCAGGACTTTATAGCCAATATTCATGACATTACTGCCGAGTCTCCATCGATCCAAGATCAGCCTATTGTGTCAGAATTTCCTGACGTTTTTCATGATGAACTTTTAGGCATACCACCTGTTCGTGAAGTCGAGTTTGAAATTGAGCTCATTCCAGGTGAAGAGCCAATTTCCAAGGCTCCTTATCGCATGGCTCTTATGGAGCTTAAGGAACTAAAAGATCAGCTGCAGGAACTTCTGGAACGAGGTTTCATTCATCCCAGTGCATCTCCATGAGGAACACCGGTACTGTTCGTGAAGAAGAAAGTCGACAACAGCATTTGTGTATAGACTATCGTGAGCTGAACAAGATCACGATCAGAAATCGTTATCCTTTGCCGAGAATTTATGACCTTTTTGATCAACTTCACGGCGCCAAGTATTTCCCCAAAATTGATCTGAGGTCCGTCTACCATCAGTTACAGGTCAAGGAGCAGGATATCGCTAAGACTGCTTTCCGGATACGTTATGGGTACTACGAGTTCGTAGTCATGTCATTCGGACTCACTAATGCTCCAGCTGTCTTCATGGATTTGATGAACCATGTCTTCCATAAGTTTCTGGACAAGTTCGTTATCGTTTTCATTGATGACATCCTGATTTTCTCCAAATCCAAGGAGGAACATGAGGAACGCCTTCGTATAGTCTTGCAGATTCTTCGTTAGAAGCAGTTGTATGCCAAGTTCTCCAAGTGTGAGTCCTGGTTAAGCAAGGTGGCATTTCTGGGCCATATTGTATCTACAGAGGGGATCACCATAGATCCTGTAAAGGTTGAATCCATCACCAAGTGGCCGAGACCTACATCTACAACCGAGGTCAAACGTTTTCTGGTTTTAGCTGGCTACTATCGCAGGTTTGTAGAGAACTTCTCAAGGTTAGCCTTACCTTTGACTAAGCTGATGAGGAAAGGAGAGAAACTCGTCTAGATAGAAGAACGAGAGAAGAGCTTTGAAGATCTTATGCAGAAGTTAGTGACTCCACCTATTCTTACTCTCCCATCTGGCTCATGTGGATTTCAGATCTATAGTGACATTTCAGGAAAGGGTCTAGGCTGTGTTCTCATGCAACATGGGAAGGTTATTGCATACGCATCACGGCAGCTGAAACCTTATGAAGAAAACTATCCTACTCACGATTTAGAGCTCGTAGTAGTTGTTTTCACGTTAAAGATCTGGAGACATTAGTTTTATGGTAAATCATGTGACATATTCACCGATCACAAGAGTCTAAAGTACATCTTCACCCAGAAGGAACTGAACATGAGACATAGGAGATGGTTAGAGCTATTGAAGGACTACGACACCAACATTCAGTACCATCCTGGTAAGACGAATGTGGTGGAAGATGCTCTAAGCAGAAGGTCGGATATGATTGCTAGCATTAGGATTGCAAAGGAGATCATCCGTGACCTAGAGATGACTGATATTGAGTTTTGTGTACGAGGACAAAACGGTTACTGGTATAATCTTAGAGTAGAACCAGACTTACATTCTAGGTTCAAGAAGCTCAGAAGGACGATAGTGAGATTTGGGCTATCATTCAGAACCTTGATCAGTAGACGGAGTTTCGTGTTGACAACAATGGTATCTTATGGCAGGGCACTAGACTAGTGGTTCCTGATGACTCTACACTTAGGGAAGTTGTGCCGACTGAAGCATACAACTCTCCATTTACCATACATCCTAGTTCTACCAAGATGTACCGCGACATCAAGCAACACTTTTGGTGGAGTGGTATGAAGCAGGATGTTGCCACCTTCGTTTCTAAATGTATGATCTGCCAGCAGGTTAAGATTGAACACCAAAGAGCTAGTGATTTACTACAACCATTAGATATTTCAGCATGGAAGTGGGACAAAATCTCCATGGATTTTGTTACTGGTCTTCCTGTGACTAAGAAGAAGAACGACGCTATCTGGGTTATTGTTGATAGGTTGAATAAGTCTGCTCATTTTCTGCCGATCTGCAAGGAGCATCCGGTCAGCAAATTAGCAGACACTTTTCAGAAGGAGATCATGAGACTACATGGTACTCCATCAGAAATCATCTCTGACAGAGATCCCTGTTTCACATCTCGTTTCTGGCAGAGTCTGTAGAAAGCTTGGGGCACCAGACTTAAGCTCAGCACTGCCTTTCATCCTTAGACCGACAGACAGTCAGAACGGACCATTCAGACATTGGAGGACATGTTGCGGGCGTGTGCTCTAGAGTGGTCAGGAAGCTGGGATGATTATATCTTCCTAGTGGAGTTTTCATACAACAACAGCTGACACGCTAGCATCAAGTGTGCGCCTTTTGATATGTTGTATGGTAGGAAGTGTCGTGCCCTAATCTGCTGGGATCAGGTGGGCAAACGACTGCTTGAGGTTCCAGAGATGATGGAGGTGACTAATGAGAAGGTCGCCGTCGCTAAGGTGAAGATTCAGGAAGCTCGTGCTCGCCAAAAGAGCTATGCTGATAAACGTCATAGAGATATATCTTTCAACGTAGGTGACCACGTTTTCCTCAAGGTATCACCTGCATGAGGAGTTAAACGTTTTGGAATCAGAGGGAAGCTCAGTCCTCGCTTCATCGGACCGTTCGACATCATAGAACACGTTGGTGAAGTGTCATATCGTTTAGCGTTACCGCCTCAGCTATCACACGTTCACAACATGTTCCTGTGTCCTTACTCAGAGGATACAACTATCATCCAGTTCATGTTGTCCAGTATCCGCTTGATCAGATTCGATAGGATCGTTCATATGTCAAAGAACCCGAGAAAGTTCTTGAACGACAAGATCGTGTCATGCGGAGGAAGACGATCCCTTTCGTCAAAATCCTCTGGAGGGATCATCCTGAGGGGGAAGCCACTTGGGAGACGGAGGAGTCTATACGGACTTCTTACCCTCATTTCTAGTTCTGATTCGGGTATGTTTTTTTCAGTCTATGTTCTCTCCAATTCGAGGACGAATTGTTCTTTTAGAGGGGAAGAGTTGTAAAACTTGTATTATAATGCCATGAACAGTACACATGAATAGTGAACATACAAAAATACGGAAAAATTAAAACATTCCATTTATACTATAATTCACGTGTCATGGTATTTAATAGCGTGTAGTTACGTGTATATTATAAATATGTTAACTACACGACATATAAAAATCACGATAATTAAACATGAACGTACACGTAAATAATTGAACTCGGGAAAACTACGGGTTTCCCCGTGGGCTCCCTATGTGACGCAGCTAAACAATAGGAAATGGAAGGGATGGGCTTTGGCCCATGACCTAACTTAAAACCCATAATAACAAAACTCGAGGAAAACATAAACAAAATTTAGGTTTACAGAAAGTTTTCCTTGCCTCCCTTGTCTCCTCTTGCCGCCGGCCACATCAAAGAACAAGGACAACCGGACGATTGTGGTTATTTATTTATTTAGTATACGTGATCGTGATCTTAATTCTTTCTTCCACGTGTTCGGTAAATCAAAAACCTTTTCTTTTCTTTTAAATTCTTATTGAATTCACGATCTTATATAATTAATCTTAAAAACAAGTAAATAAAACATGGGATTAATAAACATGGAAAAAGGGGTGTTTGGTTGTGTTTTTTGGTCCGGCCGAGGCACCACCGAGAGCCAAGGGGCTCTCGACTTGCGTTCATCCCCACCACCAAGACCACAAGGGGTCTCGGCTTGGTTGGTCTTGGCTCGGACGACACAAGGAAACCCCAACCGAGTGTCGGGGTGTGGTTTTGTTTTGGACCGAGTGCCAACCGAGACCTATAGGGTCTCGGTGGGGATTTTTGGCTAACAATGGGAACCGAACAAAAGCAGGGGGAACCGGTCACAACCGGTGTGAACCGGCTGTAAACTTGTGTGCACCGTGAGCCACCAGTAGCAATCGGCTAGCCTTTCTAGCCACTGGTAAGGCTGGTTTTGGCTCGGATTAGGTGTGAACCCGGGCTTCAGGCTCGGGTTAATTTTTAAACACGGGTTCGGGATTCAGAAAAAATATTAAATTTAGAAAATATGTTTAATTAAATTAATTACCAGACTTTTAATTTAATTAAATTCATGAATTAGGTTAAATATTAAAATTAATATTTCATGTATAACCTAAAGTATATTACTTAGCTTAATTTAATTAAAACATGTTTTTTTAATTAAATTCTTATAACGTATAGTTTAATTAATTAACCAGTTATTTGATTAATAAGCTATAACCATGACTTGTATTATACTAGTTAAACTTTACTTATTATTAATAATCCAACTTATTTCTAATTATGGAAATTTACTATTTTTGGAAACTTTCTATTTTTAGAAACTCACTATTTATGGAAACCTACTATTTTTAGAAAGTTACTTAGTATTACAATACAAGTAATATAATACACTATTACATGTATAATATACAACAAAACATCAGTATAACTATAGATAACACAGTAACACACTAAAACATGACATAATACCTATAACAAGGGAATAACACATAGAACCATTAAAACACATGTAATTCAGACAACTCATACACGTTCCCATTCTTATGTAGTTATCCGTCAAGGTGGAGTAGTTTCTTCAGCGTATTCGTTAGCTTCTACTGGACATAAGGTACGGATTTCCCGTCCTTCAGTAAGGAAAACCTTTTCCTTTATTAGGATTTCCCGTATGCAGCCAACTATTTTCCCCAGTAGTTACATATTAAATGCTTATGTTTTATTAGTTACCTTAGCCATATACATACATGACCTGCTTCACCTAGTTATGGAGGTACCATAACCATAACACTAGAGGCACTAGTGTTATGACTTCACCACGGCAGAGTGATAGCTCGTGCCGTCCCTTTCAGTTATTTGGCCATTATTATATTGTTATTATCATGTGGGCCGTATGTGTGCATCCTAGGTTCAGTTTTAGTCAGGATTTCATGGTGAATGTGGTGTGTGCCTTGCATCCTTCACAATGAGCTGATCCCTCCTACCCATTACCAAATAATTAGAGGTATCCCCTCTAATTTGCATGACGAGGTAACCCCTCCAAGTATTCATGCACGTGGTTGACCTCATGACCTATATTGGCTTTTGGTATATTAAACTAATACAGATTTTCATAAGTAACATAAGCTATGTTTTCAGAACTAAAACCAGTAAACATGACATACAACTAGGTTTTCCCAAGACTTATTCATTTCCGCTGCAATTCATGCTTTATATGCCTTATATGCTTTCATTCCTTTATGTATTTACGTTATGCTATATATCCGTGCACTGAGCGTTATGCTCAGCCGTTTTCCATTTCTATGTCCCCAAACGGCAGGTACCCAAGGTCGCAAGTAGGATCTCCAGAGTATGTGCATTCGGATTGGAAGCTATCCGGCCTCTTTTACCTTATGCATTTATTCCTACTTTTTATACTTTACTTCTTTGGACGTTGTTTAGTCCTTTCATTTAAAGTACTTAATATTGCTTGTGTGTGAGTTACTAGACTACCGATGTTTGATTCTGGTATTTCTATTTATGGTCATGAATGTTTAGACATTTACCTTGCATGCTTTGATGACACGCCATATTTTACTATGGCATTCCATCTTAACAAATGGGGTGTTACATGAAGTGTGACTCGCTTACGACCGCATGCGACAATCGTCTGTTGAGCCTCACGGGACCACATCACTGTCTATTAACCCATTCTTGATGGATTGGATATGAGTAGTACCTGTGGGTCGGGCTCATGGCCCGACTAGGAACTATACGTCATCAATTACATTAAAGATCTAATAATGCCTCTGAATAAGGTTTGATTCATTGATTTTCCGTTAAGATCAGAACCTAGATTTTTAGAAAGGACCATTGGAGTCTTGACTAAAGCACACTCAGAGATTTCATACTTTTTTGGTATGCCCCTAGTATACGTTTTTTGATAAATTAAGTTTCCTTTCTCACTTTATTTAATTTGAAATCCAAGAAATATATGAGTCCACCATACTCATTTCATATTTCTTTGTCTTAAGTTTTTTTTTACTTTTTCCAAAGTTTATAATGTGTAGAGCCAAATATGATGTCATCAACATATATATCGACATGAAGAACATCCTCTTTGCTCCTCAAGATGAAAAAAATGTTGTCAATTTTCTCTTTGACACACTTGTTCATGAGCATGAAGATTGATACAGTTCCATATCATGTCCTTGGTGCTTGTTTTGTTGTATCTTTGTAAATAATTTTAAAGTTTTATATATACTCTTTGTTGTATCTTTGTAAATATTTGAAAAATTGTCATTGTAGAAAACCAGGTTGACCTAGTTCATCAAACAAATAATCCGGTGACTCGACCGGGTCAACAGAAGACCCGAATTTCAAAATATTAGATGTGACTAAATGCATGTATTTTTTCGCTTAATAATTAACAAATTAGAGAAAAACAATACTATTTGGAAAAAAGCTATTAAATGTTAAAATATGATTGGATAAGACCGATAGTAATTCTGATAGAATTTTTTTTAGGGCAAGGTCAACCAAACTTAATAAAGGTAAATTATCATCAAAACAAAACAAATCAATTTATCATCTTAACCTTATTAGAGCACGGGTATGATTTCATGTGATAAGTTCGGGTTATGAAGAAAATGCATCTTACATTAGTTTTTTCCCATAACACCATAATTACCTTCGATTAAACTCACATTTATGATGTTATAATGACCCATCATTTTTTTTAACACAACTAAAACAATTTATTTAATTTTTTTCAACGCGAATATTTTTACATAAAACAACAAATTTAAATTAAACTAAAACTATGTATAAATGATTTACAACCTTTTCTTTAAAAGTGAATTATTGAAAAACTCATATTAAAAATGAAATTATTGAATCATCAAAACCTATTCCACAATAATTAATTAGATACTTGTACTACCAATCACAAAATCATCACCGCCCATCAGATCAAGCCGGTCAAGCCAACAGATCATCGGGTTATACGTTCAACATGTTCGTCCATTGGATCAATCCACTCTTCCACAAAAAAATGAAGAGTATATAAACGGGTTGGCCCTGGTCACTCAAAGTCCGACGAGTCTAATCGGGTTAAAATATAAAACCCGATTTACTTTAACCTTAAAAAAGACCGATTCGGTGGGTCGAACCAGATTTCAAAATATTGTATTTAATCTTCAAATTCAGTTTTTTTATCACTACAACTACAACGAATACTGTCTACTTAATTTTAAATTTAACCATGTAGACTTGGCCCAATAAGAGTCCAAACCATCTCAACAAAAATATAAATAAAAAGAAGAAGAAACCTATTACCATCTAAGTCGTCTTCTTCTCCCGACTAGCAAACTCAATATTGTAAAACATGGAAGATCGGGAGCATAGTTTACTAGTTACCTTAGACTACCTAGCACCAGCTTTTAACGAAACAAACTACTATGAAATATGCTTCAAACTCAGGCTATCTTCCGTCACCATAAACCCTACATATCAATCCTTCTCCATTGCATAGCTGAACCATCCGTCCACGAAGATGTCCGCGAAGACACTCACATTAAGTTAAACAAGTATCTTAAGACACTCACATCAGTGCTGGAGCTTTTCTGAGTACGGTTGGGAGTATATCTAGGAAGATAAACGATGCTGACGTGCCAGTTGAAGGTTTACGGTTGCTAGTTGAGGCGCAAAGGGTTTGCTTTAGGATATTTGATTCGTTGCGGCATTTTAATATGGAAATTTTTTGGGTATTGCCTGAGGGTTTTGGTTTTGAGGATTATATAGATAAGTGGATGAACGAGTTTAAGAAGTGCCTGACTGTGAGGTATCAAGGTGTTGAGGATAGTAGTGTTGATGAGCTTCGTATGTCTATTCTTGGTATCCTAAGATCCATGTATGATAACAAGGGGTTGTTAGAGAAGTACGCAAGCGGGTTTGTTGATGTTGTTTGTAGTATGCTTCTAATTGAAAAAAGAACGTCTATCCAATTGTTTGCCGCTTCTATTTCTTTTTTGAGTCGTGTAGGCCAAAGTGAGTTGCACCATACATTGTTTTCTAGGTATGAAACGTTGCAGCAAATTGTTGATGGTATTCTTTTTCCAAATATAATGTTAACGGGGGAGGATGAAGAGTTGTTTGTGACAAATTATGTCGAGTTTATTAACAGATCAGATATCCTTTTTGACCTTGATACAAGGAGAAATGTTGTTTTTTTCTTTTTCAAAGAAATTGCTTTTTTTCACAAAGAAAATATCACTGATCAAAAGGTTAAATGCATATTGTCTCTTGTTTGGCATTGTTTGCTGAAAATCCAACTGCTAACTGAAGATATAAAGAATGTGTAATTTACTTGGTTTACTCACTTGGTAATAAAGTTGCTGATGTCGAAAGTTTCTTTAGATTATATATTGTGCCAGAGTTGGAAAGCTAAGATGTTAATACGTTCCCAAGGTTGAAAGCGGCTTCACTGAAGTTTCTCACCACATTTCATCAGGAAATTCCAAAACAGCTTGTCATAGCTCATGTTGATAATGTTGTCCGGTTTTTAACTTCAGATTTTGATGTGGTTCATTTTTATGCTGCGGATTGTATCTATGAGGTTTTGCTTGTACATGTTGACGAGCAAGAAACATATCTTCAAGACGATGTTATGGTACAATTCATGAATCGCATATGGGCTTCTTTGTTTAATCATCTCCAAAATTGCAGACCCTCGCAAAGATTTGTTATTTGTCTGATTATATTTATGTCTTGTTTCTGGTCACAAATGGTGTACAAACTCTTGTAGACTCGATAAATTCTCTCCGGGCGAATTGTTTTGATGATTTTTTGGCTGAGTTTTGGATACCTAATGTTGGGAATTATTTGTTAAGTGTCAAGTACCGTCAGTGTAACATAAGTACTGATAGTATTATGCAAGTACCGTTAGTGTTAACGCGATACATAGTAGGTACTGCTACTTATAAAGTAAATACTACTATATTGATTAGGACGAATATATCTTTGTATAATATATGTCATAGTTATAGTCAGAGTATATCTTATGTGATATACTTAAATAGTTAGAATATTGATAATATATCGTCTGTGATATAGTTATCTTTATAGAATATTCTAAGGTTTCTAGGGTTCCTTACTCTATAAAAGGAACATAGGTACAATGTCATTCATGTACCTCATTCAAGTCGACTAATAAGAGAATCGAATTGTTAAAAGTAATTTTGTTCTTCTCTGCTTTATAAGTTAGATTCCGCATAACTTATTTAGTTTGAGTAAGAGTTCTCAAAGTGTTTTAGTTTGATTACAAACTACAATACTAGTTCTTAACAGAATATAGATCCAATCAAAGGGATCAACAAGTGGTATCAGAGCTTGTTGAGAAACTCTGAGAAAGAAGAACACAACCCCAACCACTTCACTCACACCAAAACTCAATGTCTTAACCACAAGGTGATGATGCTCACTTGGATGATGTTCAAAACCCTAATCCTATACCACAGGGACAACCACAAGTTGTGCATCCTACACCAGCACAAGGTGTTCAAGCCGTCAATGTTGTAGCTACCTATACAACTACAACACCTTCTCATACTCTTTCTGCTGTCAAACTCCCAGTGGTCAAAGGTGACAATTATGAGACATGGGATATGCAGATGGAACATTACTTGAATCACACAGATCACACTGTATGGCAAGTTATCAAGAATGGGAATACACCTAAGAAGCTATACTGGTTGCCTGATGGTACATGCTATGCTCTACCTGCTGTGACTGCTGATGAGATACAAGCAGAGATCAGAGAGAGAAAATCCAGAACTGCTTTGGCTATGGCTCTTTCTGAAGACATCTTATAACACCCCCAAATTTACATAATTCAATACAGCGGAAGAGTCGTTGGTGTTACGGGATAGCACATTACTCACATCATAGACAACGCTTAAAAATCGCATCGTTTAACAATAACGCATTTCCATTCATAAATATCAAATTTACATAGGTCCCAAGTCATAGTATTTCATACAATTTTTACAAAACATTTGAATGGAAATTGTTATTTAAGTGCGGGCCATAAATTCTTGTTGTCTTCCCGAGAATTACCTTCAAGTACCTGAGATAAAACATGTTAAAAGAAAAGGTCAGCAAAAACGCCAAGTGAATTCATAGAGTTTAATAAACCATTAATATATCACCGGTATATATAATCGTTACCGAAAACCATTTTATACAGTTCCTTGTCGTAGGCCATGAAATAGGCCAAAATCATTTTATATAAATCCTTGTCAAAATCATAATATAGGCTTTTGCCTTCAAAACCATTATACGAACCAATGTCGTAAAAACATCATACAATACGTTTTATAACGTTGTATAAAGTTAAATAAAAACCGTTATATGAATATGGTAAAACCAAAACACGAACATAATATCAATAATAAGACCCCTTATTGCTAGTCAGGCAATATATCGTGATTCAATGCGTATAGCAGTATTTTCGTTATTGGATTATTATAAGCCGCATGACATAGATACCTTACTATAACAAACAACGGGTAGCTAACCCGAAACTCAATTTCCCCATCTAAATTAGCGTGTCTTCACAAAAATCACGCTATGGAAATATTCTCATACATAAATTCACTTACCAATCAATGTGGCACGACGGGGATCAACCGTCAAGGCGCGAACTGGGGTGATTGTCCCCAAATAGTACTATTATATGCATATGCGTCTACCAAATCCTGGTAGTTCACAATTCATGCTAATGGGACTTTTAGTGACATAACCTAACTTTAATAAACCATTTCATTTCATTTATCGGGTCATATAATCATTCATCGGGTCATATAATCATTCGGGTCCAAATCAATAAGCAAACAATCGGGACAAACGGTGTCCTATTTTATCAAAACCAACATGTTATCTCCCTCGCGGCTTTATAAAACATTTCATAAAAACATTTAAAAGAGTGTGAGGCTATGAACTCACGTTGATTGGGAAAGGCGGTTATCGGCGATTTGGATGTACGGTACGTGCTTCAATCACGGAAACCTAGACAAATAATACTCGTCTTAGACTTTTGTCCAATGACTTTATAAAAACAATATCTATGTATATGTATGATGATATTATAAGTATGATGATAATCAAGTGGGACTGTACATCTTTATTCACTCATTTTAGTGTCAAGTGTTGGTAAATTTTTATACTAGTTTTACTAGTTTATCTTCTTTACTTGTCAAGGCCCAATAAGCCCATTATAGGCCCATTACCTTATATTAGTCCATCTTATACTTTTAACATCAGTCCTATGCTTACATGTTGGGCCCAAGTGGGTTAAGCCCAATGAATAAGTCCATTAGAGTTTAGCCAAATTAGTTGGGTTAATAGTCCAATAAGGCTAATTTGGCTCGTTAATGTCCGTATGTTATAAAGCTCGGGTTTTATCGGTTTTTACTTGTAATATGTACTTATACATCAGTATATAGTTATGAAAAATTTACATTAGACGGGTCCGACCGTCTAAGTTTTAATTGACGAAAAAGTTAATTTTACGGTTTTAGCCGAAAAGACGTAAAAATCATGTTTATAGTTTTATAACTTATAAAACTTATCAAATTTTCATTTTTATAAAATGTCTCATTTATTTATTATTGTACATACTTATATAAATTTTATATATAAGTTAGTGGGTTTTAAGTTTACATTTTATATATTATTTACTTGAGTGCTATTATAATACTATATACTTTAATTTTCAAAAATCTGATTTTTACTTTCACTTTCAGCATTTTTACCATATCTTGAGTTATACAAGGATATAGAAGCTCATTTTTGGATGACATAAACTTCATATTATGTGATACAATTAACTTAGCTTTAGATACTGCTCAATCTAAGTCTAAGTGTCCCTAACAGTCCTCACAAAACAGACTATTCAGATTAGTACATCAATTTTGTTTTGATCATATCTCACTCATTATAATGATTCCATTGCATGGCTAACTCTCACATTGTGTACAAGTACTAATACTTACTTTATATTGATTCAACTATACCATTTTATCAGTTTAACATAAAGTTTTTTTACTGTTTTATACAGCCAACTATTTTAAGCATGATTTAACCATTTTTACATATAGTTTTCAATCTTTTTATCCAAGTTTATCAACACATGATCCCCACACAATATTTTTATCATCATATATCATCATATACATATACATTAGGAAAGAAAATACATGATTACATATTCGAAATAACAACAGGATAGGAAGAACATTCTCTATACTACCAAATTGATGAAAAGATGAAATTGATGATGAACAAGGCTTGGTTTTGGGTAACCAATCTTATGAGATATCAACACCACTTCTAGGATCACCAAATATTTGTAGACTTCTCCAAAAATCAGCCATTTAACTCCATGGAAACTCCTTGCTAGTTGTTAAAATCACCTCCAATCAACAAGTATTCAAAAGGACATCATCATATGTAGAAATAACATAGGATTTATGGTTAAATTTGATCAAATGAGGGTGTTTGGTGGTTGAATATGGACGGCACCATGAGGAGGAAGAGAGGATTTTGGTGGTTTTGCATGAGATTAAAATGAATGAATGGTTTGGGTAGATGGTTTTGATGTGGTAGCTTGGTATTGTAAATAAACTAGACAAGTGTTATACTAGTTAACTAAATGTTGACACCTCATGGTGTTGGTGTCCCATGTTTAGCTCCCATGTGTGGGGTGAGGCAAAACTTGTTTTGTCTCATCCCACTAATTTATGGGTATTCCTCGATTCTAGTTTCCTCGATTTGCGTGCCCTCGGGTCGTTTTACGAAAAATGTTTTTATAAATTATGAATCAACGACACAAAACGAATCTAATAAAAATTGTCTCATCAAAAACGGAGTTCAAAAACATAAATACGTAAACCTAGGGTTTCTGGTTTAGTCGTAAAGGACGTTAAATTATGAACGTAAGTCCTAATCTCTTCTCGTAAATTTGTGAGTTTATGAACCAACACAAATTTAAAATCCCAAAATAATATTCACGGATAAATTTATTTCCTGAAATGTCGGACTGTCACCAAAACGGTGTATTTAAACGTAAGCACGTAACGTAGAATCCTCCGGTTTAAACGTAGTCAATGCTACTTCAAGACGTAAACCCAAATTTCTTCTCAAAATGAGTGATTCATAATATAACATTAAAATAATGTTTTTAAATAATACTTGAGAATAAAATATCGACCATATATTGACGGATTGTCACAGCATTTACCCCTAAACAGGATCTTTGTCCTCAAAGATCGATTTATCTTACTACTCGCTTCTTATAGAGTTAGAGCCATGTGGGTATTTTCTCCACATTCGGTCTTTCCTCACAAGTGTAATTCATTACAATACGCGAGTTTCATCAAACATAACTATGGGAATACGATCAGGCTTAAGTTGACTTACTTTCTCTATCCATGATGTTCACGGGTTTTTGATGAATGCAACTTTCGCCGATCCAAACTTTACTAAGAAGTAATCAGATTTTTCACTTGATAGACATTTTATCAAGTTCGATATACGAAACAGAATTCACGCAGCCCTTGAAGTCCTAGGGTAGATCCAGCTTATATGCCTTTCAAACCAATCTTTTACATTATCTCAATGGTCCCATACAACGGAGACTTATTTCCCATGATCTTTCAGATCATCAATTCATTTTTCCAAGGTGAAAATTATTGGCATAACTTTGCTACCCATCATGCACTTCAAGATCTACATTTCATATTCACATAACCTCATGCCCACTATCGGCAGTCAATAATCAGATCGTAATTTCATCAATCATTTCAGGTCTCGCGGGTCGGGTATTTTGTAAGGTTAGGTTTGTCATCATAGGCAACCTTAAACCTAAAAGACATGTCCAACTCACAATGGGTGTATATCGGGTGTCTTCATCCTAACTCCTGCTTACAGATGCTCTAATATTTAGATCCTCACAAGATTCGATCTCAACCCTAATACGATAATTATCAATGATAATCTCTCCAAAGGAAAACGATTATACGGTTTATTACCCGAGATCGGTCATTCAAGCATAAATGTTTTGTATCATTACTTTACCTCATCCCTTTGATTGGGGTGGTAAACAGTACTCTCATCAAGGTTCGTTCCCAATGACTTCTGAGCAAATCTCTAGAAATTCGATGCGAAGCGAGGATCTTGATAGAGATGATCGATACAAGCACACTATGTTTACACAACTCCTTTAAATACAAAGAGTCAATTTCTTCATCGAGAATCTATCATTAACAGGAATGATATTAGCAGATTTGGTCAGTCTGTCGACGATGAACCAAATCGAATCAAATTCAGATGATTACCTTTGCAATAGTTAGACGTTTACTAATGTATGAGGCAATGTCTGCCTTCATAATTTGCCATCAGTACAACTTCTTGAGATAAAGATACATTTATTCAGAAATGGCATGAATAGAATACTTAATCTTATGAGATTTCAACATGACTAAATCTCAAAATCTCCATATTTAGGCAACTACAAGTGGCCTTTAAAACATTTAACGCCACTGGCTTCTCAATTCTAATGGTTCACATTAGCTGCGAACCCCTTTTATTATCTATATTATCCTTTTTACAAGCATCGACTGCTTTTAAATTGTTCGGCAATTTATTTTGCACAATCATTATTAAGGAACACATCATAATTGATTCTTTATCCTTTCTACATAATGTGTCAGTATCTACATTCACCTTTCCTAATGAAATAATTATCGTGACCATAATTCACTCATAATTTCTTTCTTCATATTTTCTAAGTTTTAGTTTCGTCTCAACTATCATTTTTATCAGTTTTGCTCAATCCGACGTCTAAAGCGTCGATAATTATTACAAGTAATTAAATAATAATTATTTAATTTTTTTATAAAATGCAATCGTAAAAAATTTAAATTTCTTAGTTCGACCAAGTATATAAAAATGTTCAAAATATATTTGAATTAATTAACACGACTTTTTTGATTTATTGAAAATACTTAATAAGATTCGTAAATGTTCGAAAAATCTTTGGTTATACTTTGGTCAAAATTTTCTTAGTTGAAAGCAAAATTGTCGTTTTAAATTCCAAGTCTTGGTTTAAATGGTTACCTCAATCCCTCTTAGGTTGTCTTGAGGTATACACAAACATTTACCCCTAAAGGAGTTTAGTTAAATGATTTGGGTATGAGGGAATAATCCCTTAAAAATTTCTTTGATAAAACATTTTTCAAAACATATTTGCACTTTCTTTTCGGTATAACCCAAAGCCTTAATGGCTCTAATCTTTGAAGAGTTAATTTAGATCTCACTACCATTAATCACATGGTCAAATAATGTAAAGGATCAAACCTTAAATCACATGTTAAATACTCAAGGTACATGTTTTCATTGTTCGGCCAATTCAGGGAAATCTACAAATAATTATTAAGTCATTCTTATTCTTAGAAACAAACAAATGGTTCTTAATGATCACGAGCATGAATTTATCAAATTACAGCCTGCACACGTGATTCACCAATATTATGGATGCTACATGTGTATTAGTCAATACAAACCACATCACGTGAAACTTATAATGTTCATTACGAGTTCCGGATGTAGTGATTGGAATAGATAATCTTTTTCGCGGACGCGAAGTTGATGATAACCATGTCGTGGATCAAATTTTTGAATACACGCTAGAACCTTGTAAATGATCGAACAAATCTTTCATCCTGGGTAATGGATATCCATTTCCATCATCAATTTACTTAGTTCACGGTAATCAATAAATATAAGGTATGATGAAACCATAGCTCTTCATGATGACGAGCTTGGTAAAATAAAAGCTTTCTCCGACAACTCTCTCAGTTGTACGGTAACTCTTTTAATTCAGATGGTGCTGACGTACAATGCACACGCCACAGGTGCAGCACCGGGAATATAATCAATACCAAATTCAACTTGCCTTAATGGCGAAAGTCTAGGTAATTCACCAGAAAATACCCCTTAAAGTTTTAAATAACAGAAACATCTTTTAATAAATCCACCTTAGGTTCTTTCTAGATTACAAGATCTATGATCAGTTTATAATCATTCATGGTATAATTTCAAGCCTAAATGCAGGATATGGTCATCCATCAAGAATTATTTAGATCACATTTTGATAATCAACATCTTTTAGGGGAATTCTACTCGAGTTCCCATCAACTAAGAGAATGTCGTCATGTCATAATCAATCAATCCATTCTACTGGCACTACCAACTTTCCAGTTTCATTACCATTGATAAGATGTGAACTTCTCAAAAGACTAATAATAACTCATAATCCTTCACAAATTTAAGGATATCTGGAGACATAACTTAGCTTAAAAAGAGTAAGGTTAACGCATGATCTACGCGAGAATTTCAAATCAGATACAGACGAAAACATTAACGAATATGAGTCTATCCCATGTTTTCATGAATTAAGTACGCATTCGAAAGCTCCTCGGATCGTTACCCAGGTCATTCAAATGAAATCTAATCAAAAGAAATGATAGGAACGTCGATACATCCAGTCGGGTATCAACACTCGGTAATCATATACTTTTCCAAAGAATCTCACCACGGGAGAATTGGACAAGGAAGGGATATCAATTGTCAATTAAGACAATTTCCACAGATGATTAAATTCGATTCAGAAAATAGATGGTACGGGCACATATGTAGGTGTCTTTAACAATATGTCCCTATTTTACACTTCTTGCAGATCTCATAAAAGTTAATCTTTCACAATCTTCAAAGAAAATTTAGTGTTTATTAATAATTTCATGGTGACTACTAATCAGCCTTGCATGGTGCCTTCCAAAATGTATGTAGGCGCGTAACTATATACAATTTTAGGATTAACGATGCAATACTTAGTTCGTCAAAACTTTGTCATCATGTTTAAAATAAAAATATTTTCATACTTAATTCTGGAATAAGAATCAAAATGAATTTACAGAGATGTTCTTCGTTATGAAAAAAATTAAGTTTTCCAAGGTGTTTCATAAACAACTTTATTTCAATAACGGTTACTTATAAATCTCACTTTAAATAATCCATATGGTGATGAAAATTAAATTTTTCTCAAGTGACACTGTTTTAATTTATAAAAACAATGAGTGATCTGCAAAAGAGTGATGAAAAGTTTTTCACCAAGAACTAACTACAAGATAATGGGAAATGAGCTTAGACAATTAATCATGAGGTTCATGACCTCAATGGCACTCAAAAAGAATAATCCACAACGTAACTCAAATCGAGATGAGTACTCGTTCAATGGTTGCATCACAAATGCGAACATTAGGAACAAGCAAGAAAAGATAGATAACATCGATACATATAAAGTTTAGCAATCAAATGTAGTCTTTTCATTAATCACAAACAAGTCAAAATTGTACCGTAACACATTACGTGTCACTATACAATTCCAAGAACTCATCCTACCAACTGATGTCTCAGTCAAGTTAGGGATTTTTAAAAGATGCTACAATGAATACTAATCTACAAGAGTCATTAGGTGTTCCACCTGTCCCGGAAGATCCATCGGTCCCAATTCAGAAAAAGATTTCTTCAATTTATTTCTTGGACACTGGGCATCCTCGTCATTGGACAATGGCCTAGGAACAACCCTTAACACGAATCAACAATCAATTAAAACCTTATAATTTAATCACGGGACTTAATGACTTCCTCTTAACAATCTCATATTCCATACAAGTTAAATTTTACTTTATTCAAGTTTTCAATCAACTTATACACAATGCGATATCCTACCTCATTCTCCAATACTTTCAACCTTATTCTTAGACCTTGTAAGGGCAATAAAAGTTCGATATGAACAACACTTAATTTCCAATCCTATAGCTCTTACAACAATGGTTATCAAATGAGTCACTAGTATGAAATGACTCACACATTCAATTAGACTTCTCGGAATGGTACTAGTGGCATGAGGCTTTTGGGTAATGGTTCCAATGACAGCCTCAAGTGCAAATTTCACCCTTTCGATTTCAATTTAAGAATTGGGTGACAACGAATCAGATGACACCTTTCCAGGTGGTAACGTTTTGTCAAACTCCACTCTATAAGGAAAGATCGTCATGACATCGATATCAGATTTAATCTCGCCAATTCTTCTTCAATATCACAATCAACTAATATCAACATTTCTACGAATATCAACCATATTGTTGGGATCATAAATATCCACAACTTGATTTAGATCTAGAATAGCTATAATTCCTATAGAAATAGCTTCGATTGATTTGCTAGGGGAGTTAGGGTTTCTTGTGAAAATCTACATCGTATAAATACCTCGTATAAATATTAAAATAATCATCAAACAATCATGTAATCAAATTACATCATATATATATATATATATATATATATATAATCCAAGTTATATATATTAAAATAATACTTCTCAGTCTGGCCTTGTCGGTAACTCGGGAATTCTTCGGCACCGTTATAGTCAAAATATTTTTAGACATTTTGAGAAAAATGTTTATATTTAAAAGATTTTGAAATGTTTTATTCAAAACCTTGGTTTTAAAAATCTTTCGTTCTCTATAACGAGAGATCTGGTACCAAACTGTAACACCCCCAAATTTACACAATTCAATACAGCGGAAGAGTCGTTGGTATTACGAATAGCACATTACTCACATCATATACAACGCTTAAAAATCGCTTCGTTTAACAATAAAACATTTCCATTCATAAATATCAAATTTACATAGGTCTCAAGTCATAGTATTTCATACAATTTTTACAAAACATTTGAATGGAAATTGTTATTTAAGTGTGGGCCATAAATTCTTGTTGTCTTCCTGAGAATTACCTTCAAGTACCTAAGATAAAACATGTTAAAAGAAAAGGTCAGCGAAAAAGCCGAGTGAATTCATAGAGTTTAATAAACCATTAATATATCACCGGTATATATAATCGTTACCGAAAACCATTTTATACAGTTCCTTGTCGTAGGCCAAGAAATAGGCCAAAAACATTTTATATAAATCCTTGTCAAAATCATAATATAGGCTTTTGCCTTCAAAACCATTATACGAACCAATGTCGTAAAAACATCATACAATACGTTTTATAACGTTGTATAAAGTTAAATAAAAACCGTTATATGAATATGGTAAAACCAAAACACGAACATAATATCAATAATAAGATCCCGTATTGCTAGTCAGGCAATATATCGTGATTCAATGCGTATATCAGTATTTTCGTTATTGGATTATTATAAGCCCCATGACATTGCTACCTTACTATAACAAAAAACGGGTAGCTAACCCGAAACTCAATTTTCCCATCTAAATTAGCGTGTCGTCACAAAAATCACGCTATGGAAATCTTCTCATATATAAATTCGCTTACCAATCAATGTGGCACGACGGGGATCAACCGTCAAGGCGCGAACTGGGGTGATCGTCCCCAAATAGTACTATTATATGCATAAGCGTCTACCAAATCCCGGTAGTTCACAATTCATGCTAATGGGACTTTTAGTGACATAACCTAACTTTAATAATCCATTTCATTTCATTTATCGGGTCATATAATCATTCATCGGGTCATATAATCATTCGGGTCCAAATCAATAAGCAAACATTCGGGACAAATGGTGTCCTATTTTATCAAAACCAACATGTTATCTCCCTCGCGGGTTTATAAAAAATTTAAAAGAGTGCGAGGCTATGAACTCACGTTGATTGGGAAAGGCGGTTATCGGTGATTTGGATGTACGGTACGTGCTTCAATCACGGAAACCTAGATAAATAATACTCGTCTTAGACTTTTGTCCAATGACTTTATAAAAAAAATATTTATGTGTATGATGATATATAAGTATGATGATGATCAAGTGGGACTGTACATCTTTATTCACTCATTTTAGTGTCAAGTGTTGGTAAATTTTTATACTAGTTTATCTTCTTTACGTGTCAAGGCCCGATAAGCCTATTATAGGCCCATTACCTTATATTAGTCCATCTTATACTTTTAACATCAGTCCTATGCTTACATGTTGGGCCCAAGTGGGTTAAGCCCAATGAATAAGTCCATTAGTGTTTAGCCAAATTAGTTGGGTTAATAATCCAATAAGGCTAATTTGGCCCGTTAATGTCCGTATGTTATAAAGCTCGGGTTTTATCGGTTTTTACTTGTAATATGTACTTATACATCAGTATATGAGTTATGAAAAGTTTACATTAGACGGGTCTGACCGTCTAAGTTTTAATTGACGAAAACGTTAATTTTACGGTTTTAGCCGAAAAGACGTAAAAATCATGTTTATAGTTTTATAACTTATAAAACTTATCAAATTGTCATTTTTATAAAATGTCTCATTTATTTATTATTGTACATTCTTATATAAATTTTATATATAAGTTAGTGGGTTTTAAGTTTACATTTTATATATTATTTACTTGAGTGCTATTATAATACTATATACTTTAATTTTCACAAATTTGATTTTTTACTTTCACTTTCACCATTTTTACCATATCTTGAGTTATACAAGGAGATAGAATCTCATTTTTGGATGACATAAACTTCATATTATGTGCTACAATTAGCTTAGTTTTAGCTACTGCTCAATTGAAGTCTAAGTGTCCCTAACAGGCCTCACAAAACAGACTATTCAGATTGGTACATCAATTTTGTTTTGATCATACCTCACTCATTATAATGATTCCATTGCATGGCCAACTCTCACATGTGTACAAGTCCTAATAATTATTGTATATTGATTCAACTATACCATTTTATCAGTGTCTTTACTGTTTTTATACAGCCAACTATTTTAAGCAACCATTTTTACATATAGTTTTCAATCTTTTAATCCAAGTTTATCAACACATGATCCCCACACAATATTTTTATCATCATATATCATCATATACATATAAATTAGGAAAGAAAATACATGATTGCATATTCGAAATAACAAGAGGATAGGAAGAACAATCTCTATACTACTAAAGTGATGAAAAGATGGAATTGATGATGAACAAGGCTTGGTTTTAGGTAACCAATCTTATGAGATATCAACACCACTTCTAGGATCACCAAATATTTGTAGACTTCTCCAAAAATCAGCCATTGATCTCCATGGAAACTCCTTGCTAGTTGTTAAAATCACCTCGAATCAACAAGTCTTCAAAAGGACATCATCATATGTAGAAATAACATAGGATTTATGGTTAAATTTGATCAAATGAGGGTGTTTGGTGGTTGAATATGGACGGCACCAAGGAGGAGGAAGAGAGGATTTTGGTGGTTTTGCATGAGATTAAAATGAATGAATGGTTTGGGTAGATGGTTTTGATATGGTAGCTTGGTTTTTTAAATAAACTAGATAAGTGTTATACTAGTTAACTAAATGTTGACACCTCATGGTGTTGGTGTCCCATGTTTAGCCGTCCCATGTGTAGGGTGAGGCAAAACATGTTTTGTCTCATCCCACAAATTTACGGGTATTACTCGATTCTAGTTTCCTCGATTTGCGTGCCCTCGGGTCGTTTTACAAAAAACGTTTTTATAAATTATGAATCAACGACACAAAACGAATCTAATGAAAATTGTCTCATAAAAAACGGAGTTCAAAAACGTAAATACGTAAACCTAGGGTTTCCGGTTTAGTCGTAAAGGACGTTAAATTATGAACGTAAGTCCTAATCTCTTCTCGTAAATTTGTGAGTTTATGAACCAACAGAAATTTAGAATCCCAAAATAATATTCACGGATAAATTTATTTCCTGAAATATCAGACTGTCACCAAAAAGGTGTATGTAAACGTAAGCACGTAACATAGAATCCTCCGGTTTAAACGTAGTCAATGCTACTTCAAGACGTAAACCTAAATTTCTTCCCAAAAATGATTGAGTTTATAATATAACATTAAAATAATGTTTTTAAATAATACTTGAGAATAAAATATCGACCATAAATTGATGGATTGTCACACATCTTACCAAGCTTTCATCATTATAAGGATTCTAAAGCTATGTGGGATGCCATAAAACTTAGATTTAGAGGTAATGACAAATATAAGAAGATAAAGAAGATTTTTCTTAAGCAAGAATTTGATAACTTCTCAATTTCCAGTATAGAGGGAATACATGGTGGCTATGGAAGGTTTAGTAAGCTGCTTATTCAATTGGCAGTTTATGGACAAGTAATTCCTAATGAAGAAGCTAATCTAAAATTCTTAAGAAGTGTTCCACCAGAGTGGAAAGTAATGGCTATGCACTTCATCACAAGAGATGATCTGGAAACAATTCTTTTGATCATCTCTACAACAATCTTAGAGCATACGAGATGGATGTGAAAGGCATTGAGGTGACTAAGGCATCGACTACAACAAAGTCTAACTTGGCTTTCGTGTTAGATGGAAACAGCGGTACTCATTTTCATAATACCGTTAGTGGATCAAGCAGCGGTACATACTTCACAAATACCGCTAGAGGACTTACAAGCGGTACTTACCCACAAAGTACTGAAGGCAGCCCCATAGTCTCTTAAAATCTACATGGATGGTCTTCACCATTGTTTAGTGACAATGATGCCTTTTCATTCTTTGTTGGACAAGACAACAGGCCAAGATTAACACTCAATGACTTGTTCCAAATGGATGATGATGATGTTGAAGAGATGGATCTTAAATGGAAAGCTGTTATGGTGTCAGTAAGATCTAATAGGTTCTTCAAGAAGACTGGAAGAAAGATGATTGTTGATCCTAATGAGCTATTAGGATATGACAAGTCCAAAGTTGAATGCTATAACTATGGAAGGAATGGACACTTTGCAAGAGAATGCACTAGAGACAAAGCTGAGAATAGCAGTCAGAAGTCCAATAACAGCTATAGAACCAGTCCAAGAATAACTGAAAGCTTTCCAAAAGGAAACAGCAGGAGTCCTAAAGGAACCAAAGCATTGGTGACTGTATATAGAGTGGTGAACTGTGCTGAAGATGAAGAAGAAGAAGAGCTTCGTCTAATGGCTCTCTCACATGAAGATACTGAGGTACATCCTTGTTCTAAAGACCGTGTTCTTACATTTAATAGCTTAAAAGTAGAACTTGAGGAACAGTATCAAAAAGTCAACACATGCACTGTAGAATTAAATGCTTTTAAACAGGGTGTTGTTAAGTTAGAAGAAAATGTAGTTTTGTATAAAAAGGCTCAACAAAACTATGAAGAGAAAATAAGAATTTTAACTCTTCAAATGAGGGAAAAAGATGTGGAAATTAAATCATTTGAAAGACAACTTTTGAAAGTGTCAACAGAAAATGAAGCTTTAAAAGCCAGTCTTTATAATGAAAGGGAAGTGATTAATCATTGGCAAAAGTCCTCTAAAGGATTGAGAAAACTAATTAATGCACAAATGAGGTATTATGATAAGTCAGGCCTAGGATATATTGAGGACCAACCTGGGTTATCAAAGGGGATATTTGATAGTTCTAGTGAGTTAGATAATACACCTGAGAATGATAGATATGCTGAAGGAATGAAGGCAGTTCCTCCACCACTATCATGAATTTTCATGCCCCCTAGTAATGATACATGTATAGAGTTAAAAGAACCAAAGGTTAAAAATACCTCAAACTCTAGTACTTTGTCCCAAGATAAGACTGTTGTGACCAAGAACATTGTTTATCCACTTTTAATGAACAATTTTGTTTCTGAAGAATCTAAAACTAGTTATGCTCCCAAGCAGGTAAAAACTCCTAGCAAGATATTGGAAAATGATGTAAAACATAATAAAACCAAGAGGGGTGGGCTAGGTTTTGAGAAAGTGAAGTCAAAACAACCTTTTGGGTCATCTTTAAGAAGAAAATGATGTTATGTTTGTGGTAGTCTAAGTCATTTTATCAAAGATTGTACTTTACATGAAGATAAAATTGTGAAACAAAAGGCTGCACAAAGGGTCATGAAAATAGTAATGGAAAAAAATGCACAGGTTAATAGGAATCAGAAACTTAAGAATGACAAACCTAAGTTTGATCACTCAAGGGTAGCCAAACAGGTTAAAAATAACTCTACCAAAAGTTTTGTTCCTAGAGCAGTTTTTATGAAACAAGGTCTAGTACCTTTGAAGTCTGGTAAACCATGTACCAGCAAGTCTAGACCTGCAAGTACTGCTAGACCAAACTTAAGTATTGTTGGTTTAAAGTCTGTCACACCAAAGTTCTCTAAGACTTCTAAGAATGTTGTTGAAAAAGCTAAATCATCTAGAAGTAAGGCTAACAACAAAACAGTGAAAATGTGGGTTACTAAAAGAAAAAAATCATGTGTTAAAGCAAGTACTACTAAAGCAGTACTTAAGGCAAATAAGTCTGAGCACATAGAGTCACTCTATGTCGTTGACTACATAACTGAAACCATGAAGTATAAGAACAAAAGCATAATTACTTGGAATGCTTCTAAACAGACTCTTGAGTGTGTAGGTCTCACAAGATCCGAGCCAAATGTGGCTTGGGTTACTATTAAAAACTAATAAGTTTTGTTTATGTGCAGGGGCATCTAATTGATGAATTGAAAGACAAAGGTATAGTAGATAGTGGATGCTCAAGACACATGACAGGAAACAAAGATTTTCTTGCTGAATTTGAAGAATTCAGAGGAGGACCAGTAGCCTTTGGAGGTAGCAAAGGTAGAATCACTGGCAAAGGGAAGATCAACACAGGGAAGTTGGAATTTGAAGATGTGTTCTTTGTGAAAGAATTGAATGAGTTCAATCTCTTTTTTGTATCACAAATGTGTGATAAGAAGAACAAGGTGTTGTTCACAGACAAAGACTGCTTGGTGCTGTCTAAAGACTTTGAGATGCCTAAGGAATCTCAAGTACTGCTTAAAGTACCCCAAGCAAGAAAATATGTACACCTTTAATCTTCATACTATTACTCCAACAGGTGGTATTACATGTTTGCTAGCTAAGACTTCTTTTGATGAGTCTAATTTATGGCATAGAAGGTTAGGTCATGTGAATTTTAAGAATCTTAACAGATTAGTGAATAGAAATTTGGTTAGAGGGTTACCTAATAAATCTTTTCAAAATGATTTCACATGTGCTGCTTGTCAAAAAGGTAAACAACATAGAGCCTCTTGTAAGAGCAAGACTGTCAATACCGTGACAAAACCTTTGCAACTCTTGCATATGGATTTGTTTGGTCCAGCTTCTATAAGAAGCATTAGTCATAAGACCTTTTATCTAGTCATAACTGATGATTTTAGTAGATTCAGTTGGGTTTTCTTTTTAGCTCTTAAGAGTGAAACCAATGAATTACTTAAGGATTTTATCACTTTAGTTGAAAAGCAGTTCACTAAACAGGTTTTAATCATTAGGACTGATAATGGGACATAATTCAAGAATGCTGAATTTGATGAATTATGTAGGTCTAAAGGAATTAAGAGACAATTTAGTAATCCTAGGACTCCACAACAAAATGGAGTAGCTGAAAGGAAGAATAGGACACTAATTGAGGCTGCTAGAACTATGTTGGCTGATTCTCTTTTGCTAAATACCTTTTGGGCAGAGCAATCAACATTGCATGTTATGTGTTAAATAGAGTCTTAGTGACCAAGCCTCAAAATAAAACACCTTATGAACTTTTGACTGGTGTGAAGCCTACCATAAGTCATTTAAGACCTTTTGAGTGTCATGTGTCTATACTAAATACTCTTGATTATTTGGGAAAGTTTAAGGAAAGTCTGATCCAGGATATCTTATAGGATATTCATTGCAAAGTAAAGCATATAAGGTTTATAATTTGGCATCTAAAAAGGTTGAAGAAAATGCCCATGTTAATTTCTTAGAAAATAAACCCAATGTCTCAAGAATAGGTTATGCTTGGATGTTTGATTTATATTATCTAACTAACTCCATGGATTACTATTCTGTGCAAAAGGATTGTCAAACTAACAATGTGGGTGAGGAGTCAAGTGCAACTAGTGCAGTTACTCAAGAAGATGTTTCTTCATCAGATGATGATGTTCATATCTATATGCCCAATATGCCTACTGTTACTCCCATGTTTGCTACTCCCAAGAAGCAAACCATGCCATCAAAATATGATCAACCCTCCCAAGAGCTACAGAGGCTTCAAGATCAAGAAAAGAATGTTATATCTGCTAATAAGCATTCAGGAGAAGAATCTTTTGAGTCACAACACTCAGCAGTACATACTACACCTAGCGGTACTTCATCTATAAGTACTGCTAAGTCAAAATCTGCTAAATCTGTTGATTCACTAGAAGAGATTTTACAAGCTATGGACGATGAAGACGTGCATGCCAGTCTAGCTGAAGGAATCTTCTCCAAAGCTTCCTATGATGAGCAGAGTGCAGTAACTGATTTCAACAATTTGGAAACAGAAATTCCAGTCAGCTCTATTCCCACTCATAAAGTCAACAACAAACATCCTACTACACAGATCATTGGAGATCCCAAGTCTGCTGTACAAACCAGAAGACAACTTCAAACCAATAATGAAACTCATGCACTTGTGAGTTATGTCAAACAACAGCAGAGAACTAATCATAAAGATACTCAGCATTGTTTGTTTGCCTGTTTCTTATCACAAGTAGAGCCCAAAAACATTTCTCAGGCTCTTCATAAAGAGAGTTGGGTAGATGCCATGCAAGAAAAATTAACACAATTGGAGCTACAAAAAGTTTTGATTCTTGTGGATCTTCCCTCAGGTAAGAGAGTAATTGGTATAGACAAGAAGAAGGGATAGACTATGATGAGGTTTTTGCACCAGTGGCAAGGATAGAAGCCATTAGGTTATTTTTGGCCTTTGCATCATATATGGGTTTTATAGTCTATCAAATGGATGTGAAAAGTGCCTTTCTTTATGGTACTATTTTAGAGGAGGTATATTTCTCACAACCTCCAGGTTTTGTAGATCCTAAATTCCCCAATAAAGTCTACAAGGTTATCAAAGAACTTTATGGTCTGCATCAAGCTCCAAGGGCCTGGTATGCAACTTTATCCAATTTTCTGCTAGAGCATGGATATAGGAGAGGGACCATTGACAAAACTATGTTCATCAAGAAGAATGCTAAGGATATTATTCTAGTTCAAGTCTATGTTGATGACATCATTTTTGGTTCTACCAAGAAGTCATGGTGTGAAGAGTTTGAGGCTTTGATGAAAGGTAGATTTTCAGATGATTTTTATGGGAGAACTAACTTTCTTTTTGGGACTGCAAGTCAAACAAAGGAAAGATGGAATAAATATCAGCCAAGATAAGTATGTTGCTGAAATCTTGAAGAAATTTTCATGTATGGAAATAAGAAGTACAAGCACACCTTTTGAAGCTAATAAGTCTTTATCAAAAGATGAACATGGAGAAAATGTTGATATTCATCTATACAGATCAATGATTTGTTCATTGATGTATCTTACTACTTCAAGGCCAGATATTATGTTCGCTGTGTGTGCCTGTTCAAGGTTCTAAGTCCATCCAAAGGTGTCACATCTACATGATATGAAGAAGATTTTTAAGTATCTTAAAAGTCAACCCAATTTAGGATTATGGTATCCTAGAGATTCCACCTTTGAATTGGAAGCTTACTCAGACAGTGGTTATGCTGGAGATAATCATGATAGGAAATCCATAACAGGAGGTTGTCAATTCCTAGGCAAAAGACTCATATCATGGCAGTGTAAGAAGCAAACCATTGTTGCTACTTCTCCAACTGAAGCTGAATATGTAGCTGCTGCTCATTATTGTGGACAAGTACTTTAGATTCAGAATCAATTATTAAATTATGCGTTTAACTTCATGAACACCAAGATTTACATTGATAATGAAAGTACTATATGCATTATCAAGAATCCAATATTTCACTCTAAGACCAAGCATATTGAAATAAGACATCACTTTATAAGAGATGCCTATGACAAGAAGCTTATTCAAGTCTTGAAGATTCATACAGACACCAATGTAGCTGATTTATTGACCAAGACATTTGATACAAAGAGATTTGAATTCTTGGTGACACATATTGGTATGCTCAACCAATAGACTGCTGCATATGTTGAGGGGTGGTAATAGCTGTACAAATTTTTATACTAATTTTTATTGTATAGTCTATGTTTTGTGTTTTTGATGTGATTGCAAGTTGATAGAAAAAGATAAAAGAGGTAATTATGATAGTGGAATGCATGAACTGGTCAAAATTGTGAGGTACCGTTATAACTCCAAGTACCGCTAGCACAAATTCAAGTACCGAGTATGTTCCATGTACCGATACATGTCCGTTGTACCGTTAAGGGTCTCTTTTGTAATCTTGGTGGTTTCTTCACGCTTGGGTTTGTTATTTACTTAAATACTTACTTCAATTACACAATTGATTCACCTAATCTTTTATTTTTATCTCTTGATTCTATAACCTTCTCTCTAATTTTTTGATCATCAAAAATACTAATGGCTGCTTTACAAGTGATCTCTAAGCATAATCTGGTTGCGAATCTTGCTATGAAGGATGACTCTCTTGGATTCCATGAGATTCTTGGTTTCTTATCTCGAAGTCATGTTCGTTTTGCACTCACTGTAAGTCCCATTGTCTCTATTTCCATTGTTGAACAATTTGGAACACTGCTGTGTTAGGTACTCGTTGATCAACCTTGCATTAAGGCTAGGGTAAATCATAGAAATATATATGTCACTGAGGTACTGCTAAGGGCAAGTTTGAGATTAAATGATGAAAATGGACTTAGTATGCTTAATAACACAGAGATTCATGATGGCCTTGCAGCCATGGGCTATAAGGGTGGTAAGGAAAGTCTTACTTTCTTTAAAGCTTTATTTTTACCTCAATGGAAATTGCTTTTTCATGCTATTATTCATTGTTTAAGCTCTAAAGGTACATCTTTTGATCAAATTCCTGCTGCATTGGCATCAGTTGGTATTTGTCTAGTAAATAACAGGGTTTTTAATTTTTCAAGATTAATTTTTGAAGGCATGACTAGGAATTTAGAAGGAACTAAAAAGTTTTTTATGTATCCTAGATTCATTCAGAGTTTAGTTAGTGACCAAATACCTAACCTACCAGAGTTAACTAATACATAGGATGTTCCTACATTCATAAAGAGAACTTTCTCTTTCTTGACCAAACAAGGCAATGCCTTTACAGGAATAGTTACACCATTGTTTGCTCATAGGTTAGCCCAACCTGCCAATCAAGAAGGTGAGGAACCTAGCAATACTAGTGCTTCTCAGCAAACTACTTCTCACCAGAATTCCCATTCCTTAGAAGATTCACAATCTTCTTCTCACAATGTTGGTGCTCCACCAAACAATGATGAGATGATCCATACACTTGCTGCTTCTATTACTGCTAGTGGTTCACCACAAGCACAAGCACCTAAGGTGGTGGATGTTGCAAATTTGACTGCTTTGTATACTAGTTTGTCCCAACAGGTATAGGTGTTGCAAAAAGTAAAACTTGTTCAAGACAAGAAAATTGTTGATTGGAAGCTAGCCTAATCAAGTTGAGGAACAAAGTATCACCTTGGATGAGGCAACATAGATCTATTCAGAAAGCTGCACTCAAGAAGCAAAGATTCGGGAACCACAAGAAAAGGAAACTGAATGCAACCAAACAGGGGAGGAATTATGAAGAACAACCACCTTCTTCTGATAATCAAACACGGATCTCTAGAAATGACATCAATTTTGAGCTGGATGGAGATTTCGTGGGGACTTATGAAGATGAAACTGGTTTAGAGACTGGTGTGGATGAACCTACAAATATGGAGATTCAACAGAAAGAACCACGGCCTACTCATGAGGAGCCACAAATTGAAGAAATGATGGTAACTCAGCCAGCACCAACACCTCAATCACCACTTCAAGTGAATTGGAGTACTTTCTATGAGATGAACCTACAAATATGGAGATTCAACAGAAAGAACCACGGCCTACTCATGAGGAGCCACAAATTGAAGAAATGATGGTAACTCAGCCAGCACCAACACCTCAATCACCACTTCAAGTGAATTGGAGTACTTTCTATGAGAAGTTGGAGAAAATTACTATTCAATTTCCTGTATCTTCAACTCCACCACCACAAAGACAAATATGGTTTCAAAGGAAACAGTCTTTGCAAGTACTATCTAGATCAAGAATGAGCAATGGATCAGACAAAACTAAAGAGGTGCAAGTTGAAATGATGGCTTCAATGAAAGAAAGGGTATCTGGAGATACACAAGTGATTGAAGAAACAAGTGTGTCTAATACTGGTGAAGTCAACATTGTTGAAGATCCAAGTACTACTAAGCCAAATAAGCCGAATGCAAGTACTGCTGACATTGTTGAAGACCCAAGTGCTGCTAAGCCAACTAAGCCGATTGCAAGTACCGCTGGTGATTATCCTTCACTAGAAAGTCAAGCTCCTTTTGGAGAGGATGAGACTTTAGCCAAATTACTGGTTGACTTAAGAAAGAAGAATTCAGCTGAGAAAACAAAAGGTATAGTTATTCAACAGCAAGCTGATGAGGAAAGACCTTCCAAGCTGAAGAAGAAGCTACCTAAGATTAATCCAATGGATAAGGGGAAGAAGAAAATACTATCAGAATTTGAAAATGAACATGATTCAGATGAAGATATAAGAAAAGTCATGTACAGATTTAATCAATTGGACCATGATGAGGAATATGCTCTTAGAATGCAAGCTTAGATTCGTGAAGAAGACTTACAAGAAGAACTTGAAGCTAAGCAGCATTTGCTAGAAGCTAAGAGAATACATCAAGAATGGAACATACAAGAGTATGATAGGATTTAAGTTGAATTACATGCAAGTGAGGTTCTTGCAGACTCATTGATAGATGAAGAGAGAGATGCTTATGATGAAGAAGAGAAATCAAAGTTGATTGATGATCTGGTAAGGGAGCAACAAAGGTTCTTTGCTGAAAAGAGAAGAAGAGAAAAGATTAAGCCTCCAACTACTATGCATATTAAGAATCAAATGATGAACTTTCTCAAGAAAGTTAAGGGTTTCACTCATATATAGTTGGTAAAGAAATTTTTTGAAGAAATCAGGACTTTGTATGAGCAAAATAAGAGAACTGAATTGTATTTTGTTGAAATTAGATCTAAAGCAGATAGAATGGCCGTTGAAAGACATAGAATACATCTGCAACAACAAAGACAATTTGGAAGCACTCCTAGAATTGAGCCAAGTACTGTTGAACCTACAAATACATCTCCACCTATCAAGACCACTTATGTGAGGAAGAATAGAACGGAGAAGGTAAGTTCAAGGGAGGAATAGACTGCTCAAAGAATGAATGAAGGAGATGAAGCTCAAGATATTGCTCAGACTGAAAATGTACGAGAAGTACATACACAGTCAACAGTACATACTGAAGAGACGGTACATACAAACTTGGAAGAGGGTTGAACAGAACTTGAGGGAACCTCCAAGGGTGTTAAAAGAAAAAGATCAACAAAGACAAAGAAGAAAGCCAAGAGGGCTAAGTCAACAGCAGAAGATAGTGATGATGATGAGAGCTTGAAGAAGTACTTGAAGATAGTAAAATTTGAAGATCAATGTATTGATACAGAGATTTTTGGAAAGAGATCATCTATTTCTAGATGGATATACTCTATGGATCAAGGACTTGAAGCTCATGGAATTCAAAGAACTGATGGCACAACAAGGATATTCAGACTTTTGAAGGATATTCTTCATATTCTTGACAGACAAGATATTCAGTATCTTTTCAGGTTAGTTCAAGAAGCCAGTGCAGGTAAAACTGATGTATCACTATTATATAGGGAATTTCTCTTTATGTATGAACCACACAACTGTGATCAAGAAATCAAGAAGGTATTAGAGAATCAAGTTCCTAGTTACTAGAGATATTATAGGTCATGTGGATTACATATTTTGGATATAGATGATGTTACATACTATATGCTGCAAGAGAAGACTTACCCATTCAAAAGAAGATTGTTGGAAAGAATGTTGGAACAACAATTGGAAGTTACAAAAGAATCTGTTGATGCTTTGGAGTTGATCAGAATGGTTAAACAACAAATCAAGGATTTGAAAGATGAGGAAGAAGCTGAGAAAGAGCCTTAAGTGTTTGACTTTCAGTCACATTTCACAAATGGTTCTCAGTTCACCATGTCTAAAACACATAAGAACTGGCTAGTCCATAAGCAAACGGTTTGTGGTAAAGACTTCTCAATCCGTTGTAAGCTGGTAGTTTGCTAAAAACTATATGGTTCTAACTCACCTTGTTTCGAGACAAAGAGTTGGCTAGTCCTAGACAAATGGTACTAGGTAAAGACTTCATCAAATCCGTTGATGGTTGACAATTTACCAAAAATTGTAGGGTTATCAGTACACCTTATTCTTCATGAATAAAGTATTGGTTATTCCAGAGTGTACGGCTAACTAGTAAAGAATATATCAAATCCGTTGATAGCTGGTGATTTGCTAAAAATCATGAAGCCAATACATATTGGTTTTTGTTGTTAACTGGTCTATTTTAGGTATGAAGATTGCAAGCAAAGAAGTATTCAAGAAGAAAATACTTAGAAAGTTTTGTCTTATCAAATCAAGACTGAAATTCATGATTCAGAGTTCATAGATTTAACTCAAGAAGACAATTACTAATGCTGCAAAGATAAATAAATGTTTACAAGACACAAGAAGATCATAGTTTGAAGACAAAGATGATATTCATGCTGTTTGAAGATTATCTTATCAGAAGAAGATGTATATTAAAGTGTTTAGCTACATTCAGTTGAATACAAATACAAATTACCAAGTTCAATCCAAGGATGAAGGAAAGATTGAAGACATGTATTCTAAATACATCAAGTACAAGAGAAACAAGAAGACAACAAGTTATCATTCTTGTTTAGGGGAGGATTGTTGGAAATTATTTGTTAACTGTCAAGTACCGTCAGTGTAATTTAAGTACTGTTAGTATTATGCAAGTACCGTTAGTGTTAACGCGGTATATAGTAAGTACTGCTACTTATAAAGTATGTACTGCTATATTGATTAGGACGAATATATCTTTGTATAAGATATGACATAGTTATAGTTAGAGTATATCTTATGTGATATACTTAAATAGTTAGAATATTGATAATATATCGTATGTGATATAGTTATCTTTATAGAATATTCTAAGGTTTTTAGGGTTCCTTACTCTATAAAAGGAACATAGGTACAATGTCATTCGTGTACCTCATTCAAGTCGATTAATAAGAGAATTGAATAGTTAAAAGTAATTCTGTTCTTCTGTGCTTTATAAGTTAGATTCCGCATAACTTATTTAGTTTGAGTAAGAGTTCTCAAAGTGTTTTAGTTTGATTACAAACTACTATACTAGTTCTTAACAGAATATAGATCCAATCAAAGGGATCAACACCTAATGTTAAGACTATAACCGGTACCTACTTAGAGGTTAGTGTGAGTGTAGTTGCATCAAGTGAGCTACTTTGTGAATCCCCGTTACTGTTGGATCCTGCAGCTGAGGTGCTTTGGGGCAAGTTGCTCGATGGAATTGTTACTCTGCTCTCACAGCTAGAGGATGAACCATATGTTCACATTGATTATGATGAACTAGAGGAAATTAAGGATCCAAAATACTTCTTGCTGACTTCTTTGGCAAATCTTTCTTCTCAATTTCGTGGTAGATTCCCACCGATTATCATTAAATATCTTTCTTCTGTAAATCAAGCTACACTTCTTCAGCTATGCGAATCCTACGATCTCAGTATAGTATGAAAAACAATGTCTCAAGGTAAGATTTTCATTTTTTTGTTCCTCTTCAGTCTTAGTTATATGTGTTGCCGGTTCTTTTCCCAAACTATAGCGAACTCGTTTAGGTGCTCGAGTAGTGAACAAATCTTTTTGGGAACTCGTAAAGCAACTAAGTTATCTCTTTTTAAGTAATTCAAAGAAACCATTACGGTGATCGTCTCAAATGGCATAAATTTAGAAGTTGAAACTTTGACTAGCACTTACTCGTTACTATATCTTCCCTTTAGTTATAGTGTGAGTATTCTAATGTCCCTTCGTGTTGCTTGCAGATTTCATCGAACTATAGAAGGTGACGAGTTCTCAGCTGCACAAATTTTATCCTCCTGTGGATTTTCTTTGTTCCATATTTCTTTTCTACATCTTACTTAAAGTAGAATCTCGCCATGAAAAGTTTACATCAGTCACAGCTTTTGCTTGCTTAGTGGGTGTTTTACATTGCTTATGCTATCTGCTTCTCTGCTTAATTAAAAACAGAAAAGCAATTTCAGTATCCAAACAGTTTCTGCAAGTAAAAAAGTATAGTTTTTCGTAAGATGCTTATTTCATATCATCAAAACTTTTTACTATGATAAGAAAGTGAGAAGCTGCTTAATTATATTGCTTATTCA
Source organism: Glebionis coronaria (assembly GCA_025667525.1). Classification (NCBI taxonomy): domain Eukaryota; kingdom Viridiplantae; phylum Streptophyta; class Magnoliopsida; order Asterales; family Asteraceae; genus Glebionis; species Glebionis coronaria. Next base: position 560,446,346 of record CM046882.1, on the reverse strand, counting down.
AAACACTGTTTTAGAATGAAATGAGTTAAAATAAACACATATGAGTTTGTTTGAGTTAACAAAGATACATCGAGTAATTACTCAACCAATCATTGGTAAACAAAGATGGATCCTTGTTTAGTCTACCCCGAGGGGTCAAACCTTTATTTGGATCAGACGCAAGCTAACCATTATTCTCATGATTGTTTCCGGACTTGTATCTAGTTATCCCAAGATTTCTCTCAACGAGGTTTGAACATTGGTCTCTTATGAGACTTGGTAGACACGTTAACACTAGACTAACACTAGGCGAACGCAAGTCGATCATCCAAACGCCCCTAATCCTATTTTCTAACTTTTCTTTTCGCCAATGATACGAAATCCCTTAAATTTGCAAACCAAGTTTAAACACCATTAACCGAAGTAAGAGGGGACGAAGTGATCATGCCGTAGGTAGCCGTTTCCCGGTGTTGGTTTGCGTGACCACACCGTGGTTGACGGCGTGGAGGACGCCGTTGCCCCACCCACGGGCGTGGCTATGTTTTCTTTTAACAAACCCCACCCCCCCCATCCTTTTCAACTTACAAAACACCTCCTTATGGATTCAAAAGGATATTTTTACGAAGAAGATGAAGAAGGTGGCGAATATTGATGAAGATTAGTTTTTTTTTGAAGCAGCGATGGTAGGTGGGAGGCTTGGAGACGAAGATGGATGGTGAAGGATTGACTTTTTTTTGCCCATTTATTTGTGTATTTTGTTTTTGGCCCATATAATCTAATGACCCATTTTTTTGGCCCAGATGTATTTTTTTCCCCAATTTATTTTGGGTTTTTTTTTTCGTATGTTAAGATTTAATTTATGATATAATGTTTTTTACGTGAATAAATAAAGTAAGTTAGGTTTTAAATAAGTTAATTGTTGAGGGTAGTTTATTAAAATAAGTGAAAAAATTGGTGTGGTGGTGTGGAAATGGTGTGATGATAAGATGGGTTTTTTTGTGTGGATGTGGAAGTGAAAAAACTGACATAGCGGGGTGTATTTTGGTGTGGGAGTGTGATCACTCCATGCCCTCTAACAAATTATGTATTCACAAGTTGAAAAGCAAAAAACATACAAAAACTTTTGTGTACCTTTGCTATATATATAAAATAATGTTAAAAAAAATTATAATTTTTGTTAAAAAAAATTAAATTTTTGTTAAAAAAAATTTGTAAAAGAAAGAAATATCTGATATCTTAATATAGAATCACATGTCATGGGTTCGGTCATCGGGTAAACCTGATCGAGTCATCAAATTAATCCGTTTGTTCGACCAACCAAGTCAACTTGATCGAGTCACGGGTTTGACCACTAGATCAACCCGGTTAATCACCAGATACCGGGTCAATTAGCATATAGTTACTATTTGAAGAGTTTAAACTTATCTTAAATTCTGAACTATATAAACTTTTAAGGTGAATTGGAGTAGATGCGCATGAGCCAACACGGTGTTCATGCAATATCCTGTTCATGCAATATCCTGTTTGGGGGATGCCTAGCAGCCTAGTAGGGTATTGTTGTGTGGTCGGGCCAGTGTAGTTCAATCATAACCAACCTCACATGGTACAATAGTAGTTCCAGTAAAGATGGTAAAGGGGGTACAGCTGTTCGGGGCAACGCACTTATCAAGATTTAGGGTTTTGGTTGATTTTTGGAATAGTTAAATACTACTAGCATGATACTCGTGCATTATGGCTGCGAGTACCGTGAAATTAAAATTCCGTGAGAGTAAATTTTTTAAGAGTATACATACTTTTCAATAATAAATTTACAAATAATGATCATAGTTTTAAGCTGGGATAACTTTAAGCAATAATAAACCACTTCATATAGAAATAGATTACAAAACTGTAATGATTGATCGTGAATGGTATTTGTTAATCTCTGTAACATTCATCATGATATTATATAAGGTGTAAATATAAAAAAAATCCGTAGTTTATATGTGTACACGTTTTCATATATTATAATAACCTTAAAATCTTCTTATTTTGATATGCACGATTTAACTGAATTAATTAGAAAAATGATTAGTATTTCAAATCTGAATGATTCAAAATTAAACGCACATTTAATATTAAACTTACATTTTTGAACAATTTAAATAATTTTATGTAAAAAAATTAGTTTATAGCAATAATTATCTATACATGTTGCATATAATTTGTATTAACTTTGTCATTTAATATGTATTGCTCCCCATTAAATACAAAAATAAATTTATAAAATTTTTGTGTTGTGCAAGTTTTTATTAAAAGCTTGTAAAGGTGTAATACTTTAAATTTGAGAGAGAGAGAGAGAGAGTGAGAGTGGAATGTCTGTTATAAGTAGTACATATTTATGTGCAGTTAGAAAAATAGTACATATTTATATAATGGGGGTGTTTTTATTGGTTCTGATGTGGCTTCTTCGGTTCTTATTCTTCCGGCTTTTTGACTAGACATACCAATTGTGACTACAGATCTCAGTTGAACCCGTTGGTCCGGTTCGATTTCAAAACTATGTACACCATTATTATAGGTAGACAACATACTTACGATTTTGTAGATATATTTTTTTAATTGGTGTACAATGTGTATATATGTTGGGCCAGTGAAAGTTCTAACTGTGGCCTAGTCTAGATTTGATTTAAATTAGACTAAGTGTTATGTGTCGTTGATGGAGTCCAACGACAAATACAATGACCAGCTGAAGGCCAAGCCTTAGATGGCACACAAGACACATTCATGTTAGAGACATCGTCAGAGAAGTCAAAGATTATCTAAAGACATACTCGCCAGCCTTTATAGATAAGCTAGAATGTAAAAAGGAATGTGATGGTGTTCTAGGACCTCTAAGGTGGAAATACTCAGAGGTCACTCCAGACCCTTTGAAGACTTAGTAAGTAGAGACTTGCCTTATCTCTTTATAGTTTAGGCGGGAGAATATGATAAAACACTTTGGGTGGGACAAAATGAAGATTCAAGTTAAAGAAGCCTAATACGACCTAGTGGGATAAGTGAACAGTTGACAGAACTGTTCACTAAAAGTTGGTTAAAGGGATGTCAAAGAATAGACATGCATTTAATGTAGTGTACTACTTCCACTTAGAAGTTGACACTTACCAACTACCCCCACTAAGGTAGCAATATCGTGCCACTATGAATAGAGATATGTAAATATAAATATCGTTTTAATACGATATTTATGTTTTGATCACTCTTAACGTTTTGTTAATGATAAAACATTAAACATATTTTTATGTTTGTATTTCAATCAATATCTAAGTCTTTTAATCTATGAATGATATCCGTTGTTTTAGTATAGTAGTCGTTAAGTCACGGGCGATGGTCGAATTTGAAATCTTTGTTAAAGTCGTGTCGTAAACTTGAATGAAAAGAAAAGAGGATTTGATATTTAAAACTACTAATTTAAATGACCCAAAACAAATAAAAGGAAATGTTTTCCCTTCCCCTTGTCCTCCATAACCAATGGCCGAAACACCCCTTTGGGGTGTTCCGGGACCTTCCTATCTTCTTTCTTTTTATTCCACTTACTATATATTTTTTAACGCTCGTTAATAATTAACTCTTAATTATTTAAAGATCGTTAAAGTTATATCTCGGTTTAATTTAATAAATACATAAATATATATTTATTAAACAAATTAATATATACAATAAATATATTTATTAAATAAATTAACTTTTTACTTACTGAGTGCAATCCCGTAATCTCGAGATCGATCCTATCACACGACTATTAAATATAGGTCCATAAACTTTTAGCTCCCACTTGGACATATTTCGAATATCGTGATTACATTGACTAGCGTCTAGTTACACTAGCAATATCTCTAGTACAACTCGAGTAAGGTCTCCTGGATAAAACCATTTAATGATTCATCATTATTATTATCCTTTTATTTCTAATACAACGTTAATAAGGATATGTATCTCATACATTCTTTTCATTAACCATTCTGTTTCTCGTTCATAGATTCAACAAAATTACCAAAACAAATTTGTGTATGGCCACACAAACATCTTACTAATCCCACGAGGGACCCAGCTGTATTAAACTCCAAAACAAAATTGGAGGAAATAAATTCCATAAGTAAAACTTATGAATTTTACAACACCTCCGAAAATAATCCTTATAGGTACCAGTTATGTTTAGTGTTAGATTATTCCACAGAGATGCACTAGATTCATAACAGTTTCCTGGTCTCTCAAGTCTAAGGATAACTATTTATGATTTACTTGATGACAAAGATCCACAAAGTAAAATCATATAGTTGGGATAAATCTGATATTCGATTCATCGAATATCATCCAAAATCGATCAATATACTTTCAAGTATACTCTGTCGCTATATTGATTTGTATTAATTTAATAATATTCCCATATTATTAATCAAAAACGGACATTTAGCATAACAATTTATTCATGGATTAAGTAAAACATGTAAAATAGGATATACAATTAAATAATAAGAATAAACGAAACCCAATCTTTGTTTTATTAAATAATAATGTCATAACAACCTTTATCCAAATACGAATCACAAATTTATTGCATGAAATCTCTAGCTAGTTGCAGCCCAATAGCCTTGGCATGTAATATTTCATTTTTAGTTCGTTTGTTTTTTGTTAAGATTTGTAATTTTGGTATTTAAGCTACTTGACAAACAAAACACCTAAAAATGTAAAAATAGTAACTAGTACAAATACGTACTATACTAAAAACAAATTGAAAGTGCCACAAACAAATTACGCACAAGGTATAATTTTAAACTAACAATTAACAAATTGAACAATCTAACAAATCTTTAACACTATTTTTATAAAAAAATTGCAAATTTTATAAAATAAAAACAAATCTTAAAACTAATAACTTTTTTAAATCAAATCTAAAATTGAGAAGTGCAAAATAACCATTCAATAAGAATTTCCAGTACATTAAACAATAAGTCCAACAAGTATTACTTTCGTAAAAACATTGTAAAACTGACCAAATGGGCCGAAAAGGATTTTAACCCAAAAGATGATCCAACAGGCTCAACTGATCCAATAGCAATCTTTAACGGAATGGACTAATTCTAAAATTGACTTAAGTAACTATTCTAACGGAGGACCATGACTGTAATGCAATGAATCAAAGTAAAGGACTGAACTTGTATTTTTCTAAAACTTCTGCAAATGGGTTACAAAAACAGTAGCTAGTACAATTCCACTGCCTTATTTACCTATAACATTTCAATTACCATATTGACTAAAAAATGAATAAAAGGAAACTAACTAAAACAAAATCTGTAAAGCTTATTGCCAACACTGGTTACACTATACTAATCCTACAATCTGTCTACAATCTGAACAAAATAACATCTAAACTCGAAGTATTACACTCTATAACAGAATCACACAGTAAAACTAAAAAATGAGATCAAATAGAAACAGATTGCAGGCAAGAGTTACACTACCATTATAATAGCTAGTTAAACTAGATATTGTAGAAAAATGAAATGAGCTTGACCATTTTCTTCCAGGCCAGACCGTTGATGTCGAAGCTGCAAGTCGCGAATGAACTGATATCGAGAACTGAAACACCAGCAGCTCCGCTTACTATGGCAGCAAATCCAAGCAAACCTTCGAAGAGCTGAAACAAATAAAAATAAAAAAACTGGACTGAATTCAAGCTCTATAACTAATCAAAGTCATTTCATAAAATCCATTGAACTATTGAGTAATCACAGCTAATCTAAAATCTGCTTAGAATCAATAGCTAGATAACTCGTCTGCACTATAACAGAAAGTAAAAAACTACTCATAAACTGGTAAGACTTCTGCGCTTAAGAGATCAGTGAAAACATTTGAAGGTTAACTGAAATCATAACATATTATCAACTAAATGAACCATTACTAAATGAATTACTAACCGAATTAAAGGCTTTGGAAAAACAACGATTTACTATCATAAAACTGCACAAGCTCATAAACTACAAGGCTGCAAACGTACAGTAACTAACAGAAAAGCGATCTAAGAGAACTTTTCGAAAACTGAACTGAGTCTGAATAGAGAACTATAAATGCCTTGGCTATACTACTCTTATCAAACTAAATTGACATAAAAAATATTCAGAAAACTCTCATAAGCTCAAGAAAGCTTATGAACTATTTGGCTTATCAGCTCTGAACCGTAGAATTATTAATAAAAGCTTTTTCAAACTGAAATCGACACCAAAGACAGAACTCAAATGATCATCTACAAATCGATTTAAAAACAACAGAAATATCACATCAGCATTTCTGAAAAGCTTATGATAAAGACGGTTATGAAAATGAGAGAAAAAGAAAAGCAGAAATCTCAAAAGTTAACTTTCTTTAATGGAAGAATATTGTTATAACAACATAACAGAATTTAACTGATTTACTTGAAGAGCTGTAACAGAAATCAATACAAAAGCTAGAAGCTTAACAAACTAATCTTAACTCTAACTACTATGTGTAATCTACACCTAATCTAACTTGTACAAATGAGGAGAACTTCTTGGTATTTATAGCCGGATGTGAGGTTGAGGAGTGAACTGCCAACGTGTATCCACCAATCATCAATTGTCACGTGTAAATACGAGGTTTAAGGTTCTTGATATAAATTGGGCCTTTCTTCATTCTTGAGTCTTGATTTATTTTCTTAGCACCATGTTGTAGAGGAGAACATGACGATCTTCTTTTCTTTTATACACTTTTCTTGAAGCCTTCTAGTTTTCCCTTGAAATCGAGCTTCAATATCATGGAGAATAAAGATGAAAAACATCGGCTTTTATTTGTGTTTCTTTCTCTCTCTTCAACTTTGAAGAAGACATGTTTTGGGTTTACAGAATAAAGCTTCCCATTCTCTTTTTATTTTTGTTTTTAGTGAAGTTAAATGAATTTTCCTTTTAGTCCCTGAATTCCTCATCTTTTATCACTTGTATTCTAAACACATTCAAAACTTCACTTCAAATCCTCGATCTTTCATGAACTTGGAAAGTTTGGTCCCTGTTAGCTTCTTTTGTCATTTTCTTCGTCTTTTATCAGATAAATCCCGAGAAAACGCGTGTTTGCTTCATAATGTATCTTCTTTACTTGAAAACACATAAACACAAAAAACCACATAATTCCGATATTATAAGATATAAACTGATATTATTTGTCGTGTTTTAAGTGTTTTTTAAGTGTTTTCACACTTATCAGCATGCTTAACTACCTTTGGTCTAGGTAAAACCTTAGTAAAAGGATCAACTACGTTATCATCTGTGTGAACTTTAAATAATTTGATATCACGAGCTTATACTTTTTCTCGGACGTAGTGATGTCTTCTCATAAAGTTTTTGGCTCCCTTCATGATTCCAGCATCATTGGCGAATATGATTGCGGCAGAATTGTCCCAATACATATTTATTAGGTTCTTTTATTGCAAGCATCATCCCAAGATCTCCAATAAAATTCCTAACCCAAACCACATTTAGTTATGTATATGGATACCCTTTGAATACCAAAACATTTCTTTTCGCATTCCTCAAATACTGTAGAAAATGTTTAACAGCAACCCAGTGTAGCTTCCTTGGATTCTGTTGGTATCGACTGACCAAGTTCTAAGCAAACGCAAATCAGGCCTTGTGCGTCTTACCACATACATAATTGATCCTACAGCCGAAGCATAAGGCACCCTCTGCATGTATGCCTCCTCTTCAGGAGTTGATGCATCCATCTCATGACTCAGATTATGCTTAACTTCCATAGGTTGAAAACTTTTCTTAGAATTATGCATATTATACTTCTTTAATATCTTATCTATATAAGCATCTTGACTTAGACCAATTAACTGTCTTTTCCTATCTCGATAGATTTGAATTCCTAGATGTATGCAGCTTTTCTTAAATCCTTCATAGAAAAACATGTACCAAGATAAACCTTAACAAATTTAAGTCTTGAAATATTACTTCCCATGATTAATATGTCATCAACATATAGGACTCGAAATACTACATCACTCCCACTAGCTTTACGATATACACATGGCTCATCACGATTTTGAATAAATCCAAACTTTTTGATTTCTTCATCAAATCGTTTATTCCATTGACGTGATGTTTGCTTTAAACCATAAATAGATCTTTGAAGTTTGTACACGTGCTTTAGATTCTTAGGATCAACATACCCTTCTGGTTGCTGCATATAGATGTCTTCATCTAAGCGACCGTTCAAGAAGGCAGTTTTAACGTACATTTGCCATATCTCATAGTCATAGTATGCTGCTATAGCTATGAGAATCCTAATAGCTCTTAAGTCTGCTACAAGAGAAAATGTCTCCTCATAGTCTACGCCAAAAGTTTGAGTAAAACCTTTAGCTACTAAACGAGCTTTATAGGATTGTACTTTTTCGTCCATGTCGGTTTTCTTCTTGTATATCCACTTATGTATCACAATTTTAACATTTTGTAGTGGATCTACAAGAATCCAAACATCATTAACTTTCATGGATTTCATTTCCTCATCCATAGCAACAATCCACTTATCCTTCTCAGGATCAAGCATGGCGGATTTATAACTAGCAGGTTCACCAAGATCGCCTACTTCATCATCATCCTCTATGTTAAGATATATATTTCTATTTGCGTTTTTAATCCTTGTAGATCTACGTATAAGAACTAATTCTGGTAGAACCGCCAGACTTTCTGGTTCTACAAGAACTATTTCGCTAGTGTTTTCAAAAGGTAATGTATCTATGACTCTCTTCAATATCATAATTTGTCCTACAATTCTTGATTTACAAGATCACTTTCAAGGAAGTCTCCATACCTAGAAACTATCACTTTGTTCTCAGGTGGATAATAAAAGTAGTAATCCATAGTTTCCTTAGGGTATCCTACAAAGATACATTTCACAGATCGTTGTTTGAGTTTTTCACCGAGTCACGTTTCATGTGACAATCCGTCAATTTATGGTTGATATTTTATTCTCAAGTATTATTTAAAAACATCATTTTAATGTTATATTATGAACTCACTTATTCTTGGGAAGAAATTTGGATTTACGTCTTGAAGTAGCATCGACTACGTCTAAACCGGAGGATTCTACGTTACGTGCTTACGATTACATACACCGTTTTGGTGATAGTCCGACATTTCAGGAAATAAATTTATCCGTGAATATTATTTTGGAATTTTAAATTTGTGTTGGTTCATAAACTCACAAATTTACGAGAAGAGATTAGGACTTACGATTTTAATTTAACGTCCTTTACGATTAAACCGGAAACCTTAGGATTACGTATTTACGTTTTTGAACTCCGTTTTTGATGAAACAATTTTTATTAGATTCGTTTTGTGCCGTTGATTCATAATTTATAAAAACATTTTTTGTAAAACGACCCGAGGACACGCAGATCGAGGAAACTAGAATTGAGGAATACCCGTAAATTAGTGGGATGAGACAAAACTAGTTTTGCCCCACCTCACTAATATGGGAAGGCTAAGGAAGCTCCACCACATCAATGATGTGTCAAAAGCTTCACAAGGAAGCTTAACACTTGTATATAGTTTCCCTAAACCACTTTGCTAAACCATTTCCTCACAAAAACATACATGCAAAACCACTAATTTCTCTCATCTCTATCTCTTATTTTCGTCCCATATTCACCCAAAACAACCTTCATTTGATCTTGATTCAGTCATATATCATATGTATAATTTACATATGATGAAAACCCATTGAAGTTATAAAGATTGGAGGTGATCTTAACATGTAAAAAGGAGTTTTCAATGGAGTTTGGGGCTGATTTCTCAAGGAGTTTTCATGAAGAACAAGGGCTGATTTTTGGAGGAATCTACAAATACTTGGTGATCCTAGAAGTGATGTTGATATCTCATAAGATTGGTTACCCAAAACCATGTCTTGTTCATCATCAACCCCGTCTTTTCATCACTTTGGTGGTATAGAGATTGTTCTTCCCATCCTCTTGTTATTTTTATTATGTAATCATGTATTTTCTTTCTTATTGTATATGTATATGATGAACATATGATGATAAAAATGTTTTGTAGGGATCAAGTGTTGATAAATATGATTAAAAAGATGAAAAACCATAAGAAACAAGGCTAAAATCTTGCTTAAATTGTTGGCTGTACAAAAACAGTAAGTAACCAAGTTATGAAATGATAAAATTGCATGATGGAATCCATTTAGAGTAATTGTTAGATGTCATACACATGTGATAGTTGGCCATGCAATGGAATCATCATAATGAGTGAGATATGATCAAAACAAGATTAGTGTACCAATCTGAATAGTCTGTTTTGTAGGGACTGTTAAGGATAGTTAGACATGGAATGAGCAGTAGCTATAACTAACTTATTTATAGCATATAATATGAAGTTTATGTCATCCAAAAATGAACTTCTATCTTCTTATAGAACTCAAGATATGATAAAGATGGTGAAGATGAAACTAAAAATCAGATTTTGAAGAATTAATGTTTAATAGTAATATATAAGCACTCAAACTAATATAGTATAAAATGTGAATTAAAACCCACTAACTTATAAATTTCATTTATATAAAAATGCTTAAGGATAAATAAATGGACATTATATAAAAATGGTAGTTTGGTAAGTTTTATAAGTTATAAAAACTATATACTAAGTTTTACGTTTTTCGGCTAAAACCGAAAGATTAACGTTTTTGTTAAATAAAACTTAGACGGTTGGACCCGTCTAATGTAAACTTTTATAAACTCACATACTGATATATAAACATATATAACAAGTAAAAATCGATAAAACCCGAGCTTTACAACATATAGACATTAACGGGCCAAAGTAGCCTTAATCGACAATAAACCCGACTAATTTGGTAAAACACTTATAAACATATTTATTAGGCTTAACCCATTTGGGCCCAACATATAAAGTATAATACTGATAATAATAGTATAATTGGGATAATGAATAGTATTGGGCTTGTAATAGGCCCATTGGGCTTTAAAATGTAAACAAGTTGAACTAGTGTAACTAGTCTTGAAATTACCAACACATAAACACTATAATGAATGAGTAAAGATGTATAAACCCACTTGATCATCATCATATATATAAAATCATCATAGGTATACATAATTATTATTTTTATAAAGTCATTGGACATGAGTCTAAGACGAGTATTATTTGTCTAGGTTTCCGTGATTGAAGCACGTACCGTACATCCGAATTGCCGATAACCCGCTTTCCCATATCAACGTGAGTTCATAGCCTCGCACTCTTTTAAATGTTTTTATGAAATGTTTTATAAACCCTCGAGGGAGATAACATGTTAGTTTTTATAAAATAGGACACCATTTGTCCCGATTGTTTGTTTATTGATTTGGACCCGAATGATTGTATGACCCGATTGTATGACCCGATAAATGATTAAATGACCCGATAGATGAAATTAAATGGATTATTAAAGTTAGGTTATGTCACTAAAAGTCCCATTAGCATGAATTGTGAACTACCGGGATTTGGTAGACGCTTATGCATATAATAGTACTATTTAGGGACGATCACCCCAGTTCGCGCCTTGACGGTTGATCCCCGTCGTGCCACATTGATTGGTAAGCGAATTTATGTATGAGAAGATTTACACAAGCTTGATTATTATGACGACATGCTAATTTAGATGGGCAAATGAGTTTCAGGCTAGCTACCCATTGTTTGGTTTAGTAAGGTAACAATGTCATGCGGCTTATAATAATCCAAAAATAACGAAAATACTGCTTTATGCATTGAATTACGATATATTGCCTGACTAGCAATACAGGGTCTTATTATTGATTTTATGTTCGTGTTTTGATTTTACATAACCATACTCATATAACGGTTTTTATTTAACTTTATACAACGTCATAAGACGTATTGTATTATGTTTTTATGACATTGGCTCGTATAATGATTTTGAAGGCAAATGCCTATATTATGATTTTTGATAAGGATTTGTATAAAATGACTTTGGCTATTTTATGGCCAATTATAAAGATTTGTATAAAATGATTTTCGGTAATAATTATATACCGATGATATATTTATGGTTTATTAAACTCTATGAATTCACTCCGCGTTATCGCTGACCTTTTCTTTTAACATGTTTTATCTCAGGTACTTGAAGGTAATTCTCGGGAAGACAACAAGAATTCATGGCCCGCACTTAAATAATAATTTCTGTTCAAATGTTTTGCAAAACTTGTATGAAATATTATGACTTGGGACCTATGTATATTTTGATATTTATGAATGGAAATGCTTTATTATTAAACGACGCGATTTTTATGCGTTATCTATGATGTGAGTAATGTGCTATCCCGTAACACCAACTAGTCTTCTGCTGTATTGAGTTGTATAAATTTGGGGGTGTTACAGTTTGGTACCAGAGCTCTCGTTATAGAGAATGAAAGATTTTTAAAACCAAGGTTTTGAATAAAACATTTCAAAATCTTTTAACTATAAACATTTTTCTAAAAATGTCTAAAAATCTTTTGACTATAACGGTGTCGAAGAATTCCCGAGTTACCGACAAGGCCAGACTGAGAAGTGTATTTTAATATATATATATAACTTGGATTATATATATATGATGTAATTTTATTACATGATTGTTTGATGATTATTTTGATATTTATACGAGGTATTTATACGATGTAGATTGTCACAAGGAACCCTAAATCCCCTAGTAAATTAATCGAAGCTATTCTCATAGGAATTCTAGCTATCCTAGATCTAAACCAAGTTATGGATATTTATGATCTCAACAAATGGTTGATATTCGTAGAAATGTTGATATTAGTTGATTGTGATATTAAAGAAGAATTGGCGAGATTAAAACTGATATCGATGTCATGACGATCTTTCCTTATAGAGTGGAGTTTGACAAAAAGTTATCACCTAGAAAGATGTCATCTGATTCGTTGTCATCCAATTCTTAAATTGAAAATCAAAAGGGTGAATATTGCACTTGAGGCTGTCATTGGAACCATTACCCAAAAGCCTCATGCCACTAATACCTTTCTGAGAAGTCTAATTGAATGTATGAGTCATCTCATACTAGTGACTCATTTGATAACTATTGTTGTAAGAGTTATAGGATTGGAAATTAAGTGTTGATCATATCGAGCTTTTATTGCCCTTTTAAGGTGTAAGAATAAGGTTGAAAGTAATGGAAAATAAGGTAGGATATCGCATTGAGTATAAGTTGATTGAAACTTGAATAAAGTAAAATTTAACCCGTATGGAATATGAGATTGATAAGAGGAAGTCGTTAAGTCCTGTAATTGAATTATAAGGTTTTAAATGATTGTTAGTTTGTGTTAAGGGTTGTTCCTAAGCCATTGTCCACTAACGAGGATGCCCAGTGTCCAATAAATAAATCGAAGAAATCTTCTTCTGAATTGAGACCGATGGATCTTTCGGGACATGTGGAACAACTAATGACCCTTGTAGATTAGTATTCATTGTGGTATCTTAAAAAATAATCCCTAACTTAACTGAGAAATCAGTTGGTAGGATGATTTCTTGGAATTGTATGACATAGTGACACGTAATGTGTTACGGTACAATTTAGACTTGTTTGCGATTCATGAAAAGACTACCTTTGATTGCTAAATCCTACATGTATCGATGTTATCTATCTTTTCTTGCTTGTTCCTAATGATCGCATTAGTGATGTAACCATTGAACAAGTACTCATCTCGATTTGAGTTACATTGTGGATTATTCTTTTCTAGCTCCAGCAAGGTCATAAACCTCATGATTATTTGGCTAAAGCTGATTTCCTATCATATTGTAGTTAGTTCTTGGTGAACGACTTTTCATCACTCCTTTGCAGATCACTCATTGTTTTATAAGTTGAAACAGTATTACTTGAGAAAAATTGAATTTTCATCTCTATAAGGATTATTCAAAGTGAGATTTATAAGTAATCGTTATCGAAATAAAGTTGTTTATGAAACACTTTGGAAAACTTAATTGTTTTCATAACAAAGAAAATCTTTGTAAATTTATTTTTGATTCTTGTTTAAGAATTAAGCATGAAAATGTTTTTATTATAAACATGATGATAAAATTTTGACGAACTGAGTATTGCATCGTTAATCTTGAAATTGTATATAGTTGCGCGCCTACATACAATTTGGAATGGACCATGCAAGTCTGATTAGTAGTCACCATAAACTGATTAATAAACACTACATTTTCTTTAAAGATTGTGAAAGATTAAATTTTATGAGATCTGCAAGAAGTGAAAAATAGGGACATAGTGTTAGGGACACCTACATATGTGCCTGTAGCATCTATTCTTCTGAGTCGAATTTACTCATCTGTGGAAATTATCTCATTTGATAATTGACAATTCTTTCTTGTCCAATTCTCCCGTAGTGAGATTCTTAGGAAAAGTATCTGATTACCGAGTGTTGATACCCGACTGGATGTATCGACGTTGCTATCATTTCTTTTGATTTGATTTCATTTGAATGACATGGGTAACGATCCGAGGAGCTTTCGAATGTGTACTCAAATTATGAAAACATGGGAAATATTCATATTCGTTAAATGTTTTCGTCTGTATCTGATTTGAAATCCTCTCGCGTAGATTATGCGTTGACCTTACTCTTTTAATGGTAGTTGTGTCTCCATATATCCTTGAATTTGTGAAAGATTATGAATTATTATTAGTCTTTTGAGAAGTTCACATCTTATCGACGGTAATGAAACTGGAAGGTTGATAGTAAAATGGATTGATTGATTATGACATGACGACATTGTCTTAATTGATGGGTACTCGAATAGAATTCCCCTAAATGATAAGATGTTGATTATCAAAAGTGATCTAAATAATTCTTGATGGATGACCATATCCTGCATTTAGACTTCAAATTATACCATGAATGGCTATAAATTAGTCATAGATCTTGTAATCTAGAAAGAACTTAAAGAAAATTTATTAAAAGATGTTTCCGTTATCTGAAACTTTAGGAGGTATTTGGTGGTGAATTGCCTAGACTTTCGCCATTAAGGCAAGTTGAAATTGGTATTGATTATATTCCCGGTGTTGCACCTGTGGCTTGTGCACTGTACGTCAGCACCATCTAAATTAAAAGAATTACCGTAC
Source organism: Glebionis coronaria (assembly GCA_025667525.1). Lineage (NCBI taxonomy): Eukaryota > Viridiplantae > Streptophyta > Magnoliopsida > Asterales > Asteraceae > Glebionis > Glebionis coronaria. The sequence continues at coordinate 560,431,169 of CM046882.1, read as the reverse complement.
AACTGAGAGAGTTGTCGGAGAAAGCTTTTATTCTACCAAGCTCGTCATTATGAAGAGCTATGGTGTTATCATTCCTTATATTTATTGATTACCGTAAACTAGGTAGATTGATGATCAAAATCTATATCCACTACCCAAGATGATAGATTTGTTCGATCATTTACAAGGTTCTAGCGTATATTCAAAGATTTGATCCACGGCATGGTTATCATCAACTTCGCATCTGCGAAAAAGATTGTCTATTCCAATCATTACATCTAGAACTTGTAATGACCATTATGAGTTTCACGTGATGTCATTTGGATTGACTAATACACATGTAGCATTCATAAATTTGGTGAATCACGTGTGTAGGCCGTAATTTGATAAATTAATGCTTGTGATCATTAAGGACCAGTTGTTTGTTTCTAAGAATAAGAAGAAGTTAATAATTAGTTATAGATTGCCCTGAATTGGCCGAACAATGAAAACCTGTACCTTGAATAATTAACATGTGATTTAAAGACTTAACCCTTTACATAAAATGACCATTTGATTAATGATGGAAATATATATATATATATATATATATATATATATATATATATATATATATATATATATATATATATATATATATATATATATATATATATATATATATATATATATATATATATATATATATATATATATATATATATATATATATATATATATATATATATATATATATATATATATATATATATATATATTGACTCTTCAAAAATTAAGAGCTCTTTTAAGACTTTGGGTTTTACCAAAAGGAAAATGGAAATATGTTTTGACAGATGTTTTAACAAAGGATTTTAAAGGGATTATTCCCTTATACACAAAACATTTAACTAAACTCCTGTTTAGGGTTAAATGTTTTTGCATACCTTAAGACAACTTAAGAAGAATTGAGGAAAACCATTTATACCATGACTTGAAAACTTAAACAACAATTTTTGCTTTCAACTAAGGAAATTTTGACCAAAGTATAAACAAAGATTTTTCGAACATTTACGGATCTTATTAATTATTTTAATTATTTTCGATAAATCAACAAAAGTCTTGTTAATTAAATTCAAATCTATTTTGAACATTTTTATAATTGGTCGAACTAAGAAAAATTTAAATTTTTACGTTACGTTTCATAAAAATTGAATATTTATTATTTACTTAGTTGTAATAATTATCGACGCTTTAGACGTCGGATTGAGTAAAACTGATAAAAATGATAGTAAAGACGAAACTGAAACTTAGAAAATATGAAGAAAGAATTTCTGAGTAAATTGTAGACATGATAATTATTTCATCAGGAAAGGTGAATGTAGATACCGACACATTATATAGAAAGGATAAAGAACCAATTAGGATGTGTTCCCTAATAATGACTGTGTAAAATAAATTGCCGAACAATATAAAAATATAGCTGATGCTTATAAGAAGGATAATATAAATAATAAAAGGGGGTTCGCGGCTAATGTGAACCATTAGAATTGAGAAGTCGATGGCGCTAAATGATTAAAAGGCCACTTGTGATTGTCTAAATATGGAGGATTGTGAGATATAGTTATGTTGGAATCTTGTAAGTATACGTATTTTATTCATGACATTTTTAATTTAATGTATTTTTATCTGAAGAAGTTGTACTAATGGCAAATTTCGAAGACAGACATCGCCTCATACATTAGTAAACGTCTAGCTATTGCAAAGGTCATCATCTAAATTTGATTTGATTTGGGTCATCGTCGACAGACTGACCAAATCTGCTAATATCATTCCTGTTAATGATAAATTCTTGATGAAGAAATTGACTCTTTGTATTTAAAGGAGTTATGAACATAGTGTGCCGTATCAATCATCTCTATCAAGATCCTCGCTTCGCATCGAATTTCTAGAGATTGGCTCAGAAGTCATTGAGAACGAATCTTGATGAGAGTACTGTCTACCACCCCAATCGAAGGGACGAGGTAAAGTAACGATACAAAATACTATAAGTGTTGTTTTAGCTTGAATGATTGACCTTTGGTAATAAACTGTAAAATTGTTTCCCTTTGGAGAGATTATCATTGAAAACTATCGTGTTAGGATCGAGATCGAATCTTGTGAGGATATATATTAGAGCATCTGTAAGCAGGAGTTGGGATGAAGACACCCGACATACACCCATTGTGAGTTGGACATGTCTTTTAGGTTTAAGGTTTCCTATGATGGCGAACCTAACCTTACAAAATACTCGACCCGTGAGACCTGAAATGATTGTTGAAATTAGGATCTGATTATTGACTGCGGGTAGTGGGCAGGAAGTTATGTGAATATGAAATGTAGATCTTGAAGTGCCAGATGGGTAGCGAAGTTATGCCAAAAAATTTAACCATGGAAAAATAAATTGATGATCTGAAAGATCATGGGATATAAGTCCCCGTTGTATGGGACCATTGAGATGATGTAAAAGGATTGGTTTGAAAGGCATATAAGCTGGATCTACCCTAGGACTTCAAGAACTGCGTGAATTATGTTTCGTATATTGAACTTGATAAAATGTCTATCAAGTGAAAATCTGATTGTTTCTTAGTAAAGTTTAGATCGGCGAAGAGTTGCATTCATCAAAAACCCGTGAACATCATGGATAGAGAAAGTAAGTCAACATTAAGCCTGATCGTATTCCTATAGTTATGTCTGATGAAACTCGCGTATTATAATGAATTGCACTTGTGAGAAAAGACCGAATGTGGAGGAAATACCCACATGGCTTTAACTCTATAATAAGCGAGTAGTAAGATAAGATGATCTTTGAGGACAAAGATCCTGTTTAGGGGTAAATGCTGTGACAATCCGTCAATTTATGGTTGATATTTTATTCTCAAGTATTATTTAAAAACATTATTTTAATGTTATATTATGAACTCACTTATTCTTGGGAAGAAATTTGGATTTACGTCTTGAAGTAGCATCGACTACGTCTAAACCGGAGGATTCTACGTTACGTGCTTACGTTTACATACACCGTTTTGGTGATAGTCCGACATTTCAGGAAATAAATTTATCCGTGAATATTATTTTGGAATTTTAAATTTGTGTTGGTTCATAAACTCACAAATTTACGAGAAGAGATTAGGACTTATGATTTTAATTTAACGTCCTTTACGATTAAACCGGAAACCTTAGGATTACGTATTTACGTTTTTGAACTCCGTTTTTGATGAAACAATTTTTATTAGATTCGTTTTGTGCCGTTGATTCATAATTTATAAAAACGTTTTTCGTAAAACGACCCGAGGACACGCAAATCGTGGAAACTAGAATCGAGGAATACCCGTAAATTAGTGAGATGAGACAAAACAAGTTTTTCCCCACCCCACTAATATGGGAAGGCTAAGGAAGCTCCACCACATCAATGATGTGTCAAAAGCTTCACAAGGAAGCTTAACACTTGTATATATTTTCCCTAAACCACTTTGCTAAACCATTTCCTCACAAAAACATACATGCAAAACCACTAATTTATCTCATCTCTCTCTCTTATTTTCGTCCCATATTCACCCAAAACAACCTTCATTTGATCTTGATTCAATCATATATCATATGTATAATTTACATATGATGAAAACCCATTGAAGTTATAAAGATTGGAGGTGATCTTAACATGTAAAAAGGAGTTTTCAAGGGAGTTTGGGGCTGATTTCTCAAGGAGTTTTCATGAAGAACAAGGGCTGATTTTTGGAGGAATCTACAAATACTTGGTGATCCTATAAGTGATGTTGATATCTCATAAGATTGGTTACCCAAAACCAAGTCTTGTTCATCATCAACCCCATCTTTTCATCACTTTGGTGGTATAGAGATTGTTCTTCCCATCCTCTTGTTATTTTTATTATGTAATCATGTATTTTCTTTCTTATTGTATATGTATATGATGAATATATAATGATAAAAATGTTTTTTAGGGATCAAGTGTTGATAAATATGATTAAAAAGATGAAAAAACATAAGAAACAAGGCTAAAATCTTGCTTAAATTGTTGGCTGTATAAAAACAGTAAGTAACCAAGTTATGAACTGATAAAATTGCATGGTGGAATCCATTTACAGTAAGTGTTAGATGTCATACACATGTGAGAGTTGGCCATGCACTGGAATCATCAAAATGAGTGAGATATGATCAAAACAAGATTAGTGTACCAATCTGAATCGTCTGTTTTGTAGGGACTGTTAAGGATAGTTAGAAATGGAATGAGCAGTAGCTATAACTAACTTATTTTTAGCACATAATATGAAGTTTATGCCATCCAAAAATGAGCTTCTATCTCTTTATAGAACTCAAGATATGATAAAAATGTGAAGATGAAACTAAAAATCAGATTTTGAAGAATTAATGTTTAATAGTATTATATAAGCACTCAAACTAATATAGTATAAAATGTGAATTAAAACCCACTAACTTATAAATTTCATTTATATAAAAATTCTTAAGGATAAATAAATGGACATTATATAAAAATGGTAGTTTGGTAAGTTTTGTAAGTTATAAAACTATATACTAAGTTTTACGTCTTTTCGGCTAAAATCGAAAGATTAACGTTTTTGTTAAATAAAACTTAGACGGTTGGACCCGTCTAATGTACACTTTTATAAACTCACATACTGATATATAAACATATATAACAAGTAAAAATCGATAAAACCCGAGCTTTACAACATATAGACATTAACAGGCCAAAGTAGCCTTAATGGACAATAAACCCGACTAATTTGGTAAAACACTTATAAACATATTTATTGGGCTTAACCCATTTGGGCCCAACATATAAAGTATAATACTGATAATAATAGTATAATTGGGCTAATGAATAGTATTGGGCTTGTAATAGGCCCATTGGGCTTTAAAATGTAAACAAGTTGAACTAGTGTAACTAGTCTTCAAAATTACCAACACATAAACACTATAATGAATGAGTAAAGATGTATAAACCCACTTGATCATCATCATATATATAAAATCATCATATGTATACATAATTATTATTTTTATAAAGTCATTGGACATGAGTCTAAGACGAGTATTATTTGTCTAGGTTTCCGTGATTGAAGCATGTACCGTACTTCCAAATTGCCGATAACCCGCTTTCCCATATCAACGTGAGTTCATAGCCTCGCACTCTTTTAAATGTTTTTATGAAATGTTTTATAAACCCGCGAGGGAGATAACATGTTAGTTTTTATAAAATAGGACACCATTTGTCCCGATTGTTTTATAAACCCGCGAGGGAGATAACATGTTAGTTTTTATAAAATAGGACACCATATGACCCGATTGTATGACCCGATAAATGATTAAATGACCCGATTGATGAAATTAAATTGATTATTAAAGTTAGGTTATGTCACTAAAAGTCCCATTAGCATGAATTGTGAACTACCGGGATTTGGTAGACGCTTATGCATATAATAGTACTATTTGGGGACGATCACCCCAGTTCGCGCCTTGACGGTTGATCCTCGTCGTGCCACATTGATTGGTAAGCAAATTTATGTATGAGAAGATTTACACAAGCGTGATTATTGTGACGACACGCTAATTTAGATGGGCAAATGAGTTTCGGGCTAGCTACCCATTGTTTGGTTTAGTAAGGTAACAATATCATGCGGCTTATAATAATCCAAAAATAACGAAAATACTGCTTTATGCATTGAATTACGATATATTGCCTGACTAGCAATACAGGGTCTTATTATTGATTTTATGTTCGTGTTTTGGTTTTACATAACCATACTCATATAACGGTTTTTATTTAACTTTATACAACGTCATAAGACGTATTGTATGATGTTTTTACGACATTGGCTCGTATAATGATTTTGAAGGCAAATGCCTATATTATGATTTTTGATAAGGATTTGTATAAAATGACTTTGGCTATTTTATGGCCTATTATAAAGATTTGTATAAAATGATTTTTGGTAATAATTATATACCGATGATTTATTTATGGTTTATTAAACTCTATGAATTCACTCGGCGTTATCGCTGACCTTTTCTTTTAACATGTTTTATCTCAGGTACTTGAAGGTAATTCTCGGGAAGACAACAAGAATTCATGGCCCGCACTTAAATAATAATTTCCATTCAAATGTTTTGCAAAACTTGTATGAAATATTATGACTTGGGACCTATGTATATTTTGATATTTATGAATGGAAATGCTTTATTATTAAACGACGCGATTTTTATGCGTTGTCTATGATGTGAGTAATGTGTTATCCCGTAACACCAACTAGTCTTCCGCTGTATTGAGTTGTATAAATTTGGGGGTGTTACATTTCACATACACCTCGCAACCCCAGACCTTTAAATAAAACAAATATGGCTTCTTACCATGCCATAGTTCATATGGTGTCTTATCGACCTTCTTTGTGGGAACCATATTTAAAATGCGAACAGTAGATTCTAAAGCATAATCCCAAAAGGGTAAAGGTAAAGTTGTAAGATTAAACATAGATCGCACCATATCAAATAATGTATGATTTCTCCTTTCGGATACACCATTTTGTTGTGGAGTATAGGGAGAAGTAAGATGCTAAACAACTCCATTCTCACTTAGATAATCTATAAACTCTTGACTTAAATATTCACCACCTCTATCAGAACGAAGAGTGATGTGTCGTGGAATGTATATGTGTAGAATATTGATAATCAATGAATCTATGAAGGGGTTTGTTAACTTCTAGAGAGAGAAAGTTAGAGAGAGAAAGTGAGAGAAACTATGTGAATTTTATTAAGTGGAAATTAAGAAATGATAACAACCAACCCCTTTCCTTAGTGGAAAGGGGTATTTATAGTTCCAAGTCATAAGTGGACTTGGGCCGGTCCATGACAAGCCCATGGACCGGTTCTTACTTAAGTTAATAAGCAAATAATAACTAAATACTAACTACGAGCTATTACAACATAAATCATATTGTGGAGTGACCGATACTTCTAATATACGTTAAAACGTATTTCTAACAATCTCCCCCTAAGGGAGGTCACTCCACGTTACAAAGTTCTAAACCTAGCATACTATACTAAGTCTTCGTTCTTTAGCTCGTAGTCTTTTCTTCTTTTCTTTCTTTTGTTGTGAATATGTTGATTTGATCTTTTTGGCTTTGACTTGAGAGCATTGTTCTTTGGCCTTTCACGTGCGATCTTTGCCTTTCTTGTGAACTTTGCCTCCTCGTGACTTCATGTTCCACACACTTATGTCTTTTTGTTGAATTCTCGAAAGCTTCAGAGTTTGGTACAGCGGAAGACTTCATCTTGTACTTTCTTGAATTTTTGTTGCAAAAGACATAAGCATGTGGGAACGACTTTTTCAGGTACACCGCAACACCACCGTCTTTACTGGTACTCAGCAACGCCACCGTCTTCAACAGGTACACAGCAACGCCACCGTCTTTAGCAGGTACACAGCAATGACACGAATAAAATGGCTTTGAACATTTTATTCTAATTCGGTAGCATTTTACCTCCGGTCGGTGAAGACCGTTGGACGATATTAGATATCGTACCCGTGACGGATAGTTTCAATTAAGTAACTTCCTGACAGGATTTCGCGGGTAAACCCGTTCTCTTTACTCGACCGTCCAAAGCTGACTGCGAACATAAAGAGTGAATCACTTGGATAAATTATCCTTGTGATTAAAAGCCGTCAATTCATGAAACCTGGAACAAGTGAATTTCAATTAAGATTTTCACCATCGTTGCTTTCCAGTTGTCACGAGCTCGATTCATAAAGAATCTTGCACGTTACCTACCAAGTGCTGTTTGATGTTGACACTAGAAGGATTTCCACTCGTCACTGTGGTCAATAAAGAGTCACTCTGAGTGTTCTGGCAAGATCATATGATAATGCGAAGAGGCCTGGAACGAGTTTAAGTTCAATTAAGAATTAAACCACCGTTACCTTCCAGTTTTTCACAAGATTGGTTCTAAAAGAACCGCACGTGTAACCTACCATGAGCTTGTTTGATGTTGGCTCAAGCAGGATTTCCATCTTCATTGTAATACTTACGTATTACTCGGATGTTCTGGCAATATTACAGGAATATTGCGTAGGACTCATGAAAATCTCTTACTTTTCACAGTGTGTGAGAAAGCAAGGAATAAATGGAAAGTGTCCTAATGAGACTTTTGATGATCTCTTGGCTCTAGACTCGATTGTGCGTTTTGATTTAGTGAGCGATGGCTGGAGAGGAGTGCCACCTTTTCAATACCAGTTTATTCGGAGTGAATAAACCAATAGATAACGTGTTGATCTCCGTGTGATTAAAACAAATACCTTTTGAGAGATATTTGAGTTAGCTGGGGAAGGGTTGTGCATTGCATCACTGGGTCCATGATGTCTTTCTTCAATACCGAGAATCATTAACAAAAATGACCTCAATAGCATATGTATTGACCCGGTTTCTGCCTAAAGTTGTAAGGAGGGCTTCTTTCTTTACACCCTTTATCTTTACATTTCTTTTTCATTCTTCAACCCCTTCAATGCTTACCAATACGTCATCACTAGCACCTTGTTGTGATTGTTCCAGTGCTAGCTTAAGTACTTGGTCGGCATTCAGCTACGTTCACATTCTTTCTCCATCTTTCCTAGGACTTCTAATTCTAACTAGGGAATTGTCCTTGGGAAGATTCCATCGGCTCTGATGAATCATTGGACTTAACCTATTCCTACCACCCTTTTGTCACCACATCCGTCGTGAATTAAGCGTGTTTTGGGAAGGAATTGCCACCATGAAAACATCATTGAAAATCACCTAAGGTACTTGTGATATTAAAATCAAAAGTTTTGTACCTTAGGTGTTTTGATCATCAAAAACGCTCCCCCTTAACACGTGCTTAACACATATTAAGTTGGATTATCATTAAGTCTTTTTCATTTTAGCCAAGTAATACTTACGTCTCCTTAATCCCATTTTCTCCCCTTATCCAAAATGTTAACCATTAATATTTGGGATATTGAATGGATTAACCGGTCTTTGGGTAAAAATGAAATCAATGTTTGGCCATGGAACAAGTTATTGCTCCCCCTTAATTTAATAAGGGATAGTTGTAGTGCTTTGGTATGATATATTTTGAAAGATTTAGAATCTCGTGAGAAATTCTTGAAAAATTATCATACCTTAACACTACACCAAGCCATTCAAGCACATTGGAAGTTCTTCGTTCGGAACTTCCTTCATCCGGAAGTTCTTCATTCGGAACTTCCTTCATCCGGAAGTTCGTCATTCGGAACTTCCTTCATCCGGAAGTTCTTCATTCGGAACTTCCTTCATCCGGAAGTTCTTCATTCGGAACTTCCTTCATTCGGAAGTTCTTCATTCGGAACTTCCTTCATTCGGAACATTCCTTCATTCGGAACTGCCTTCATTCGGAAGTTCTTCATTCGGAACTTCCTTCATTCGGAAGTTCTTCATTCGGAACTTCCTCATTCGGAAGTCCTTCATTCGGAACTTCCTCATTCGGAAGTTTTTCAGAAGAAATCCTTCATTCGGAAGTTTGTATCCAGTGTTCATTCGGAACTTTTCAAACGAATCTCAGATGTTTAACCTAACGCGTTTGTGAGTTTCTAAGGCAAACTAAGGCATTTTAAACATCATATCTTACAAATCCGAGCAAAACCCACCACAAATCCTAATCAATTAAGCCTAAATTTAATCATACACCCTAAATGGATTAAACTGATTAATTTGAGCATGTTTAACAGAATAATATGATAAGAATTGTGGATAGGAAGTTAACATGATGATGAATATACCTTAATTTAGCAGATGAACAGTATCTAGATGAATTAAGCAGGAGATTTAGATCGTATGTGTGTGTTTATGCAACAATGGCGGCAAAAGCTCAAGTAAACAGTGATTAGAAAACTTTTGGGGGCGGGGGGGGTGTGATATTTGACTTAGGTCAAAAACAATTTTACCAAGTTTCAATAAAACACACTTTTAGTCCCTACATTTTCTTAACTTTTCCTTTTTGTTTCTAATTTTTCCAATTCACTTAAACCTTGTTTAAACGTACACACAACTTTAGCAAACGCATCTATTAGCATATCCTCAAAATCTAAAAGCCATGCCTATCACTTAGAACGAACACAAGTCGTTTTCTAAAGCAAAACCACTCAATTACCATGAAGCCCTTAATTTTCACAATCACTTTGGAAAATCCATTTTAATGACGAAGATGATTTTACTATTTTCTCCCCCTTAAACGATGACCCGTTTTCTATTTAAAGAGCTGTAGTCATTGTTTAAAGAGTCAAATAGTGATGAAAGCAAAATTTTGATTCGTGGTTTTAATAAGATTTCTCTTATTTAGACAAATTAATGCACTGAGACGTACACAAATTCGTGTCAGACCAAGGTATAAAGTAACCTTGATCCCTTTGCATGATTTGGCTTGTAAATCACGCCCGAGAAAATTAATTCCCGTTCTGAGCCAACGTTTTCCAAGGAAATACGTGACTTTAATATGAAAACCGGGTTGCAGTCAGAAATAACTACAAGCCATTATGGGCATGTTTTAAAAATGTACAACTTTTATACGGACTCTATTTATGGCACCGTGTCAATATTGATCGACATTTCTAAGGCCGTAAATATTACCGTACTAAAAGACATGCCCGATTTAAAACGAAAAATATTTTTGGGTTTTTCTTGGTTTTATATTTTTTATGGTTTTTCTTGGTTTTATATTTTTTATGGTTTTTCTTGGTTTTATATTTTTTATGGTTTTTCTTGGTTTTATATTTTTACGATATAATACATGATCACAACCAAAGGATACTCTGAATAGTTTACCACGACTATTCAGCTGATTCTTCTGCCAACTCTTTGAGTGTCGCTGGAGTGAATGATTTCATGCCAAGCTTGTCGATCAAAAACTCGATTCGTCCTCGATCTAAGGCTTTGGTGAACATATCCGCCAGCTGGTACTCAGTAGTGACAAAATACAGCTCGATCACTCCGTTCTCCACCTGCTCCTTGATGAAATGGTAGCGAATGTCTATGTGCTTGGCCCGGGAATGTTGAACATAGTTGCAGCAAAGGGCAATGGCGCTCTTGTTGTCACAATACATCGGGATTTTGTTAAATCCAAGACCGTAGTCAGTTAATTGTGATCTCATCCAAAGGACTTGAGCACAACAACCGGACATGGCGATGTATTCAGCCTCCGTGCTTGATATTGCAGCGCTTTTCTGCCTTTTTGAAGACCAACTGATCAATCTATCTCCAAGGAGTTGCACAGATCCAGAAGTGCTACGCCTCGTATCTTGACATCCAGCATGATCGGCATCTGCGTATGATATTAAAGCAATCGAGGAATCTTTCGGATACCATAGACCACGATGAAGTGTTCCTTTTAGATACCGAAAGATCCTTTTAACTACATGTAAGTGCTTTTCGGTAGGCCGAGCCTGATACCGGGCACACATGCATACAGCAAATTGCAAATCAGGCCTGCTAGCAGTCAGATAGAGAAGGGTGCCGATCATTCCACGGTAAAGTTTCGGATCGACAATAATCCCATCCCTATCTTCATCTAACTTGGTTTTCTCAACCATTGGAGTGTCTACGGGGTCACAATTCTCAAAATTATATTTCTTAAGTGATTCTAGAGCATATTTGGATTGATTTATAAAGATGCCTCTGGGATTCTGAGAAATCTGTAATCCTAAGAAAAATGATATTTTTCCCATCATCGACATCTGAAAGCGTGTGGACATTATCTTCTCAAATTGTTTAGACAATTCTATGTTAGTGGCAGCAAAAATTATATCATCAACATAAATTTGTACCAGAAGCATGTCGTTGCCGTCTTTGAGAGTGAATAGCGTGGGGTCCACTTTGCCTTTGGAGAAGCCTTCCGACATGAGATATGTTGACAGGAGATCATACCACGCGCGTGGAGCTTGTTTCAACCCATAGAGAGCCTTCTTAAGCTTGTACACGTGATTAGGAGACTCCGTACTGACGAACCCATCCGGTTGACTAACATAAACCTCTTCCCTTAGTTCACCGTTCAAGAATGCCGTCTTCACATCCATTTGATAGACGATCATGTTCATATGAGCAGCAAACGCAAGGAATAGTCTAATCGCCTCCAATCTAGCCACAGGAGCAAAAGATTCCTCAAAGTCTATACCCAAGGCTTGTTTATATCCTCTAGCGACCAATCTTGCTTTATTCTTTAATACCGAACCCATCTCATCAAGTTTAACCTTATAAACCCATAACAAAGTAAGGATGTTAACCTTGTCAGGGCGAGGAACCAATTCCCATACTTCAAGTCGTTTGAATTCATTGAGTTCCTCCTGCATAGCTTCAATCCAAGATGATTGGGTCATAGCCTGCTGCCAATTTTTGGGTTCAACTTCAGAGAGAAATGCATCAAAGTAGCAATAAAGTGCACTCTCTTGTAATTGATGGCGAGTAGAGACTGGTCGATCTAGATCTCCAATAACATTCCTAATTGGGTGATCTTTTGTCCATTTAGTGCTATGTTTTTCAATCCTAGGTGGTCTGGAGTGAACAATAGATGGAGCTTCTTCTGAGGTAGATGCGGCTGAAGGGTTTTCAGGTATCGCTACACCAAAGAAAGGAAGCTCTTGCAAGTGAGCATATTCCAGGTCGTGATCAGTAGAATCCTCTTCCACATCATTAGGCACAAGTAGGGGTGATGATTCAGGTGAAGTTTGAGAATCACTTGGTGAAGGTGCATCCGGTTCATTGTGAATTGTAGATGCATTAGATAAAGGTTCATTAACTTGAGCAACCACTTCAGGTATTGGAGCAATTACTGCAGGTGCTAGAACTTCATCAGTCGGGGGATCGAAGAATTCATCAAACAACGGTTGAAACAGTTTATCCCACTCGGGCCTTGATGGTGGTAAAAATGATGTAGAAGTAGGATTGTTGGGAACTAATCCGGAACTTATAGCACCGGGTCCCATCTCATGAAGCGCGGGTTCAGAGCTGTGTTGCTCAGAAGCCATCGCTGTCAGCTCGTCGAAATCAGCGTCCATAGTTTCTACAATCTTGCCAAGACGACGGTTATAGATTCGGTATGCTCTTTTGGACGGTGAGTAACCAATAAAAATACCTATGTCGGCTTTTGGTTGAAGCTTACCCAAGTTCTCACTATTGATGTTTGGATAACACAGAGCACCAAACACATGGAAAAATGAAACATCGGGTTTGCGGTCATGTAGAAGCTCATAAGGTGTTTTTCCATGGCGTTTCCGAATGATTGAACGGTTTTGGGTGAAACATGCAGTAGAAATAGCCTCTGCCCACAAGAACAATGGAGCGTTCGCATAAATAAGCATGGTCCTAGCAGCTTCCATAAGTGTGCGATTTCGTCTTTCAACGACACCGTTTTGTTGTGGAGTGCGTGCAGCGGATGTTTCATGTGATATACCAACTCCTTCATAATAATCACGAAGAGTCTGGTTGACGAACTCTGTACCATTGTCTGTACGAATACGGCGGACAGTGGTATTCAAACGTACCTGAATGAACTTCAGAAAAGTGATGATAGCTTTCGGAGCTTCATCCTTTGTACGTAGAAATCTAACCCATGTAAACCTTGAGAAATCATCCACAATGACGAGAATGAATTTCTTACCGCTCACACTTTCAGTTCTCATCGGTCCACAAAGATCCATATGCAAAAGATGAAGTTTTTCTTGATTAGTGTCTTCAGCTTTGGGTTTGTAAGATTTCTTGGTGCTTTTCCCTCTTGAGCACGCGGAACATAAATGATCCTTGTGAAATTTAAGCTTGGGAAGACCACGAACTAACTCGTTTTTAGCCAGATGATTAATAGCATCAAAATTAAGATGAGATAATCTGCGATGCCATAACCATGACTTGGTCTTAGAAGCTTTAGAGAGAAGACATACTGGAGAAGCGGCCATCATGTCTTGTAAGGACAAAGTGTAAAGATTTGCACCACGAGATCCCTTCAACAAGTCTTTTCCTTCCAAATTGCGGATGAAACAAGTATGTTGTCGAAAAGCAACCTCAAGGTTGGAATCACAAAACTGTCCTACTGAGAATAAGTTATGACCAAGACCTTCAACATAGTATACCCTAGAAATCGTCACGTTTCCAATCTGATATTCACCATATCCCATAATCTTTGCTATATGATCATTCCCAAATTTAACCGTACCAAGAAACTTGCTGACGAAATTTCGGAGCATCGAGCGATTTCCGGTCATATGTTTTGAACAACCGGAGTCCAAATACCACAGGATGATTTGGACCACCTGAAAATATCACCACACAAAGACAATGTAGAGGTATCGGAATCTGAGTGTTCCTTGTTATTAGCAGGTACAGATTTAATAATCTTAGATTTGCTAACTCTAGGTTTCTTAGATTTCCTAGCCTTTTTCTTCTTAATTAGTGGTGTAGATTCTAATTGGCTCAAATCCTGAGGTATTTCTACACTGATAGGCACTACAGTGGGGGCTGACCTAATTAAAGGGCGCTGTTTCCTTACTTGAGTGCGAGTGTTCCTAACTAAAGGACGCTCAGACCTAACCTCAATGGATGCATTCCTAGTTAAAGGGCACATTTTACCATCGAGAGTAAAGGTCCTACCAGTGGGACGCCATTGCCAGCCAACTTGGGCACGAGTTCTACCCGTTGGCTTCCATTCAAGACCATTCTTAATTGCATTCATTTCATTAACGTGATCAATCAGACACAAATCATGACGCTGTGAAAACATACATTCATTACAATTCCAGCAATTTAAATCAGAATTCACGAATGGTTTAGGCTGCTGCACAGGCGCAGAGCTTTTAGTCTTAACATGATTCGTTTTATTTAAAACTGAACTAGCATTCCTATTGTGGACTTCTACTTTCTTCTTTGTGGCACTACTAGTGGCGGGCTTGATCTTAGCTTTCTTGAGTGGCGATCCTTTAGCCTTAGTAGTCTCTTTTAATCCTGTAGAAGGCAAATTGGGAACATTAGCAGCAGATTTTAAAGGTGTCTTACTTGATTGTGCCAATGACGGTTTCGCTCCTGGAGTCTTATTAAATGGAGTGACAGCAATGGGCCTATTGTTAAGTAGTGCTGAACCTGGTGTACCTATGTATTGTAAATAAGCCAAGCAATATTGAACTCGCTTAACATATTCATGAGCCAAATAATAGTCGCTACTTGAGGGATCTAAGGCATAAAGATCGTCTAAAATATCCCTAAGAAGATCGACATGCTTAATGGCATTCCTCATATAATCATCGTATACAGCCGGGTTTCTCTTATGAAGCGGATTCTTATAAAGCACTACTTTCTTGGTTGTTGGAGCACTAGTGGACGGTGCAGAGTCGGTAGCTAAGTTATCAACTACTTCTTGTCGGGTGAGAAGAAGTGTCTCCTTTAACTCAGCCAAAACCATATTTTTGTCTATGAGCAGGATGTTCAAGTCAGAGATTTCTTCGCACTTTTGGTTCAGTTGTTCAATATAATATTGTTGCTGTGTCGCATTAAAAGCGAATCGATCTTCTAGTGAACCATAAAGAGCGGATAGTCCCTGCCTTGTCCGATCCATCTCCCCTAGAACAGTTGATAATCTAATTTCTAAGACTTGGTTTTTAGACTCTGCTGCCTCTAGTTCCATTCTTAATGTTTCCTTTGATGATATCTCTCTCTTCAATCTCATGATTTCTTCCTCTAATGTCTTAACAATTGCAATCATCTTGTCACTTGTCTCAACACCGTTTTCACAAACATTTGATATCAAAAGATTTTCATTTTGAGCTTGTTGTTTTAGTTCTAAAGATATACAATGTTGTTCTAGTTGATTAAAGCGTTGAGAAAGTAAATTATAAGAATCTTGTAGCTTTAAAAACTCAGCGTTAGATTCGTGACAAGAATGATTATCTACCTCATTTACAGTTTCAGCAACATTTACAGAAATATCACAAACATCATCACAAATATCCTCACAAATATTCACAGCATCACAATTCATCATAGCGGATGTAAGCTCATTCGAATATTTAACATTTACAATAGTAAGCACATCACACGAGATTACTTCGGACAAGAATCGGTCATATTCGGTTAAAATCTTTTCCTTTTCAATTAGTTGCAGTTCGTAAGCGGTGTCCATTTCATAAAACACTTTTTGAACTTCCCCAATTTCAAACTGAAGATTTTCCTTAAGAGATGCAAAACTTCCTTTTAGACTTTCGACAAACGGATTGATCTTAGTTTTAAACACCTCGTTCATGTGTTCGAAAGCCCATTCTCCGGCGTTTAAGCCATTTGAAGTCGTACATTCCAAAATGACCTTGTCAAAGGTAGTAAAGTATCGGTTAATCTCTTTCAAGTTTAACCATACAGTGCTAACCGGTGGAAGATTCTTTGGAATTTCCTTAGGATCTTCCATGTTGACAAGTGTAGGAAATGTACTAGGGCGTTCTTCCTCTAACATGTAGGTCGGTGCTGTGATGAGATCTTTATCCATATGGAAGCGAACTCTAAAATCAGTTTTAGCAAGCTCCTTATTCATTTTAAAATAATCACATTCGGGATATTTTGCAGAATTGTATGACCGATCCTCATCAACTAGAGCCTTACTTGTTCTATCATTGGGAAAAACAATCGGGTCTAAAGCCAATCCTAATTGAGTTGCATTATAAAGTCTAGGACTATGTCTTAAAGCTTGTTTTGCATATCGTGGATTAGGGGGAAGGCCTTTTAGACGTGATAAGTTAAACTCTTTAAACGAAGCATCAAATAAGTGAACTAGTTGTGAAGCAGCGTATTGTCTTAATAGCAAGTAGTCTAGACTTCTAATCTTATTAGTAGCATTAATCTCCATTTCAGTCTTCTTAGATTCGAGTATTTCAAAATCAGTTTGAAGTTTCTGAAAATTAGTGACCACTAACTCCTTTTCTCTAAGTTCACTAGACAGATTTGCTCTTAAGTTCTCGATTTCTTGCAAGTGACCCATTTGTTTGTTCCTAAAGTGATCATATTCGAGATTTGTGAGAACACTAGACGAAGGCACTAATTCCAAAGTTTGTACTTTCTCATTGCTTAAGGCAAGCTCTTCAGACAAATTCTTATTCTTAGCTAAGGTTTCTAAGAGTGCAGCATTCATTTGGCTAAGTAGTGTAGCAGGAACCATGACCAAATCTTGTTGAGCAGGAGTAGGCATATGCGAACTGGTTCCCGGTTGTGATTCACTCAAAGTCTGGGGACTCACATTGATATTGCTATCATTGTTTGTCTCCTCGTTTGAAAGACTCACCACCGAAGATTCATTCGAATTAGCACTCTCTTGCCCAACTTGATGTGGTTGAATACTAGCATCAGTGGCATTATCCGTGTTATTAATAGGTACCTCAGATTTCTTATCTGGCCCTAAGCTGGAGAAAGTTGCCATGAAAGCAGCCTTTGCAGTCTGAAAGTCATCACAATCGGAATCATACGCATCAAGATCATCGGCTTGGTAAGCTGCATTTTGCGTAGTGACAACGTCTTGTTCAGCAATCCCTGGGTCAGCAAGAAATGCAAGCTCCTCTTCATCAAGTTCCCTTCCTTGCGCCTGAGCATTTACCAGATAGATCTTTTCTGCAAACCACTGTCCATCCCTTCTCCTCTTGGGTTTCTTACAATCCCTGGACATATGACCCTCTTCCTTGCAGTTGTAGCATGTAATCATTCTCAACTTGCCTGTATTAGCCCGTGGAGGGTTGTTGACCATTGGAGCAGGAGCAGGATTGGCGGTGCGAACATTGGTTGATGTGGAAGTTCTCCCCTGATATGGCTGAATTGGCTGAACCATTACTCTGCCATTCTCAATTGTAGCTTGTTGGCGAGAATTGGATGAATTCCTCAACTGATTGTTGGTAGGAGCTGATCCTCTGAATCCTCGTTTGCTTAAAGTTCTTGTGAGGTAAGCAGACATAGTAGTTAGCACTTCAACTGGGTCAGCTCCTTGTTGGAATACAGGAACTGGGACTTCCTCATCATCACAATATAGTGCTTGATCTGGATGAGCTGCATAATCAGTATAAGGAAGACTCATTTGATTCAGGTAGCTTGTTGGATATGCTGCATTCTCTTGATAAGAAGAATATGATGGCTGAGCATAATGTGCAACATTTGCTGGATGAGGTTGTGAAGCATACTGTGGTGATGGTGCATTGAACCGATATTGTTGCTGATGTGAGGTGGGTGGTTGTGGTAGAATCGAGTATTGGGGAAAGGCTGGTGTCATGTAAGGTGATTGATGATAAGCTTGATGTCCCAAGATATAGGGTGTGTTGTTGTGAGACAAGCTTGGTTGATTCGCCATCAATGCTAAAGAATCTGGGTGCATACCACGAGGAGAACGGTGCATAATCACATGCTTCTCATGCTGCTGAAGGAAGGCATAGATTTGATCTAAGTTGCACTTATGCAAATCCCGGGTTAACTTCACATCAGTAATGTACTCACCCCATTCAGCTTGAGGTAGAGTATTCAAGAATTTGGTGTTAACCTGGAATGGTGCAATCACAAGATTGTATACATTCAGATCATTCATAAGTGTGGTGAATCTGAAGTAATAATCGTGGAGCGTTTCCCCTGGGTTGTAGGTGAATCTATCAAACAAATCATACAGCTGACACTCCCTTTCTTGTTTGGTGAGAGACGTGCCTTGTAGCAACACCTTAAGACGTTCCCATAGATCCTTTGCCACCGTATACTGACTCACCATCCTATAGATGTCATGGGGAAGTGCTTGGAGAATTGTTTGAAGAGCTTTTTCATCTGCATCTGCAACGAGTTGTTGTGCTGGAGTGAGTTCTTCAAATTCTCGTGGTCTAGTCACGTTGTCAACCGTAATGGTACCATAGTCGAGTGGACCATTCAAAATCGATTTGACCATAAGCCTTCCGTATGTCGGTTTCCCCTTTAGATATTGCATCATTCGACCTTGCCATGCCTCAAACACCTCCTTAATGAGCATCGGTGGACGGCTATCAGTTCCCGTTATGATTGATATATCCGTAAGAGATGTCATCTGAGGCATTACTGAATTTGGATTCATTTTGTTTTTCTTCAAAGAAACAGAGATTATCGGTTGATCGAGCAGTGAAGTAAAGCTTGTGAATTGTGTTGTGTTTTTGTTGTATGAAACCAAGATTAAATCCTCTAAAAAATCGTCGAAAAAACAAGCAAAATCACCCTTGATTCGGAACTTTTTGTTGATTCGGAAGTTTGATTCGGAAGATTACCTTGATTCGGAACTTTGTGTTGATTCGGAAGATTACCTTGATTCGGAACTTTTGGGTTGATCCGGAACTTCTTGACTCGGAAGTTCTTGGTTCGGAACTTTGGCTTGATCCGGAACTTTTTGACTCGGAAGTTCTTGGTTCGGAACTTTGGATTGATCCGGAACTTCTTGACTCGGAAGTTCTTGGTTCGGAAGTTTCTGATCCGGAACTTCTTGGTTCGGAAGTTTCTTGATTCGGAACTCCTTGACTCGGAACTTCTTGGTTCGGAAGTTTCTTGATTCGGAACTCCTTGACTCGGAACTTCTTGATCCGGAAGTTTCTTGATTCGGAACTCCTTGACTCGGAACTTCTTGATCCGGAACTCCTTGATCCGGAACTTCTTGATCCGGAACTCCTTGATCCGGAACTTTTGCTGAATAAACAGTAAGTGTTCCGATGAACAGTCGAACCCCAAAAAATGAAGATTAAGCCCAGATTTTGACCAAATAACCCAAAAAGTTTTGTGCTTTCGACTAAAATAAGTAACAACTAATACTTATCCACTAATCCCAATCACAAAAACATCAAAAACACCAAGAATCAAGATGATTTTTCTAAAAGAACACTAATACAATCAAAAACTAAAAAACCACACAAATCACCACCTTAAATCACCCCATAGCTCTTGATACCAAATGTAGAATATTGATAATCAATGAATCTATGAAGGGGTTTGTTAACTTCTAGAGAGAGAAAGTTAGAGAGAGAAAGTGAGAGAAACTATGTGAATTTTATTAAGTGGAAATTAAGAAATGATAACAACCAACCCCTTTCCTTAGTGGAAAGGGGTATTTATAGTTCCAAGTCATAAGTGGACTTGGGCCGGTCCATGACAAGCCCATGGACCGGTTCTTACTTAAGTTAATAAGCAAATAATAACTAAATACTAACTACGAGCTATTACAACATAAATCATATTGTGGAGTGACCGATACTTCTAATATACGTTAAAACGTATTTCTAACAATATGTCAATTAGATACGTTATAGGGTAAATTAGAAAATTACCTTTAGGAAAAAGTAATAGACTAAAATTTACCAAAGACGGATTTAATTAAACACGTTGATGAACCAAGTTCGTTGTACACGAAGATCGAGTGAATTTGAGACGTTTTGTTTCGATTTGGACAATTGATTTGAATAGTTTTGGTTTTTAAAATAAAATTAATCATACAATTTATAAATCCTAAGTGCATGAATCGTTACCCAATTTTAAATCTAAAAGACAAATTAAAACTATTTTATTATTATTTTTTTTATGTTTATATTTATATATTTTTTTTAAACTTTTGAGTGAAAAGAAAAGTAATTGTAAGTTTTTATTTAACTTAAAATCTAAGAAGTTTATTTAAAGCGTATAATTTTAAACTGACAGTCCAAATAAAGAAGAGTATATAATATCCTAAACTCATTTATAAACCTAAAAGTGTAGTTAGCCCAGTGGTGAGGCGTTTGGTGTATATCAGTGAGGTCCCAGGTACGAACCACATGAGTGGCTTTTTTTGATATAATAAATTTTTGAAAGAGAATTTGAGTTAAACAGCAAACCAAACACCCCCAATTTAAGGATGCTGGCCAATTAATACAAGCATATAACAAAACCAATTTATAGTAACATCACAAATATAGCAGTAAAATCAAATAACTCATCAGGATTAAATTATATAATGATATCAATTAACTCTATTATACTTGCAAAATCACTACTAACAGCAACAAAGAAATAAAATGCCAACTTGCCAAGAAAAATCAGCAATCAAGAAACAATAAACCTACAACACAATAATACAGTCACACAAGAAAATACACCCTGCTGTGTACATGATATTACATCTACAAGCACTTACACAATTAACTCAGCATGAATGGATATCAAATACATCAAAATAAGATGACCAAATCAACCCATAATCAGCAGTAAAACATTAAGCCGATAACCAAACGCAAGACCTTAAACTAACAGACCACAATCGCAGCAAAGAAATAGAATGAGGCAGATTAACATTCAATATGCAGCTTAAACAGATAACATGGCAGCAAATACAAGCATAAAGTCATTCAAAATCAAGAAAGTTATCTAAATCTATAAACTAATATACCAGTCTAAGCATTCTCAGAAAACCAAATCAGTAACTCAGTTTAACTAACATATATATCTAAAATCTTAACAACATACAAAATCTTAACATTACTAACTAGCAGATTAATCAATCCATAACAAATATTCCACAAATCAGATTATAAATAAAAATTAACTAAGAAAAATGAGCTTAACCTTTTTAGACGAATCCTTTGATGAAGAAGGATCGGCGCTGAGCCTCCTTAATAACTAGTCGTCGCCAAACATCTTCTCGAACCACCATCGATCATCAAATACACCATTCTCCACTCCATTCTCTAACCATAATAATCAAACGGACGGACAACTTTTATAAATCAAACCATTGGGGTTTGACTTTATTTCCAAATTCACTTTAATTATTTAATTCAAACTATTATATTAGCTTGATCAAATAATTCTTAAACTATAACTTTAACAGTAAAACTTAAAATAAAAAAAAGATGCTCAAATAAACTTTTATTAATATCAGATAAGTATTACAAACCTATTTAAATGAAAATACAATTATCCATACCTCTATTTTAACATTATAACAGTAAAGAAAAATTGGAATATCGATTACATCTTTTTTTGGGGGTTTTATAGGCAAACCCCCAAACCCTGCTGATGGAGTTTGTTGAGCGGCTACTTTGATCTTGGCCATTGATTCCTTTATTCTCTTTCTTCTCTTCGATCTAAAGGCTGAAAATTGCACACTAGCACACGGATCGCCAACGAGGCTTGATTGTGTGCTAGTTGTGCTTCTTTGAAGCTGACTTGGCTCATCCTTATTGGAGGAATTTTGGTGATGAGGTGTTTAGACCAATCACAGGAGAGGAAAACTGCCACGTCACATTGATTCACCCCATCTTCAAGCTCCTATATTCTTGGGGATTTATTTCCAGCGCGTGGGTTAAACTCACCATGGGATAAGAACCCCTAATATTGATTATTTAGGGTTTGGGATAAAGGGTAGGTAACTGCGTTTTTTTTTGGTTGAGAGAAAAGGTAAGCTCTTGTTTGTATCAAATGTAAAAGTATGTGGTATAAGGTTTGACCAAAAGTGAATGGAAAGTTATATATTCACTGTTTACAATTACCCTAATGGGCCTTGAAAACACTTCACGTTTTATTTATTTTGGAAATTGGGATTGGGCCATGTATTGTAAATACTCCATTTATCTCATTAGAACTGATTTGGGCCATTGAGATTTACTTCATCCGTTTCTATACTTATGTAAATTGTGCCTTTAATGGGCTTATTTACCAAAAGTAAATAATGTAAATCCCCTATTGGGCTTTTAGGCACAATAAGCAAATGTGGGACCCACAAAGCCCAATAACTTTATTAAATCTTCTAAAAAACGAACTCGATTCTTGGCTTCTTGAAATAATCTTCAAACTCGTGTCGATATTTGCTGGTTTTCGTGAACTTCGGTACCTACACACATAAAACAACAAACAAACATATACATGGCCATTTTTATACTTTTTATGCATTTATTGTTTGTTTTATGATATAATTGATATGAGTATTTTAGCTCATATCAAACTCCCCCTTGCTAAGCAATTGCCGTGTCCTCACGCAATGATAAAATAAAACACTAACTATACTTTTATTCAACTTTTTGACATTTTATTTTGCAAAGACATAATGTATTGCTTTCATTATTTGAAAAATAACTTTTAGGATCATAAAACTCAAATAGATTCATCGTCCTCGACTTTTCACTTTTCCATGCCAAGTGTAAAAACAAGATCATTGTCAATCATAAGCCCCAAAGTTAAAACAACTCATAAGTAATTTGTGTTTAACTCAATCTCCTATTATTCCTAATTGTATCCTAGATTTTATTTGTCATTCACCCAAAGGCTCATTTGAATTATTTGATATTTATTAATCCAAAAATGAAGGCAAGAACGGTGTAAACTCAACACTCAAAACCTAACCTCGACTTCAAAAACCGTTGTCACTAATAACACGATTTGAGGGATAAATCCCCGGACCCGAAATTTGGCTAATAGGACTACTTAAAAGCAACAATAAAACCTCCAAAGTCAATTATGACCTTATAAATGGAGTTAGCGACAATTACATCATATCACCTTGTGGCTCTTTAAGATGCAATTGTGCTCCTTATTTAAAATCCACACCCGAAGGCTCCTTGGACAAAAATAAGGGAATTGATATTCACCATCCCACCTTACGGCTCATGATGATGAAGCAATTTTTATTCAACACGTCCCCATTCCATACACCCTAAGGCTCTAATGAAACGGTTAGTGCTACATGACTCTCACCCGAAGGCTCCTAGAGAACATGTTTTTATTTATTCTTCTTTATTATTATGATATTTATAGTAAGCCAAATTATGGCAATCCCATGATCAAAAGTCCACGACGCTGACACGCTTAATGTGTTCTCACTTTAATTACAAGGGAAGAAAAAGAAGGAGTTACGAGTTAAGATATCAAGCCTAAACCGCTAAAATCTTCATTTATTAAGCAATTATTATTCAAGTGTGAAAAATAAATACGTGGAGATTAAATCAAACACAAAAATACTTATATAAAGAAGAATTAACTTTAGAAACTTATGATTAAACTCTATCATCTCTTGTTCTCCATATCGTAAAATTTCAAAAGTATGAAATCAATGGATACTTAGCCTATTAAATCAAAGTTTTGGGTTTTCAAGTCATCTATAGGATCTTGCATCTTCTTAGACTTTTTCAAGTTTTAGAATTTACGTTTTAAAGTTCCCTTGATAAACGACTTTCTAGGATCAATTATAGGAACTTGTGAAAAGTTCTTGTTATTAACCCGTATGAATTAAGACTTTCGCGTTTTAAAGTTCCCTATATAAAAGCCTAGCAAAACTTAATTCAAATACGTTAAGGAAAAGCTAAGGTAAAAACCAAGTCGAGTCAAAAACTATTTTTATTTTCACCAACGGAAAGCCTACATTCGTGTCAAAAACACTTATTTTCTTTATTAAAACTTAAAAATAACACTAAAATTTTAAAAATTTTATGAAAAACGAGAAAAACAATTACGTTTAGACTCGACAAAATCAATTGCAAGCAATTATATCGATTGACTCCCCCATGCTAAAACCAAACATTGTCCTCAATATTTCTTAGCTCAAGAGTAACACCCCCTTGCTAAAACACGAAGAGTCTAATGCAAAATCCTAACATGGAAAGAGCACGAAAATCTATAAGCCGTTTATTAATTGTGCCTCAAGATAAAACGTTAGTCGATAAAATCAAAGGATAGAGAGTGTGCCCCTTTTGGCAATCAAAGAATGGAAGATCAAGTGGACCGACAAAAACCGAACACGAGAGTCTTCAATAATTAGGGTCATACCTAAGATTCACAACACAACAAAACACGAGCACGAGCTTGAAAGATCAAGCCTTATTAGTGTTAGAAAATAGAAAGAAGATAGAATGTATGGGACTCTCCCACAAGGCACCTCGTTTTTGTTAACCGAGTCATGAGCTCGACTCGATCCCCGCATTCATTGGTCCTTAGGGAAAGTGGTAAAAACCGGCATATTGGAATAGAATCCATAATAAAGCACGATGCCGGGGTCAAAGATTACATCCTCGTTGTTGGATGACAAACGAAATGATGAAACTCCAACATAAATCTCCAAAAAGAGATAGAAGTCACAAGTCATGATATGGATATAACAAGCTCCCTGAGATAACTCGCACCAAGATGATCGAAAAGTCTTTTAATTATTGCATCGGTGAAAGGCCGAGATTTCCCTAAATCAATAATTCCAGGGTCGAATACCTCGTCCTCGGGAGAGAAAGGAATAGACAACACGGTGTCGTCCCCCCATGCTAATCCAAGATCATATAAAGCACATGGTAATGATGGGATAAAAGTTTCATCCATAATGGAATCAACATTCTTTGATTTAACGACCATTTCACCCTTAGGAACGTGATCAATCGGGTCATGGTACTCAATATGAGACACATGAAAAACCCGCGCATTAAGGTCAAAGTGGGTGGGAGGAGGACTTGGGACGAAATCATCATCAAGTAAATTCTCTAATAAGAGAGCGTCCCCCTCCGGGTCAATTTCATCAACACCCGGTGGTATCAAATCATTAGAAGCAAGAAAAGTGTCAATCTCCTCCATAAGCGGATCACTATCCTCAACGGGAATAGGAGATGGAGAGAAAGACTTTATAATAGGCTTAGAATTCAAAGTCTCGATCTTAGAAATGAGAAGATAGACGTTCGATAATTTTTCACATAGAATCACGTCTTCCACATCTAAATGAGTAAGTTCATCGGTGAACTTCTGAAGGATCGGAATAGTCAAATCAACCTCATTTCCCGGTGGAAATGGGTCTAAAGGAGCAAGTTCAAAGGTGAACCTCTCAAAAACCGGATCACTATCATCCTCATTTCCCGGTGGAAATGGGTGAAGAAGAGTAGGTTCATCGGAAATCCCCTCAAAATCCGAGTCGTGAATATCATCTTTAGAAGAAAGTTCATCGGAGAACTCCTCATTAGAAAATTCACTAGAAGTCGAATCATTCTCAAAATCTTTATTTCCATCACAATTTTCATCATTAGATTTAGAGAAAATATCAAAGTGAATAGAAGAAGTAGAGTCATCAGAATGTGGCAAATCACACGTTTCATTAGAAATAGCATCAAAATCTCTTGGGTTTTGGACAATGATCTCAACACTAGACTTTATTACTTCGTCCGATTCCGTGTCCGGAATAGTGCTAATATGCTCGTCCCCCTTGCTTAGAGAATTGTCGGATTCCACGGTGGAAGAATTAAGATTAGGAGTGGTGATGTCATGAGATGGAGTGAGATCATCTAGGATGGGTGAATTCTCATGCTCCATAGCCGGCAAGACATGAAAAGGAAGTATGATTGCACTAGACGAAGGATGTAGAGCAATAAGATCTCTCAAAGAAATAGTACTCTCCTCGTCATCATCAAGAGAACGCTCGAGTTCACGAGTAGCAAGACATTTAGCTTCCTCTTGAGCTTGTTCTTTCTTTCGAATTTCAATGCTTAATCCATTATAATCTTACGAAAGTTGTCTAATCTTATTCTCACACTCTCTTTTAAATCCCTCATCAATTATTTCTCTATGATACCTTCGACTTCCCAAATCATTAGTTATATCATTAATCTCTTGATTAATTTGTCTCTTTTCAAGCAACATATCTTCAATGCTCTTTTCAACAACTTAAACATTTCTTTGATTCATTATTTGTTGGAACATTGTTTCAAGTCGTTTAAAATTCTCACGCACGATAGAAAATTGTGAGGATTGGTCAAAACCGGAGGGAATAGAATTATAGCAAGGACTAGGCTCATGAAAATTTTGATCTCTCGGTTGACAACAAAAACTCTCGTGAGGACCTCCACAATACTCACAACAAAGATGTTGTTGTGATAAACTCGGTAAATCTTGTGGAAAACAATTGTCATTAAAGTTTTGATTGTAGCTCGGTTCTTGCTCGTAATTAAGCGAGAATCGTTGCGAACAATTAATTCCAAAATGAGAATTATTTCCATAAAACTCACACGAGGGTGTCTCGTATGTGGGGTGTGGAGGTGGGTAAAAATCGAGAGAATTATTCGAAAAATTCGGGTTTCCACATGAAGTAATCTTATTACAACAAGGACAAAATCCAACTCGTATATCATGACGTAAATCATTTCCACAACGCTCACACGTACACCACCGACATGGTAAAAGACCATATAACGGTTCTCCACACCCTACACAATTGACGAAGGAATTCATGGAAGAATTAAAAATTGGAGGGTGAGGAGAAAAAGAATTAAACATGATAGAGGATTAAGAAAATTATTTTTGGTAATTTTCATAAATCAATCAAAGATTGACAAAAACAAGGAATAAGGATAATTACTATGGAAGTAAATTACCCTCGATCGACTTTGAAACGATAGGTGAAAACCTAAACATCTCGAGGTTCAATAAGTAAACTACAAAAATAAGATATAATACTACTTGAGTTGGAAAACCAATAATCGGTCGTCCCTCTCAATATACGCACAAGCAAGCGGGGAAACGAGGTGGCACAAAGCACTTAAAAACCTTTTTCGTTAGACGGCCTTTTATAGCACGTCGCCTTATACCCACCTTATAGTTTGTATAAATCGAGTTCAAGCTTTTTATTAGTATTTATCTATTTTGCCTTTATTTTTCGTTTTGGATTATAATACAATAGATAGGTGATGAAATCCCAACTAAGGTCCTATTTGTAAGTAGGTAAATTTATTGTTCTACGTAATAGAATACAGTAATCACAAAAAACACGAAAAACGATACATACTATAATAATAGAAAAATAACAAAACTTTCCGAGGACGGAAAGGGTCTTCAAATCAATGATCAACAAATCTCCACGAAACGAATCGTACACAAGATCCCCGGCAGCGGCGCCAAAATTTTTGATGTGTCGTGGAATGTATATGTCAATTAGATACGTTATAGGGTAAATTAGAAAATTACCTTTAGGAAAAAGTAATAGACTAAAATTTACCAAAGATGGATTTAATTAAACACGTTGATGAACCAAGTTCGTTGTACACGAAGATCGAGTGAATTTGAGACGTTTTGTTTCGATTTGGACAATTGATTTGAATGGTTTCGGTTTTTAAAATAAAATTAATCCTACAATTTATAAATCCTAAGTGCATGAATCGTTACCCAATTTTAAATCTAAAAGACAAATTAAAACTATTTTTTTTATTACTATTTTTTTTATATTTATATTTATATATTTATTTTTAAACTTTTGAGTGAAAAGAAAAGTAATTATAAGTTTTTATTTAACTTAAAATCTAAGAAGTTTATTTAAAACGTATAATATTAAACTGGCAGTCCAAATAAAGAAGAGTATATAATATTCTAAACTCATTATTAAACCTAAAAGTGTAGTTAGCCCGGTGGTGAGGCGTTTGGTGTATATCAGTGAGGTCCCAGGTACGAACCACAGGAGTGGCTTTTTTTGATATAATAAATTTTTGAAAGGGAATTTGTGTTAAACAGCAAACCAAACACCCCCAATTTGAGGATGCTGGCCAATTAATACAAGCAGATAACAAAAACTTTTTATAGTAACATCACAAATATAGAAGTAAATCAAATAACTCATCTGGATTAAATTATATAATGATATCAATTAACTCTATTATACTTGCAAAATAACTACTAACAGCAACAAAGAAATAAAATGCCAACTTGCCAAGAAAAATCAGCTGTAAAACCCGCATGCTTTTACCATGAATAGTACCCTTAAGATCGTACGTACTAAATTAAAACTTTCCTTTTATAGTATGATTACGTTCACGTATAAGAATTTTAAGTAATACGTACGTGTTAGAACACGATAAGTAATTATTACGTATGAACACACAATAATTATTCAAACAATAATTAATCACGAACATGCGATCATGAAATCATGAACGTAAATTAATCACGAGCTAATATTAATTACATATATATATTTATTACGAACACGAATAAATATATTAAGTAACGGTTAATAATTAACTAGAACACATAAAACACGAACACGATAAAACACGAACGAACACTAAAATAATTAGACTCGGAAAAAGGTACGGGTTACCCCAAGTGGGCCCCCCTACCCGCGGCTACACCAAGAGGATGGGCCAAGCCCATCTAATTTTTACTAACAAGGGGTTAAGGTAAAATCTTTTAGTCATTTTTCACACTAAAGGAAAAATAACAAACACCTTAATCTTGTTCTTCTTGCTCCTCTTGGCCGCCGGCTATATATCATCAAAAGGGGATGTTCGGTTGATTTTTGATCTTGAATTTTGTGCAAGCATTCGTGTGTGTTCATCCTCGTTTGATCTACGCATTCGGTATAACCTTTTTAATCATTTCCTTTTATGTTTTGATTTAATAAATTACATAAGATAATGATGTTTTTAAAAAATAATTAAAAACATTTATTAAACATGTCTATGATTATGGGGTAAATCAAAATAAAGGTTTTTAGGGGTGTTTGTTC